>JAWWEU010000081.1:124584772-124604718 GCA_035583155.1 Acropternis orthonyx | reverse complement strand
CCGCCACTATCTAAAAATCATCAACTCATTGGTGCAGTACAAGACAGTTGCATTTCATGGACACTGAGTGATTCCTGGAGAGAGGTAAAATGTTATTCTAAGAGCATTTCTACAGACGAATGTTGGACTATATCGAATTCCTGTTCATTAGAGAAAATGATTTACCAGTGTGGAAAATATATATACCTGGATTTTAAGAAAACACCCTGGATAGAAACAAAGAGAAGAGACAAAAAGCAGGCTGAGGGCATGGATTAGGATCCTCTTTTAAGGAGAAAACTGAGAAAAAGTCAAAAAGATATTGGTATAGAACAGAGATACAGAAAAGCCCTATAATGAGCCTTGACAGAGAGTAGCCATGGGCCCCGGGCAGAGCACATCTCCACTGTGAAATGCTATGAACCACAAGAGCAAGGAAGAACATTTCAGACCAAGTTAAAACATTCCAGAGATAGGACAATGCATAAAGTTAAGGGACATAGAGGAGACCAGTGGAGCTCATTTTAGTTGCTTGCTTCTGATCCTCCAGGCCCATAGTAGAACCAATGGTCACATTCTCGTAAAAGGCATAAAAGAAGGAGAAAATCCGTGAGCAGAAGGGAAAGAGCAAACCAGGACACGAGGCAGGGAGTCGAAGAATACTGAGTAGTTGAGGTGAGCTTGAAAGAGAGTTGCCTGTGGAACCTCTTTATCTTGGTAATGACAGGAGAGCTGAGTGTAACATGCCTGAACTGCTGATTCACAGGCATCACCACTGAAAAGTAGGAGCAATGGTCAGCAGGAAAGCTGCAGAGGATACAGCTTGATGTGCCATGCCCAGCAGGAAGAATGGGGCCAGATTCTTATAGCTGAGAGCAAAAGCACCTGAAAAAATCCTTTGCTGATGCAAAGGTCAAGGTCCTCAGTTCTTACTGAAATGCTCAAAGGAAAACTTCTGTGCAAGGAAGAAAATTCGGAATGTTAAATATAGAAGACAAATTGGGTTTTTTGATGTATTGAACAAGATCAACAACAAACTTAAAAAACAATATGTCTGTCATTACCTCAGAAATTAATAGTTCTGTGTTTTAATTTATTATGAAGGCAAAGAATTATGTGTTCTGGCCACCATGGTGTATTATATAATCTCCCTCTGAACAAAGTTTCATCTGCCTTGTTTGTGTCCAACACCAGGAATGCCTTCAAGCAAGGTGTTGCCAAAGGCCCCAAAACTATTCCATTCAGCTGACACTTCTGCCAGCAAACCAGGGTATTTCCTTCTCAGCGATTCATTGATGCAAGCCTTCACACATGCCCTGCAAACATGAAATTTAAATCGCTTCTCCTCAATGAATAGATCAGATGGCAACAAGGCAGACATGCTTGGAAAGATTTAATAAGTACTGGTAAGAGAGGAAGTCATCAGGAAACAGATAGTTCCTCATGTTAATGAATGTGTCCCAACAAAAATGTATCTATTATATTCACTATTCTTCCATGAGAGCATTTTTAGAATATTTATTCTGAGCAGTTCAACAATATTTAGAAAACTATGCAATGTATTTGTTCATTTTTCTCCCAGGCTTTCGCTTAACAATAGGCGGCATGAAGGTTTTCCTGAGTTCAACATTTACTTTCCAGATTTGCAAGATTCAGATATCTTGGAGCTGTGATGTAATCTTAATGATTTCCCCCTGTTCTCCATTAGGCCTCTCCAGTGCTGTAGCACTAAGGTGCTGCAGTGATTATCACCTTGAGAAGACTTCAGTGAAAACCTGGTGAGTGTCATCCTACCCAATGTGGAGAGACACAGTGCTCCTCAGAATGAGAACATCACCAAGCATTAAATGCTTCTGACTTGCAGGGAGAGCAGCAAGACTCTTAATATGTGCCCTGGCACAGGGATCAGGACTTCACAGGCATGCCAGGGAAATAGGTAATGAAAAAAGCACTTTTTAGTTCCTGAAGACCAGTGGTAATGCATGAAGCATGCTACTTCTTTCAAAACAAAACAAAACAAACAAACACAACAAAACAAACAAACAAAAAATGAAAGCCAGGCCATCCCTTTATCAGACAGGTGAAGAGTGATGTACATTTACCAAAATAAAAAAAAAGAAAGTAACAAGAACATATATGTTGAAAACATACTAGGCCTTACACCCATCTAACAGCTTCATTCAAGTGTCATCAAACCCTGGTTATTAAAAAGTAGCATGATTAGTTACCTTCTTTTGGGGTATGTGCTTCCTGTCAAAGGGTTGTTCAAGACTGAGCTATGCCTGCTTCAAATCCTTGGCTTCTCTTCAGTACCACTTTGATTTGAATCTTATATTGGACTTAGACTACTTTTCATCAGTGAGACATTTTGACAGGCCATTTAAGTAGCACTGCTAATTAAATACTTCATACAGAGGTAGCATCCTGTTAGAGCTCAGTTCACATCTATTCTTTACTTAGTGGAATTAATTTGCCCTGATTTCAATAGTCTTGGTGGAAGTTGTCTAGGTATAATCTAGTCATTTGTACACTCCCTAAACCAGAGAAAACCAAAAATCACTAGGGGACAACTGATCTCATTTGCAAATGGTTACTTAGGGTCAGGGGGATCCTTGCCCATTGTCCATAGAGGAATCCTCAGTGGCTGTGCTGGACTCACAGTGAGGCTACTCCTGTGTCTGCAGCTACATGAAATACATTTCCACCTTCTACATAATTTTGATCCACCCTCCTGCATTGCAGCTGGTGCATGAAGCTGCTTATTAAAGTCTTGTTAAAACATCCAGTCTTCTTTGCTGATGAAACAAAACAGAAAACATCATCTGATACTTGCTTTAAATAGGCCAAGGGTCACAAGAGATAGGATAAAATATAATCATCAACTTATAGCAGCATTCTCATGCCCAGCCTACTATTTCCAAGTGCATTGCAAAAGTCTATCATTTTCATAATCAGGTCATAGATGACTAAAATCAATAACAAAGGTTAATGCCTATGACAGTTCTTACTGGTAGTGGATCTCAAGTCACAATATTTTCTCTGTTGTTACAGTAACAGTATGTAATTATAAATTAAATTCTACTCCTATTGTAATTAATACTTTTAGATTTCTTACCAAATACAACAATGCTAAACTTGGAAAGGAAGACCTTTTTATTAACAAAATACAGCAGCTATTTCTCTTCATCCCTTTTCCTGCAATAAAACCAAAGTAGCCCTGACATCTAATTGTCATAATTATTATTATGTTTTAGTAGGGACCTCCTCCTTGATTGCAGCCTTTCAGAGACACCATCCACCACCATCCATCCATCCATCCACCCTTTGACTTGTGCTGAGGTACTTGCTGAAGAAATTTGTCTTTGGTGCACGTCTGCAAGGATTTGCTAGCTAATAGGTCAAAGCAAAAGCAGGAGGAACATAACATAGCTGGAACCATTTTTCATAAGCACAATTAATTTCTGAGTTGTACCTTGTTTGTTGCCGTATAGGAGAGAAAGTTTTGCCTGGTCAGTATTTGGGCAACAATTGCTACTCCAGAGAGATACCAAAGGAGGAGGTAGCTGCGCTGATTACAGGCAAAGTTTAATGTTCAGTGTTACTACCACAAACTGAGGCTATTTACTGATATGATAGCTTGATAAGGAGATCACACAGTTCATAACTGCATCTCCACAGAACTTAATTTTTTGCTTTACAGCTGATGGCAATGGTTCAAATTATCACACATGAGTGCCGCTCTAAACAGTGCACACCTGTAGCAGCTTCACATACTCCATGAAGCAACAGAAGTCTCAGAGAGATAGTTACCTCTGTTGTCCCATCAGGAGTGGTGGGACACTGCCCCAGCCTGCTTGAGGCTCCTCAGCCACAGAGGCAGAGTCAAACCTCAGCACTGCTCTCAGCACAGCCGGAATGCCAAATTAGGTTTGTGGTCATGGCAAAGAATGCTTTAGACTGTTTCTTGCCTAAGATTACCGCAGCCCCTAATCTTTAAACTAACCCATATAAACAGGCTTAGAGCTCCTAGGGTGTGTCTCTGACAATTCATTAAAGGCTCAGCATAAGATGTGGTCCAGTTTTCTGTGAAGGTCAAAGAAATTGATCCCTGAAGAAGAACCTCTAGAAGTAAAAGATATAAACTGGCAAGTAAAAATTACATCAATCTAAATCAATATTACCCAAAATAGGCGCTAAAATGGTTTCTACATTTAAAAACCCCCATTATTATAATATCTTAACTTTCTGCTACTTCAGAGTCCTTTGTCCATATACATTAAAATTGTACATAGCTATAGAAGAGTATTGAGGAGGCAGACCTGTACTGTTAGCAGGCACAGGAAGCAGGCTGCCACCTTTGGCTCTTTCTTTGCTTCAGTGCCGTGCTACTCTGTTTGGCAGATGAGGTTGTAAGAGAAGTTCTTCACACAGGATGTCCAAAAGGATATCTTCTTCTGGCTGGGTTATAGCTCTTTGAAAGCAAGTAAGGCAACTAATAACATTACAGTAAGTGTTCAATCGTTCATTTCCTTTCCTGAGAAAAACACAACTTTTTGCCTTTTTCATAAAAAAGAACACAGCAAATCTCCTTCAGAAACAATTCTACATTTCCTTGTAGGTAATTTTTTTTAGCTGCTAGTGATATTCTTTCTTGCCAAAAGGGAGACAGTCTACACTCCTCCCTCCCCAGATATTCCCTCAGGAACACTTCGTACTTTCCCTTAACTGTTCACTACATTCACTGGAGCCCAGCTGCAAAAAAATGGCTCAACTTTACATCTGGATTTCCAATCAGTCACAAATGAATGGCTGCGTTCCCAGACAGAGAGCAATTAAATGAAACCTGAAAAACTCATCAGCAAAACCTCTGGAAACATCAGTTCACCCAAACAAAACTCTGTTCTCAGTGTTTCTCAGCCTAAGATTTCAGGATTGAAGTGAGATTTTGTAAACACTTTGGGAGAAATCACTCCCAAGTTCATCTGCCAATTCTTTCCCTCTCCCCTCTAATTCACTAATGTTATGTTCCATTTTTTAAATTTGGCTTTGTGTACGTCTTACTTCCACATGATTCACAAGCTGAAGTGACTTTGGAAGAGACTTTAGGTATCAGGCAACCTAGCAAGGACAGCTGTTAGCCTCCATCACTCTAAGACCAAGAAAACTCAAGATTTGCTACTTCATCTCAGCTGCCTTACTGGAAATGACAAAGTGCTTTTTTATCCTACATGCATTTTAACAGGATCAGCACAAAAATGCATGATTTGACAATCCTGTAATGTGAACAGAATAATAGTTTCCCCAAATTACATCTTCATATTGTGCTGACCTGTTTTTAAAAACACTGGAAGCACTACTCCACACATTTCTTGTGCGTTCTCCTCTATGGTAGGTATGCACTTGCCTGATCCATTTTGAATTTCTTACAGGATCCACTAAACCGCAGACAACCACGTGTACTCATGGATTGCTCCTGATCTGCAGGATCACATTCAAGTGACATTCTTCTGAATACACTGTAGAGAAGAGAAGAAACTTTTTCTTCTCTAAAAATAGAGGGTGCCATCTGCTCAATGCCATGTTCCAGTTCTGTCCATTAAACCCTCTCTGGGGAACTATTAAAGTTTCAAAATCCTAAGTAATCTCAAAAACCCTGTCAATCCACCGGCAGCAAAACAAAATGGTTCAGCAAAGGTTTCCAAGACAAGACTTTCTTCTTGTCTTTATACTCCATGGCCTTGGATGACAGTGCCTTTTTTTGCATCAGGGCTGTCTACCTTGCAAGCCTACACCTGCAGCTTCCATTACATAAAGGGGCTTAGACACACAGTTTCATCTTCTTGAACACCATTGGCTTTGTCACGAGAGGCAATAAGAGCCTTTTGCAAGTTCTGCCCAAACAATCCTTTTTCCCAGGATTTGCCATGGCAGTTTTCTTAAATTCCTAATTTTCTCAAGCCACTAACAGCTAATTTCTGATGTAACTTGCACAACTCATAATATCTATCACTCCTCCTGGAACTTCAACATCAAGCCCATAAGTTCTGCTGTAATTGTAGTGGTGGCACTAGTGCATTAAGAACTCTGTAAAAATGTACCTTCTGTTCACAGCACTGCAACCAGATTTCTGGGAAAATCACTATAACTAATATTCCCTATGCCATTTCTCCAGCTCTAAAAGTGACCATGATGAAAATTTAATATGCCACTAACGACTGAAAGAAAAACTACTCAAAACAACAGATAGGTATTACTACAGCGTGATATAGATAACTTGCTGAAACATATAGGTACTTCCAACTACCTAGTGTGGCTTGAATTTTTTTCTTTCAGACAAAGAGTTGTAAAAAATACGGACAGTTGTAGTGGGATTGATTGTGATAAGGCTCACAATGGCAGTAAAGGTTTGCATTAAATTTTCTTGTACTAAAAATTTACCATAAAGTATAAAATATGCATCAGTTAAGCACTAGAGTATCATGAAACATCTCCATCTATAACATTCCTAAGATCATTTAGGGCCTAAATATGTCCTAAAATGCATATAATACTAGTTTACTTGGTAAAGCATTGTCAAATCTCAAACCAACCACCTAGATCTGGTTTGACAAACTGGTTAATCTGAACCAGCTCTTCTTGCTCTCTTTCCCAAAGCTCCACAATGATACAAGGGAACTGTTCCATAGTACCAAACAAACTGATCTGGCAGAACCAGCCAGCCTTGGCCACCAGCCTTTCACCAAAAGGACTAATGGTCCCTCCCATCATAGGGTCACATCCGGGAATTCATTGCTCAGAAAAACGCAGCTGGTTCCTTTCCTAGAAGTTTCCCAGTGTTGATCAAAAAGCCAGTCAAAACAAGATGTTCACATGTTTTAAGAGTTACATTGCATAAAGTCTACAAGACATTGCAGTAACAGGAGGAGAAGAGGTGAATGACTGTGTGCTTGTGCGGCCTGCTGTATGAAGATCAGATGCTAGAAACTTACTCTATTTTATTATTGTGGTTTGCATTGCATTTTTTCTTAATTAAAAGACAGGGCACCCATTAGGAGTAATAAGACAGAACTTCAGCACTTAGTCCAGAAATGGTCCAAATTACACCACTAACATGCAAAGATACCAGAAAAATTGCGGGTCTTTGATTGCGGAGAGGAGACAAAGGAGTCTAAGCACATAAAAAAAGGAGTCTAAGCGCATAAAAACAGGGTGGATGTAACCACTTAAAGCATGTCCTGACCATTCAAGCAGCTAAAAATAAAAGATATTTGTGTGAACATTTTTAGTTTAAATGGTATTTGTTTGCCTCAATATAAATTGTTCACTGATGTGGAAGAAATAAGCAGAAAATGAACAGTTTCAGGCTTTGTGGTTTTAAGGGATCATTTAAGACGTTAATGTTGTGTGATGACATCTCCCCATGTAGGCAGTGCTGGATTATACAGCTTTTGTGCCCGTCCAGTTCCTTCTCAGCTTTTCTATTGATTCACAAAGCACCTTTCATGCCCCTGTTGAAAACTACATTTGGTAGGTTGGGGACATTGTGGCTGGAATCCATCTCCAGTCCAGCCCCATTGTCACCTCGTTTTGCTATCTCACATAGGCAGAGGCCTGGGGTATTGCAGCACCTTTCATAAAATCAGTAAAATGCTGAGCAAAAGAAAGAAATGTTCAATAACATTACTAGTCTGCTCGGGTTCCTGAAGAAATGAAATTTCTAAAAGGGTTGGATTTTCACACACGTTCATTTATATAAGTCATACTAAATAGGCTCGTCCCTGTCCTGTGGGATAGAAGAGAATGAAACAAGAGTGCTGTGGGGAAGTATTATGTCTTTTCTAACAGGGTACCATTCAAAGTTTTCGACTTTGATGTCGTTTGAAATGCTGAGATCCGCAGATGCACATTCTTCCTTCATAGATTACATTCCCCTTGGAGCAATGAGCAGACAGCAGCTGTCTTCTTTCCATCAGCAAATACTGTACCAGACATGCTAGATGGAGAATTTTGCTCTCTGACGCAGGATATGCTTTCACTGTTGTGAAAGAATAAACCATGCTGATACTCCCATTCAGGGCAGTAAAGGGCAAGAAGCTGAAGATTACAGATTTATTCACATTACTGTAAGAGTAGTTGGTTTTGATCCCTTGTAGTCTCATGAGTAAAAATTATGGCTGCTTCTGCCTTGCCTACTTATCCGATAATCCATGAAGCAGATGTGCTAAGCAATTCAGAGAAAACTACTCTGCAAAATACAAAAGCTGGGTCGTACAACAGTCCTTGATGAATATTGCATTTATAGTCTGTAGTCTCTACTCTTTCCAGAACATTCATTTGTCACATTAGGTGCCTTAATGCACGTTTGGAACAAGGACATAACCACATCCATTTTCCTTCTGTCTTCCCATGCCCATTTTGCATGATCCCTGTAAATGCTTGGCAAACTCACATGCCTATCATTCTCCGGGTATCCTAGAGAAGATTTGCCCAAAGGGAGGCAGCCGCATCTTTTGTGGAAATGTGGAATCAACTGCAGAGGGAGTAGGTGTTAGGAAAGCTTTCTCAGCCAAAACCTCTCCCAAGGCTCCTGTTGAGACAAGGAGAATCTGCAGCTCTTCCAGCACAGCCGGTATCACGCCACATTCTGCTGACTCAGGGCTGAAGCTCATCTCCAGCAGTCTTTTACCTGGCTGATGCAATTACACCCTGCTTTCAAATCAGTTCAACCACTTGCCTTTCACCTGGGAGGTGCATGCAACATAGAGCATGTACTACAAGGGCCTTGAGTAATTTTATTTCAGATTGTGAAATGCTGGCTATTGGGCAATGATAAATCCAGTTTAAGCCTCATTATCTCACTGCTTTAAGAAGTGAAAGCATGTCTGCAAGCCTATCTGAATCACACTTCCAGAATGAGGACGGTTTTGAATAGGTCTAACTTATATCCCTTATATCACCTTCCCAAGTATCTTCTCTGTTGACCTGTTTTTAAGTGTGGTTATAGTCTCATTTCATAAGTCTAGCAATCTACATTTATACCAAGCAAATTTTAAAGAGGTTTTGAAAGCAGTAACTTTAAGATAATACCGTCATCATAAATATGGTCACAGTGCAAGATTATGTCTTTACTTGCCATGTTCTCAAAATACGATGTCATTCTTCAAGAAAAACAAATAGATCCAGTAGGAAAAAAAAAAGTGACATGCAAACTTATCACTATCATCAAAATGCTTTGAAAAGTGACATTTCCTCAGCTCCCCGATCTCTTCTCTTACCTCTTCTATTTCCCCCTGCTTGTTTTTCTGCTAATGGAGAAGATGAGTCAGAGAATACAGACAGGCCTTGAGGGTTTGGGTATTTTTTTTTAAAGAACACTTTCAAACATTAAAAACTGCGATGTTTCAGTAGGAAGGGGAAAGTAAATTTAACATAAGACCTTCCTGACAAAAAGCTGAAGTGTCAGATGCAAAGTGAAGCATTGCTCTTCTTTTTCATTCAAGGCTGTTTCCTGTTCTACCATCAAATATTCTCTACCCAAGGTACCTGCTGGGTTCCTGAGAGCTGTATTCAACTGTTTTGTGAGACAGCCCTTTCAGTCCTTTCCGAGTGCCTCAGTCTGTGCTTGACTCTAGATAACTTCTTCTGATATCACTCCTGCAGCACTACACTTATTCTGGGTGTCATTTCAATGTGTCCTTTACATTCGCCTTTAAATCAGGGATTATTCACAGTTCAAAATTTTTCCCTTTCAGCTTCTCCAAAGTAGCACTAGATGCAAGCACTGGGATTTGCCCTAGACATTTGTTTTGAGGACACAAAGATAGAAGGCATATAGTGGGTCTGAAGAAAAAAAGGCCACTCCTTAACCCACTGGACAATTTAATCCAAGACAGAGATTGCAATATCAGTTCTCCTCTACAGAAATCACTGAAATCAACAGGACACATTCATAAATGAGATTGCCAGAATTATAGCCACCACAGTGCTGTAGTACAAGCTATTGTGCAAACATATATTGCACAGAATGAGTCCAGAACAGGCTATAGAAAACTATATTATTATTGTAAACTTACTGTTGCTCCAGTTGCACATAACTTTAATTCCACAAATACAGTAGCTACAATGCCTATAAAGGATATTCCCTAGATCTGCAGGTCAGATAGCTGTTCAGATGTTGTACTGTAAGTACTTGAGTTTAACCCAACCCTAAAAAGGGAAAAGGTGGTTCAAAACATCTGTCAGAGGAGGATAGCAGGAAGCTTACTAATGGGGAATAAATAAAATAAAATAAAATAAAATAAAAAAAAAAAAAAAAAAAAAAGAGGAAACCTTAGTCAGAGTGAGAGTGCTAGTCTGGCATCAGCAGGCATCAGTTCCTTATTCTGGCAAGGGATTTGGCCTTTGGCTCACATTCGTGGGGCCTTTGTAAGTGCTGGAGTTCAATTAGTCAGACTAAAAATACCTTTATAGAAAGGAAAATTTTGGCATCACGTTGTGACACTAAATGTCCCTGCAGCAGGGACAGTGTCACCAATGAACTGTGACCCATGTATTCAGGGACAGTCACCTCCCTGCCACCTCACCAGCTCACTGTCATCTGGACAACTCTGTCCACAAATGCCATGCTGCTCTGCCAAAGCCCCATGGGCCTGACAGCAGATTTTCAGAGTGTTATAACTAATGAAATCAAGTTCAGTTTTCACTGGCATAGTATAAGATGTTTCCCTTCAGTTGAGCTTATGTCTGGCTCAATCCATGCTTTTTGATTTTTTTGGTGCCAGATTTGTTAAAAAAAACTGTGAGTGAATTTAGCACTGGGAAGTTATTTTTTCATTTTTCCCATTAAAAATCTGCCAACAAAGAAGAAATACTTCCAATAGTAATTATTTTCTTTTTTTTGTTTGAAAGTCCAAATTCAAGGCACTTGCAAATGGAAAGATGAATGTTTTTGAGAAGTATTAATTGTTCTCCTCATGAGAACAAGATCATGGAATGGAAATGTGTAAGCAATACTAGTGCTTCAATTACATTTTTACAATAAAGCTAGACAGATTTGAGAGCATTTCCCTTTTAGATAAAGCTGTCAGCTACCAGTAACACATATTATTACCAAAGAAAAAGTGATTATAGAAGAAATAAATATATTTTGCTAGTAGATTTATTTCTGATCCACAATGGGCACTCTACAGGCACATTTTATTTTCCTCTTTCCAAGAAATCAATTTGCTTGCAAAAAACAACCCCAATGCTACTTTATCCACAAGAACATGCATGCTACATGCATGAGATGTTTATTGACATTCCTACTGAAAGACAGCCAATCCTCCAAGCTGTCAGTTCATGCGTCAGTTCTAACACTCTTTCCAAGTACATCCATAATACATGTGCAAACTACTCATCTACAAGGCTGTTTTGGAAACAGCTAGCTCAGATAGTTTGCCAATGCTTTAGAGCTATGTCTCCAGTTCATTTGGATGTGAATAAAAGGGCTGAGAAACAGAATATTTGATTTAAAATTGAACTACTGAAATAAAAGATTGAGAAAAGAAAGTATTTCTATTAGTGGAGGTAAAAATCTACAATTTTGTCACCTAAAGTTAGGAGCTGAGTTGCCATCAGCAATTCATTTATATTACATTTATATGATTTGATTCAGGAAAAAAAACCAGGATTATTTTAAGTTAGAAAACAGTTAATCTTTATTTGATCTAATCACATAATTGTATTTTTTCATTAGGAAATGACATTTTGACACAAGATTGAGATAATTGTGTAATGGGTGTCTGGCATATAAATCCCTTCATCTTCAGCAGATATCTTGCTGGTGCAGATGGTACAGCCTGTACTTCTGCTTAGCTAGCCAGTGAATAAAGGCCTGCCTTAGGGTGAGCTGGACCACCAGGTTCCACTGGCTGGGCTGACTTGAGGCTCATTTCAGCTGCCTAAAACAGGCATTCAGTGCACCAAAGGTGCCTTGGGTGTCTGCCTGACCCCCACCCACCTCCAGCAGTCCCCAGGACTTCAGCAGGTCTCACATGGTGCCTCTCTAGATGGTGACAAGCACTTGTGTAGGGTCACTGGATTGAAGGAGGCCCCTGAAACACAGGTGGACACCTAAAGCAGACCTCCAAATTTGATGTCCTAGGTGGAAACTGAATCTCTTTTTTTCTGTTGTTCAAAAGATTAAAACCAGGATCCAAATCCCTGATGAATTCACCAAAACCAAATTATTTTCGTTAGAAACAGTTTTCAAACTTTTAGTTTAGCCAAAAATTGAAAGGAAATCAGTTCTTCCCTTCCACTTCTATCACTATATCCCATTTAGTTATATCCTACCAGGGAAGCTAAAAGCAACAGTCAGTCTTTAAAATTACACACGGGATCATGAATGTAGTTTGGTCCTTGAGCTATTCCATGGCATTTCTAACTAACATAAATTTGTGACAATTATATGGCCTATTTTTACAACTGTTCATCTTTCTCCATTCTTGTGTTTTGCCTTTGCTTCTAGCATGCACCAGTTTTTATTCCATCCTTCCTTCTTTTCCACTCTTAGTACTCCCAATTTTTAACAAAGGACCTGTCCATTGGTGAAACTCACACATTTATTTTTATGCTTTTCTCAGTAGCATATTTAATAAAATGACAATCTGTTGAAGAGCACAAGGTGCTTGTGCCTGGATATCATATTTATCCTCAGTTTCCTCAGAGAAATAGAAGAAAAAAGGCCAGAAAGTCTCTGCTTTCTGTGTTAGGAGAGACCACCTTGCAGGAACCAAACACAACCTACACATGGGACAGTTACTCAGTCCATATGTCAAACACAGTATTTTTCACTGTGCTGGCTTTGCCTGGGGTACAGTTAACTTTCTTCACAGTGACTGGTATGGAGCTGTGTTTTGAACTTGTGCTGAACACTGGGTTGATAATATAGACATGTTTTTGTTATTGCTGAGCAGTTTGCACAGAGCTGAGGCATTTTCTGCTTCCTATACTGCCACACTGGCAAGGAAATTAGGGGTGTATGGGAGGTTGGGAGGAGACACAGCCAGAACAGCTGAGTCCAACTGACCAAAAGGATATTCCACACCATATGACATAATGCTCAGGAATAAAACTGTGGAGGTTGGTGGAGGGAATGCTGCTCAGAGACTCTGGGCATTGGTTTTTGGTTGGCAATCAATTATTGTTTCTATTTGGTTTTTTTTCTTGGGTTTCATTTATCTTTTTTTCCCTATTTTCTTTTCATTTAATAACAATAATAATAAATAATGTTTCTGTTCATTATTAAATTGGTCTTATCTCAACCTTCAAGTTTTCTCACTATTATCCTTCCAATTCACTTTCCCATCCCACCGGACTGGGGAAATAAGCAAGCAACTCTGTGGTGCTTAGTTGGCAGCTGGGGTTAAACCATGACACAGGCTCAGTTTGTTGCTTCTTTTTCTTATTTTTTTTTTTTCCAATTAACAATGTTTTTTCAATTTGTCCTTGTTTTCTCACCCCAAGATATTTAGCACCAAATTTTCCCTGCATGTGTCCGTGCAGATAACAAAGTAATCTCATTCCTGAGAACCCTTGGAAACTATATCTGATCTTTTATAGATGTGCATTCATGCTTGAAGGCTTTTCAAGATATTGAACACAAACCAGCATGATGAAAAATCAAAGGAACACACTATTCTCCTGTCAAACTCCTGATAAAGTAAAAATTAAATCCCTAACTGTCCTGGTTTCATCTGGTATGGAGTTAATTTCATTCACAGTAGCTGATATAGTGCTAAGGGTGCTCCCTGTGCAGTATCAGCCCATCACTTAGACTCTATACAGTTGGTATGAATTGTACTGGGAGGGGATGCAGCAAAGCTTGAAGTGATCAAACAGAATGATGATGAAAGCTCTAGAGGTCCTGAGGGAAAGCATATAAAGGACTGTAAATCACCCTCTACGATGTATGAAAAATATTTAATTAGTAATAGGTACTATTTAATGTGAGAGGGAGGACAGAATTCCTACAATCATAACTTAGTGAATTCTACCATGATTCTCCTGAACCTTTCAAGAGACATCAGACATACAACTGCAGAAGTTTGTGGCTGGGAAAAGACAACTGAGTTTAGCTACCTCCAGTCACAGCCAGATATTATCTGTGGTGCTCTTTCATCATGCTCCTTTGGGGAATATTCACGTGACACAGAGAAAAACACACACACACACACACAAAAATCAGTAGATACATTGTTATTAGTTTTAAGCTATTCATTTAGGAAGCCTAAAATTCTGGTTGCTTCTGATAACCCCTTTCCCTCTCCACTTGATTCTAACTGCAACAAGAGGTTGTGACTGTTAATATTCACAATTAAGCACAGATGATTTTAATGAACTAGAAACCAAAACAGTATTTGATTTTAGAATAGACATCAAGACAAGCTGATAATTGTCACAATTGCAAAAAGGCTGTTGACAAATTATTAACACAAAAACTCACACTGCAGCTCTCTTAATTACAAGTCTATGTTCTTTGTCAGATATTCACTTAATTCAAAGAGCAGAAATTCTCTCTCACTCATGAATTAGCTACAATAAAGGGTGCATTTGGGAACATCTATAGAAAATAAAATATTACCTTAAAAAATCAAAAAGTTTGAGGAGGTTACCGTCTTACTGTGTGTCTTGGATAAGCACATTTTGAATTGGTTAAGGAAAGAACAACTACCAGAACAGGTGTGAATACTAAGGAAGTTTAATATGGTTTAATTAGAAAATATTGCATTGAATTGCTACCTTATCAAATCTAGCCAGTCCTTTTACTGCTTGTGGACTTCTTCTTAATCTCTCTGTGGACCCTAATGTTTCCAAAGGGCATAAATGGGCTACTATTTCAAGTATGTATTTGAAAAGGAACTCTGATGGTTTCAGTTTAAATCATATTAACTGCTTAGATTTTAAGTTCTCAATGTGTATCATATTTTTTGATTAAAAGAAGTCAAGCCTTCAAAATAAAAATGATAGAGGATCAGAAATTACTGTACTTCATTTTAGGTAATATTTCCAAAGCAATAATAAAACACTTTACCAATCAACCAGTTAATGACCAATGTGAGTTGTTATAAGGCATTGGGTAAAGTTGACAGATCCTAATTTATCTGGCTGGCCATTAACTCATCAATAAAAGGGTTACTAGTCAAGAGTGTAAAAATTGTTCATATAAATCTCAGTTATGTTACTATTAAAATACTAAATTAGTTTTATAAAATAATTTACTTAATCATTATCACAATGTAATACCAGTAATTTATCATCAACACTATTTCAGCCACTATTGGCCTAATAAACAAAAAAATTGACCTCATTGAAACCCTAAATAGGGAAGAAAATTTTACAATTATCTGGGTTTACCATACACTCTACCACAGTTTTTAGCATAAAGACGTTCAAGACACAGAAGTTCATTTACTAGGATTCAGAAGTCAGAAACAGAATACTTTTTGCTCTATATAGTAGAAAATCTTCCTAGTAAAAATATTTTTGTTACACATGAGTATCTCAATAGTCAGTCCCAGAGGTCCATCTAAGGATACTGAAGTGATGCTGTTGACCATTTTTAGGGAATATCCTACCTATACTTGGTTGTAATAGATATTTTCACTTGGTAAGCATGAATTTTGAGATGATGACCCAAAGTTATGAGGCTTACAACAAGACTTATTTTTCTATAGAATCATTACAGTCATATCATACATACAATGTAGCCATGTATGTTCCTTGGTAGTTTGTGGCCTTGATCTGAAACTCAAAATTAGATGTTTGGCTAAATATTACCCTAGTTCAAACAAGAACAGGAAGCTGGAATACTCAGTCAAAATCCAAGACAGTCAGATCAAATCAGTGCAAGGACCACTGTCTGTATTAGTCATGAAATTGTGCAATGGTGGAAATACTGTTCACCTGAAAATAAGTCCAGGTTACACCTTTGCAAAGTGATGATAAATAGGTATATCATAAACCAACTGCCAGCAAAGATCTTTTTTCTTCTTTCTGCATATCTTATTCTAGAAGTTGTACACCACTTCACTTAATACTAATTTTGTTCAAATGGGATTCTGAAATGAATGGAATTACTTTTCTTTAATATTTATGCAATGAATATGAATGAAGGAATGGGGAGAGGTGGGGGGAAGAAGGTCTTCAGGCAATTTTAAATGTATCCCAAAATGTAGGCAGCACATCCATTCCAAATGGACTTAATAAGCACTCAAACACCGTGAAGACTTTAATTAAGAAACAAGTATTAAAGAAAAAAAATCGCTAATTCCCTAATTAAATCAACATGCACTTGTAAATGGGCTGCCTGCAATTTTGTTGCTGGTGTCATTGTGTCTTTTAGGTGTAATGCATAATTTTTAATAGGCAATTACTTGATTCTACATATCCGAGACATGGTCTTGAATGGTTAATTCAGTAATGCTATAAAAGTCATGTGCACGGTCCTTTGATAAAAGGTGATGACAAAAATAGTAAATTAGATCAGAACATTTCAGAAGATCTGAACAATTGCAGATTAGCTTAAATACACAATTGAAACAGTGGACTTACTGACATATTTCAGACCTGCACTGTTAAGGTAAAGCTTAAAATCTTTTAGAACCTTTTTGATTCTCTGTAATGTACTACCTGAACATTTTTGTGTATTTTTTCAAAAGAATACCTCAGAAAGATAACTGAAGTGATTAATTTTGCAGAAAAAGGAAAAAATAAAATAAAAGATCTGATTATGCAATCAACTTGGCTAAAGCAGCTCAATAGAAACAGAAATGGAACCCAAGTCCTTCAAGACACCCACTTCATGCAACAGACCGTATTTTTACTGGGGATTCACTCTGGCCTTTAAAACACTTGAAAGAAAATTTGCCTCAATAACAACTTATCCCTTAAAAGGAACCTTGTCTGGATAACCAGCTTACCTAGACCCTTGTCAATGTATAGTGCAACACAGTTCAGCTGACTGACAGGACAGTCCTCCATAAATGAGGTGCTGGTAGAGAGAGCTTCAATCCAGACTGGACATTAAATACAAGGCTTAGGACCACATGTTTGTTCAGACAAGAACAAGCTAAACCTGTTGACAAACAATGGCTTGGCCTTTTTTTTTTGAGCTGTTGTGTAATTTCTCCCATAAAAATCCCTTCCTTTTAGTAAGATCACAATAGCATGCAGTTGAAAATCTGGTTTTCTTTTCCTTTTGCTTCCCTCAAAGTTTTATCACACTCAGACACATTTTGTGAACTGGTGAAATTAATTACTCCTGGCAGAGACATGCTGAAAAATCTACATTGCTGGTAGCATGTTGGTTAGTTCCAAATGAACTGAGTATTACTCCAGAGTAAATTCAGTCAGTGTTTCTGCATCAGACATGTGCCAGAAGAAAGTACTGTAAAAATCTTTGGTGCCAAAGATTTTAGGAGGATTTTCAAGAAATGTAAGAGGTCTGATATTATTTATTTTTCTTCTTCTCTCCCTTCATTCTCCTTGTTTAACAAGGGCCTCTTCTTTACCCTTTTGCAGACTGTTGATGTAGAAGTCTCATCAACTCTCATCACCCAAAAGAGGCTTCATTGAGCATCCTGCCTCATTGACTTTCTTCTTTTTTCTCCTCATCTCTTTTTCAAACTTATTGACTGTTTCTTAATTTTTATATCCATAAGTTATTGTCTTTATTACAGAAGGCCTTAATTTATTCCCCCTATAATGTCTACACACTACTGCTCCCTGAGATTTATGGCATATGTGGTCTTCTGTTGTTTAACTCCATAAAGCTAATTTCGAATAAAATTCTGTGAAAGAAGATATACTCCTACATGACTAATGAAGTCAACATGCACTGCTGACTCCTCATCATCTTGAAAACACACACACACATGATTTCAGGTGTAGTCAGAAATAGAGTCATTAAAATATTGCCATTTAAGCTTGTGGCACTGTTGCATTTCTACTGAAATTTCTGCTTATTCTGAAAATCAGAAAACACACCCCAAAGAGTTATTGAACATTCCCAGACTACTACAGTGCGAGTTAGAACTAGGTAACTTAATTCTAAGTCTTTGATCTGGACTTTGGGGTTCCAAAAAATCCTCAAACTTACTAGTTTTGCACTGTAGGAAGTGTATATGAAATACAATAAACCCCTGAAAGATTCAGAATAAATCTAATTTGAGAGGATTGACAAATTCTAAGCAGTTGATTTGGTCTAGGTCTTTAGATTCTTCAGAGTTCAAAGCTT
Source organism: Acropternis orthonyx (assembly GCA_035583155.1). NCBI lineage: Eukaryota > Metazoa > Chordata > Aves > Passeriformes > Rhinocryptidae > Acropternis > Acropternis orthonyx. The sequence goes on along the minus strand of JAWWEU010000081.1, from coordinate 124,586,459 downwards.
TCTCTCTCCTCACTTTGACACTGATGGAAAGTAAAGTTGTTTATTAACTTACAAAACGGGGCCCTGGAAACACATTAACTTTTTTTTTTTTTTTTTTTAAATTATTAGTCCTTCCTTCTTCTCCTCTGCACACACTCCCACAATTTACACAACTAAAAATAACAACAGCACACTGGTGATTTATTTTCTGCATCTTCTAATGTACACCTGCTTGTAGTTCATCAGCTGCCATTTGCTTAGCAAAGATATAATTACCATGCTCTAATTTATATGTCAAAAAGGCTCACTACTTCATTTGTAAAAATGAAGAAAGAAAATGTGATATTTGCGTATTGGAGATCCATAACTTTCTGAAAAGCTAAAAAACACATAAAGGCAGCAACTGCATAAATTGAAACAGCTTTGTGTAATGTTTATGTCTTTGTAAAGGTCTTCTAAGTAAAATCTACATGTATATTTAGGAGTCCCAAAAATCCAATGAATCATTTAGTGTTTATGAAAACAACTATAAAAGTTAGGTAACTAACTCTCAAAAAAATCAATATGGTTTTGCTACTGGCTCCAGTCACACCATCCATATGCAGTCCAGACTGCATTTTCAGGTAACTCAGTCAATTGGACTTTTGCCTGTAGGAGTTCTGAAATAGCTTGAAGTGTTTTCCAGGAAAATAAGCCCTCTGCAATTTTACTACCTACATTTGACTACTTGCTTACATGCTCAGTCAAGAAATATCCTCAAATTACTTTTGGTGAGTGGAATCGTATTTACTAGGAAATGTAAATTCCAAAGACAGCATGCTATCCACATTTACTGGAATGCACTTGGGTAGTAGCTGCAGCACAAGTTTGACCCTTTCGCATGAAAAAATTCTCAGAAAAGTTGTGTTCTCACCACAGAACAAGAAAAGATTCTTGTTAGATCTTCATGATTTCAATTGCAATATCCGGGTAAAGGATGGTTGTACTTGCCTTTTGTCTCCTTGCTTGTCATATACTAGAACTTGGTTGTCCTGTCAATGTGTGACTGAACTGGAGATTCAGAAGAGGTAGCGCACATTTATTTATTTATTTATTTATTTATTTATTTATTTATTTATTTATTTATTTATTTATTTATAGCGGTCTATATTTATTTTTGCACCTATATTCATTTAACTTAGAACCTTTCCAGGTACATAACCATCATTGGGATCACACTTGTGCAGTAGGGTGTAATTAGGCATATTGCTGCTTTATCCATCTTTTTGGGCTCTATAGTTTTGGAGGTGTCAATTCATCATGGAGGTGTCATGCCTTGTGGAGTAGACCACAGCAATCTGGAGGTTTTCCAGCACTGTATGGGAGCATGTATACAAACAGAGGATTCTGGAAACAAATACAGGTCCTTCCTTCCCAACAGATTTCTCGTTCTAACTATGTTTATGCTCCTGCCTTTGTAGTTTGGTTTTGGTCATTTTGGTTTTCTTTTAACTGTTACAGGTCAAAGTGCGTATCTTTTGCAAAAGCTTTCTTTCAGCACTCCAAATATCACAAAACCTTTTATTTCATTCTCAGTTAATTTTGTTTGTCTGTACACAGTCCTGACCAACAAAAGAGGACTATAGAATTCGGGATATGTTCAAGGGATAGGGATAAGTTATGTGGTCCAGTGCTGCATAAGACTCAAGAAGATGAACGCTGTGATAGT
>JAWWEU010000081.1:124539375-124584277 GCA_035583155.1 Acropternis orthonyx | reverse complement strand
GGCACATTTGGAGTGATGCCATTTGTGTTCCCAAGTAATCATTACATGTGATGGGGCCCTGCTCTCCCAGAGAGGCTGAACACCTGCCTGCCCATGGGAAGCACTGAATTAATTCTTTGTTTGGCTGTACCTGTGTGCACAGCTATTGTTTTACCTATTAAACTGTCTTTATCTCAACCCATGAGTTTTGTACCTTTTACCCTTCCTATTCTCTCCCCCGTCCCTCTGGTGGGGGAGTGAGCGAGTGGCTGCTTCATCCTTGGTTGGTAGCTGGAGTGAAACCATGACATTCACTCAGTTGATATTTTGGTATGCAAAAAGGAGAAAAAGCATCTGTTTTCCTCTGAAACGTCCCAAAAATTTTATTCAGCCTTGGAAAAATTGAGTTAGCAAAAGGCAAGATGATCTAACATCAATGTCCCAGGCAAAATTTCCTTCGAGAGTATTTAAGCACTCCAACAGTACAAAACAGTATGAAACTCCAATCCAGCAATCTTCCTTAAAATTTACCATAAATTTGGAATGTATTTTAGATGCATTTGAATGATCCATTTTCACTTGCTGAAAATTGCCGAGCTTTGCCTCAAAAATGTCACAAATCAAATATCTAACTTTTTTAGCTACTGTCTATGCTATCTTCCATTCCCCTGCTGCAGTAAGAACACCATTTTTGTTTTCTACGTTGATATTCAGTATTATGTTTTTAAACACCCCCAAACCCATGTAACTCAGTTTACAATGAAATCCAGTTAAACCTGCCATTGATTTTAATTGGCACAAAACAGCTTTCAGTTTGTTTTGTAGTCCTGAGATGTGTCTGATCAGTCTTCCTCACTTTCACGATCAGAGAGTTAACAGGTGGTTGCAGATGGCTAACTACACAGAAACACGCTCCTTATCAAGGCAGAGCTTCTTCTTACATAAGAGTTAACCAAAAGATTAATTTGAAAGATATGGCTGAATAGGCCAAGTGCTAAACTGGAAGACAATAGCAGCTTGGAAAGATATTTCCATTTTTTGGCTGGAGAACAAATAATAATAAAAATAAAGACTTTTGATAATTAGTTGTGTAATTGCAAGTGTTTTTTCTCTTTGTTTTGGTTTCTTTAGGAAAAGGTAGTTTTGTCAAATGCACATGTAGACAATTCAGTGCACAGCTCCGAGATGGAAGTGTTGCCTTGCTGGAAGAAGGCAATGCCAGCCTTACAAGAGGCAGAGCAGATCTCCAGGACTCCTGGAGCCAGAGGGTTCATGTCTTTGGAGAGAGGAGCCAGCACACAGGCCTTGATCCAGAGTAGCTGCTTGGAGTCAGTGCTGTTGATGCCAACGGGTCTTCAGCCACCTCCATCCAACAGTACCCGGGGCTTCTCCCTCTCCCGCCCCATGCCTGCCAGTGCAAGGCTCACGGTGCACTCCCACTGCCGACCACCTGACAGCCACAGACAGGAACACCCGGGGTGCACACTGCCACAGAGAAGCCACCCCTGCCTGGAAATCAGCTAAAATGCAAAGAGTGTTTGCTGGGGCTGCTGGACCAAGAGGGAGGTTTCAAGTGCCCCTGTGGCTATGACTGGAGCTTGTGCAATGGCAGCTCTTGCTCCAGGCTCTGGAGAACACCCAACAGCAGGCGGAGTGCTCTGGACACTCCTGCTGTCTGTTTCCAGGCTAGCCCACCACCAAGAGAAAACAGGAAACTAAAAGCGCCTAAGCAGGACTTTTGGATGTTCTGTCTCCCTGCAGTCCCTCTGTGCTGGCACCAGTACAGGCCCAGCTGCTTTCCCACGGGCTCCTTGAGGGCCGAGGTCCAGCATTCACATCCAGCATCCAGTGGCTCTACTCAGCACTGGTGGTTGCTGCCCTGGGTGCAGCCATCTCCATCCACAGGGCCAGCGATTCCTCCTGTGTCCCCAGCTGCTGTGTTGCTACCAGGAATAGTCAGTTTCCTATTCAGCACATGTAGGCTTTGTGCCTTTCCCTTCCCAGCTGACAATGCCTGCATGGCATTGCAGCAGAGAGTAACATAGCAGAAATGGTGTCTCCCATTTAGCAGGTTACCACAGAAGATTTCCACAGAAAACCACACATTTCTTTCATGTGTGGACTTCAGCACCAATATGTGTCCCACAGGTCAAACAGCAATCTTTCAAGAAAGAGCTTGTTCTCACACATAGCACCTCCTACATGTGGCACGCTGGCAATAGAGAACATGCTCTCCTCTTGCTTCCTTGGATGCCATGGTTACACAAACATAACTAGGCTCTTATCACTTTGGTTACTGATATTTATAGAGAATTTAATTTGAACAACAGGAGAACGAGGTTAAAAAATCTGAGTAAAATAAAAAAATATTTAGTTAATTGTATGGCCAGCAGAAAAAGGAGCTAATCTCAAACGGCCTTTTTCAAGGACTACTCTCAGTTTGAATGAGTTCAACAGAAGTGTATCTCCAGAGAGACAAAATGTGTCTTTCTAGACAGCAATTGCTTTTATAAAAATAAAGGCTGAGGTTCTGGCATTACCATAAAATCTGACCAAAAAAAAAAAAAAAAAAAAAAAAGACTGGAGAAGCCCCAGTGGCTTTACTTTGGTTTCAGTCACAGGGAATACTTCACTAACTTGCTTGTAGAAAGCAAATAGAGAATTAATGCTATTTATATGGCTTTAAGGCAGAGATCTGACTGAAATTGCAGTCTCATTCAAGTTTTAGTGGCCTGCATGGCAAAATGCAACATTAATGAAAAGATCTGAAGGATTAATTTTTGAGGCTTAAAAGCATTTTTGAGAAGAAGGTAAACCTCATTCCCGTATAATCAAATTCCCATTTTCTAACTTTCACTGGCCAACTAAAAATAAAGAGTTGATTGAATTCAAAATATCAAATAAATCATACACAGATGAATGAGTGTCATTACAAAACAGTGAGCATTACATTTTTTTCTCATAAGAAATGAGACCAGAAACACTTGTTCCTGGGTGTAGCCATTTTGAAAAGTCAAAAAAGTGACAAAGAATGCTTACTGGATAAGCTGAGCCATAAGATTAGAAATCACTTCTAGTGTTATAGTCTTGGTTTACAAAATCACAGAATCACAGAATATACTGACTTGGAAGGGGCCCACAAGGATCATCAAGTCCAAGCCTTAGGCCTGCACAGGACCAGTCCCAAGAGTCACACCATGTGCCTGAGAGTATCCAAATGTTTCTGGAACTCTGTCAGGCTTAGTGCTGTGGCCACTGCCCTGGGGAGCCTGTTCCAGTGCCCAACCACCCTCTGCGTGAAGAACCTTTTCCTAATATCCAAACTAAACATCTCCTGACACAACTTCAGGTCATTCCCTCAGGTCCTGTCACTGGTCACCACAGAGCAGAGATCAGTGCCTGCCCCTCCTCTTTCCCTCACAAGAAAGTTGTAACTGCAGTGAGGTCTCCCCTCAGCTTCCTCCAGGCTGAACAGACCAAATTCCCTCAGCCGCGCTCCACATACAGCTTCCCCTCAAGGTCCTTTGTTGCCCTCCTTTGGATGATCTCCAATAGCTCCATGTCTTTCTTATATTGTGGCACCCAAAACTGCACACAATTTCCAAGGTGAGCCCACCCCAGTGCAGAGCAGAGCGGGACAATTCCCTCCCTTGCCCGGCTGGTGATGCGTTGCCTGATGCCCCCCAGGACACGGTTGGCCCTCCTGGCTGCCAGGGCACTGCTGACTCAGATTCAACTTGCCTTCAACCAGGACCCCCAGGTCCCTTTCCATGGCACAGGTGAGTTGTGGAGAAAGGTTTTAGATATATGATAGCAGCTCTTCTTTTGTCCTAAGTTTACATCATTAGCTCTGACTCCTTTTTATATTAGGAATGAGATGACAAAAAAATGTCACTATATTTGGTGCTGATTTAGAAAATCAGCAACAACCTGAAGGCTTCAGGTATGGATAACAAATCTGAGAAGCTTTCTTTGTAGCTCACAGTCAAACAGCAGTGGCTGGGAAGTCAATACAGACAGTTTTACCTCCTCTCTACAGACAGAGGATCCACAGCTGGGGGTGTATAATTTTCCCCTGACACCTCTAGGATAAAATTTGTCTTCATTGTGGAAGGCAATGTTTTAAGGAATATGCCACTTTCAGACTGCAATAAATCTCTCCTGCCCAATTTTTGTGGAATTTTTGAAGGAAGATCGAAGTTATTAGGAACAGGAGAAGCATTCAGCAAGGCAAAAATCAGAGTTTGAAGAAACCTACTGAAAGTGTTACACGTGACACACCTACATTGTAAATGACATTTTTCCTTCACAGAGGAACTCACAATTCAGTAATTCAGCCCCCTCCAACATAAGGCATTAGAAGTCAGCACTGTTTGTCCATTCATCCAAAAGTGCACATTCTCAGAAACTGGGAACTGTGCAGTTCCTGGTGGGCTGTCTGGATGATAATAGTAAGCTGTTTCCTTCTGAGCCCACTTAATGGCAATTAATACAGCTTTGGGGATGGTGATGATCATTTATTTATACTGTTCTCTAATGACAAAAGACCCCTTAACAGTATTTACCAGAGAGCAATAGCTGTGATGTGCAGGTTACCTGGGGACAGCTGCACCTCTTGTACAGACCCTGACTACAAAATGCAATTGAGTTTTATATTGCCTAGAGAGACACTGGGCAGACTGTACTTGATAAACTCTCATGATATATCACTTTCACAATAATTATTACTAAATACCAAACCGACACCCCTCTTTGGGTACTCTGGAGGAAATAGTGAGAAGCTGTTGCTTCTGGGTTTGGCCCTTGCCTAGCCAATGCAACTGAAGACATTTCTTATACAGCATTCTACCTGCTGCCCAGAATAACAACAAACCAAATCTGGGTGTATTCAAATGGTGTCACCACCTTGGACTTTTCAAGACCAAGCTAAAACAAGGCTGTAGCTGTTTTGACACTGGTAGTGTGGTACCACTTGACAGTGGTAGTCCTGCTTCGAGCAGGAGGTTGGACTACATGACCTCCAGATGGGTATCCACTACTTGTATTAAGCTATGAGGTGTGTATAAAAGCATTAGATATTTAGAACATGATAGTTTTGCATTTGAGTTGCAATTGTTTTACAACTGAACAAAGATCACTGTATTTAATAAAGCTGGGGCTATTCCATCAGTGTTCAGGACTTCTGATGACAACTACTGTTGCACATCATACTTTTGTAGGCTTGCCTATACATTCCATGGATTGCAGAGGTCTTTTGATTTCAAAATAGGAAAACGAAATATCAATAACTCAATATGGTTCCTCCCATTCAAGAGGAATGTAATTAACTTCAGTTACTGACCTGACCTGAAAACAGAGGGCCATGGCATCACAGGAGCTGCTGGCAGTGGGTGAAGATTGGATCAGGAACTCCTAATACCTTGCAAACAGCACAAAGCCTTCAGAAGAGAGCAAAATGAGTTCTAAGTACATCTCCTTCATTGCATTGAGTGAAAATGTTTTAAAGTCTGTAAGAATTGCAAAACCTCTGTTATGTTTTGATTATTGAGGGATCATTTCCTCTGAAGTGTTAACAATGGTAACAGCCTGATCAAGAGTGAAAAGGAAAAATGGTGAAGACAAGATTATTTTCGTGTTGGGCACTTTCAGGGTAGTTTTGGTTTGGATCTCATTCCCTGAGGGTGCTGTGTCAGCAGCACCTGGAGGTGGTGCTGAGCAATGGAAACTTCCAGGAAAGCTGAAGGGAAAAGTTGCAAATACAAAACTTCTTTGCTTTTCAGGATCTGAATCTGAGGACAAAAAAGCAGGCCATATCTGTTTCTGCGCATGCCATATTGATATTTCAGTGAGTGTGGGGGCAAAGAGTATCATTTAAGGTGGAGCAAATTATGGTGTGGAGTTTTTTACATATTTTTAAATAAAACTAGTGGTAGAAAGGGATTAGCATCATTTTTTAAATGCATTACCAAGTTTCTCCCCTTCTTACAGCCTCTTCCCTCAACTACTTCTATGACCCCATTTTTTTTAGTGTGTCAAGTATTCCAATAAATGTCTGTGAGGTAGAGAAGTATTATCATTATATCTTTCAGATAAGAAAGAAATGCACAGAGGCTAAAATCAGATGTTAAAAGACACATAGGCTCATGACTTTGAATATCTATGTGTAAATAATTGTATTTGCTGAAAGCAATACAGAAGATTAGTGTCAGTGTCTTCTAGCCTTGCTTGCTAATCCCTTTAACAGTGTTCTTCTCTGTTATTTATTGCTCAACAAAAAGACATAATTAGGTGGCCCTCAATAGTTAAAAGCACTTGCTCATTTCTCTGTGTTCTGAGTTATTCTATTTATAGCCCCTTTTCACTTTTTTGGTGCAATTTACTTGTAATAGAAATATGCTAGCAATGCATTGAGAAATCAATATCTAACTTTGACTTGCCTCTTTTTCAGTGCGTGAGTCCGCTCTAAAAGCTGATGGGAAATCTGTGCACAAATTTTACACTGCCTCATTCCCCAGGGCAAAAGCCAGGAGTGCTCCAGATTGTACCTCTGCAGAATTTAGGGCACAGACTAAGTATTTATCAAATTTCACAGAATTTAAGTGACCTGTCATTTAGATTCTCTTTATACCAGTTTACATCACTTATTTCCAGCAGGCTCAAGAATTTGCCTGTCTGACATTTCCCTGACTGGAATCTGTTACTAAAACATCTTTCGGTTTTCCATCTAAAATATAATTTAATTTTTATTCTTGATTGCAAATATTGATTCACTTTTCAAGTGTTTTTAAAAAACCTTATTTAACAATGATCTTCAGAGAAAATATTTAATTTTGTAGCTAATAAAGTGTAGTCCATTTAGTCAACCTATCTACTCATCAATCAGCCATTCTTTCTAAGTCTCTTTTATCTATGTTTCCATATACCTGTACACATTATCTATCTTTTTTCTGTGCTATTTGCTATATTTCAATCTCATTCATTTTCCAAAACAGATTTTACATCTTATATTTTCCCCAAGCACCAAAGCAAGAGCCACCACACCTGTGCTGTGACAAATTCTTATAAGAACAGACATGTTTCCAAAAACTCCATTACTGGAGGTGCCAGCTGAACCCAAATTTGATGCTGATGTCTTATCAACATCTGATACAATCCTCTGTGTTAAACCTTGGCTAGACCCTGCATGACTTTTGCAGTCTACCTCTGATAATATCCCATGTGTGATGTTTCAGCATGAAAGACAACAAAGAATCACTGATCACTTAGGCCTGAAGAGATTCTGGGAGGTCATCATTCAATCCCCTGCTCCAAACAGGGGCATCTCTGTCTTCCATGTGACTCAGGGCTTTGCCCTGTCTTGCCATCAGAATCTCCAGACTCAGAGATCCCACAGTTCCCTGGGCAATTTCTCACAATGCATGGCTGTTCTCAGAGGGAAACATTTTTCTTTATATTCAGTCAGACACTCCCTTGTTTCAGCTTATGACCATTGCATTTCATTATCCCACCACTGAAGTTAGTATTCAGGCTCCCTTTTCTTGGTGAACTCCTCGTAAGTATTGCAAGGCTGCACTTAAGTGCTCCCTAAACCATCTCTTCTCCAGGCTAAACATGCTTCAGTGGGCTCAGAAGTGCACCAGCTGTGGGATTCAACTCACTTTTAAATGTCATTCTCTAAAACTTGGGTATCTCACATAGGTTTGTTGCCTAGCATAACTTCACCAATGGAGGAAGAATGAGGCATGTTCTTAGGGGAATATCCTCTTACAAAATAGGTGTGCAAGGGCACTAGGATGAACGTGTCTCTGCAAATGTCAGAGATTGCCTGCTGACAAGACAAAGAGTCTAACTGCTTAGCTAAAAGCAGAGGACTATCCAAATGTCAAATTTCAGGTGCAACACACCTTGCTGGTGGGAACATGGACTGTTTCCTCTGATCTTTGACCACTACGCTTGTGTGGCACTGGCCAAGAAACAGCACCTCTTCTTCCTTTGATTCCTCTCTCTTAGAAGAAGGGAGTGATGACTGAACTGAGCGTTTTGCCAAGCGGTTTGATTGTCACATACAAAAAGCGCCAGATGAACAGAAAGGGCACTGGTCCAGTATGAAGATGCAGGAGAATGAATTACTGGGCAGAAAACATAATCCTTTTAAGTGGCACACCCCAGTGGTAACAAAATGTAACATTTTTCTTTTTTTTTTCGGTTATTGTTTCTGGTTGGTAAAGAGAGTAAACATCCCTAAACAGGCCAGGCCCCATAAATGGAGATTGACAGCTAGATTTCTGGATTTCTGGCTGAGAAATGCCTGTTCTGCACAGAGCACCGGACAACAAAAATCTTTTCGTGTTACAAAGTTACCTTAAAACAGATACACAACCAGAAGAAAGCTGGCACCTCCCTAACCTTATCTTTGTCATCGCACCTATTATGGTTCAGGACACACCTTCATTTAAATATAAGTAAAGTTCAAAATCTTTCTGAATTAATCTGATTATTTATTTAAGTGTTGTAAGAAAATGATTCAACACTGCAATTACCTCCTGCCATAATTGACTGTATTTGTTTACATGGTAGGTTATTAACAAAATATTATCTGGAACTGAACTCTACCTCTAAGCACAGTTCAGATTATTGCAGCAATACCAAATATAATGTCATAAAGGTGCAGCAGGTGGCTACTTACTAACAGTTAGCAATATTCAGCACTCATTTTAAATAGTGCATTTAGAACCAAATTAGCTGTCTTGAATGAATGATTAATTTGACTGATAGTGAACCCATACAGCATGACTAATATGCATTATGCAGCTTTATTAAGCAGTAACTCACAGCTACATGATGATGTCAATCTTCATCTTTGAAATACTATTTTAGAAAAGGAGTGAATGGTCTTTGCTTCTTTCATGGTGATGTATTCTATTCCAGGAGCCATGGAGTAGGTTTGAGTGCCTAAATTCACCATCTGGTATAGCCCAAAGCCATAATGCTCTCAACCTGCCAGCTTAAAATGACAATATAATGGGCCACTCCAGATTTGTAACACTGTCTGTCTGTTTGAATGTCATGCAGTAATACCATATTTGATCAAGCCCCTAACTGCATGTAATATTTTAGATTTCTGTGTATAAAACTGTTTTAATTTTGAGGAAAATATTTTTAAAATACGGAAAAAAGAGGAAAGATGTATTTCTGAATATGCTCAGAACAGATCCATTAAAGCATCCAAACCTTTCATCAAGCCTGTCTCCCACACAATGCTCTTCACGTTATCAAACCTATAAAAAATGCTAGAAGAGTTGAAGCCAGTGATGTGGCAGATGCCAGGATACAGAGCCATTGGCACACAGTTCACAGAGAATTTTTGAAATGCATGGAAAGTGTCTTACAGGAATTGAGGAGGTAAGAAACATAGGGTATCCAGGTCCTCCTGCCCTACTGTGGTGCCTTCAGAATCCTGCCACAAGACATAGAGTGATCTTGCAGTTTAAACCACCAGCAGGATTGTCACTAGACTAATATTCACACATAGAACTACTTTTGCAAGTAGTTCTCATCACTGTGGCAGTCTCCTTCCGCTCCTGTGCCTTGCTGCCATCCCAGACCCAGCTGATGTGAGCAGGTGTCACTGGGAGGCTACAAAGGCCTGGAGCTGCCACAGGGCTCAGCTGAAGTGAGGTCCCAAATGGGAAGATTTGGGCTTCCCTCCATTTATATAGGAAGTATTCCCTTGTTCTGCTTGTTCAGTGCACCATATGATGGCGCACTGAGGCGCGTCTGGAAAAGCAGCAAAAGGACAGGCAGCGCATGTGTAGGTGAATACTGTGTAGTGGTGGAGTACTGGAGGGTTGGTTTTGTTTAGAAAAGTACACTTAGAAATGGAAACACCTGCCTACAATTTAAATAAATAAATAAATAAACAAACAAATTAATAAAATGCTGTTTTGCAGGATTAAGGGGGCAAATACATTTTTGGACTCCTGTAAAAATTGAAATATTATCTTCAGAAAAGATCAGTGTCTTGGAGTCCCACAGAGTCAACTTAGTGGTATACTGTGGGTCCCACTGGGAAGCTGAGAATGTATCCTCCCAGCTAGTGTAAAATTCATACTGCTAGGCAAGAATGATTGATTGGTTTATAAACAGACAGATTGGAAACAGAGTGGGAAGGAAAGAAAGATATGTCTCATTATTGGCATGGATAACTCAGTTTTAGTTTGAAACTCATCTAAATTTAACCTGAGGATTGTTCTGTTTCTTAATCATAAGCTTTTTTCAGGGTGGAGCTCTTTCTGCATTCTACTTCTACACACCTTGTTTCATCAGCATGTTTCCTGGTGTTAGGAACAGTCTGTTGATTGTTGGGATCATATCCAATGCATTAGTTTCCTATGGTTAGCTGAATTAAGGCCCTATACAACTCCCTTGTATGCTAATTTTTTGCCATGAAACAATATGGACCTGCTCTACAAGCACCAGCTTGATGCATCTGATTTTTTTTATTATATCCAGCAGCTCCCACATACACATTAAGTCTACACCAAAATTCTTGGACCCCTTGATAAGGGAAATATAAAGATGTCTGGGATAATATTTTAGAGGATTTTATAGTTTAGTTGTGAGTACTTGTGACACCTAGTGGTCCTGGCAGAAAAATGCAAATATTTTAGAGGAAGTAGGGGGTGGGTCAGGCAAAGGAAGGAGGGATACAACATCCCTACTAGAAGATAGTTACTACAGTAACCAGAGAAAACACACAGCTGAACAAATTCTGTCCCTGGAGATGGGGGATACCTGTCTGAGGCAACCATGGTTCAGAACTCATCACATAAGCAATGGAAGAATTCAGGTATATGAAACACTTCTGAGGTGGGGTGGCACCAGGTGATTATAGATGTTTGGGTAAAGTGGTGAGGCAATTTCCCAAATCCTCTTTGTGAGACAGGAGGTGAGCACAGGAGCTGTGGGTGATGGCACATGAACCCAGCATCAAAAGAACACCTGGCATAGAGCAAGACTATTGATTCAGGTTATTCCACACCATGAAGGAAAACAAGGAAAATGTTACAGCCAGTAAATGTCTGTCTCTTTGCAAAGTCATCCTTTAAATGTGACACTTAGCAATGTTCCATCATCCAAGACTTTCCCTATATTCAACAGAAAAATGTGGATGTTTTCCAAGCCATGGACTCGGAACTTGGGTGGACTGAACTTCTCTGTGAAGAAGTCTGTGTCAATACCCTAACAAAATCCCTTGAATTTATGAACTTCATTAAAAAACAAAAACAAAAAAAACCCAAACAAAACAAAAACAAACAAACAAACAAACAAAAAACCACACACCAAAAAGAAGCAGATCAAGAGCACACACCCACCCAATGCATAGTAAGCCAACCCGGAGCTGTGGTCAGATGCAGTGACAGGATAACATAAACTATGCTGGCTGACTGGGAGCCGGCACCTGGAATGGCAGGACCTGCGCGCTGTTGGCAGGGCATAGCTCTTCATCAGCCGCACAAGCTGATGGCCCAGGTGGGCAAAGTCTCAAGAACCTCCTATGCTGCAGGCTCCTGGAAGAAAACTACTTTTGATGGTAGAGGTAACAATGTCAAATGGCTCTTATCAGTCTCTAAAAAGAATCAAAACAATGGAGTCCAGTATAAAGCAAAACTCCCTCAGAGACAGGTATTCACAGTTAAGTAATAACAGTGCTTATTTCTGTGTGGTTGTCTGTTAACACAGAATGCCCACCTAAAGATCTTTAACAGGGATATCTAAAACCAAAACCAATTTACTTCATAAGTAACAATTTTCATGCAACTAGACAACAGATCTACTAAAACACAGTTTGCAAGCACACAATTCCAGTCATATCCATATGCAGAGCTTGTATATACTTGGTGTGACTCATGAATCGGAGCATGTGGTGTGATTCACACAACTGCTGTGAGGCTTGTGGGGTGGTGATGGGTAATGCTATGTACCTCCTACTGTATCATGGCTTCTAGTGTTAGAGTGCACCACTGAATGTCTCTGGAATTCAATGAAGCACGTTTGCAGTGGACTTGGCAGTCTACTCCTCAAACTCAGCCACCTGGCATTTTCAGGTCCTGTCTTCCCTTTGCTGCCATGGCAGGAGCAAAGCACCTCAGCTGGCTGCTCCAGTTTGGGTTAGGTGAGATGAGTCTCACCCCTAAGTGTGCCACAGTTATTATAACAACAACTGTCAGATGCTATTGCTAGGTTTGTGAAATGAAGGGATGAAACTCAAACCAGAGTAACTGCATGATTTAAGTGTTTAGAAGCAGTATGTGAACAAAAGATCCGACGTCACTCCCATACTGTTCTCAGACTTTGCATATTACCATTTTGCTTGGACAGGTTAGCCACAGGTGCTTGTCTAAGGGACCATTGTTTGGTGTCCCTTTGTTGATTAAAGTAAGAGAAATAAATGTATTTTCCGAGAATGCTCTACAATAGCAGGAAGAAAACTGATCTCCCCTAGTAACCAAGGTGTATGCTGCATGCTGTCAGAGACAGAAGTAAATTCTTCTCATATGTAAAAAATAATACATCAGATGGTGAGAGTGAAACTATTCAGGGTTTTCTAAATCTCTGTTTCTTCATCCCAACCTAAACAGTCTAACTGCAGTTAAAAATGGAAACTGGATTGACTCATTCTACTCAGCACCCATTTTCCCATGTGAATCCTCAAGCTTGCAGGGGAGCCAAGAAATTATGACCTGCTGGGTCAGCTGAGAAGCAGAGTCAGTGTGCAGGGCACAGCACCACCAGTGATCAGGGCAGCCTAAGCATGCTGCTGTGATATATCCCAAGGCTGAATAGACTCTGCCTTGTGTAAACCCTGAGTAAACAGAACCTGGAGAAACAATCATCTTGATAGTAGGACCTTATCAGTCCCTGCATCAGTCTGTGCTTGTTTTCAGGAATGCAGATAGCAGAAGGGCAGAACACCAGACAGAGTTGTCTTGCATACATAGGCAGAGCCTGCAAGAAAGACAGAAAGATAAAAGCAAAGCCATAAAGTGAGAAAATCTTAAGAGATCGATTTGCCAAGAAAGCATTTGTCTCCTTGTGAAGAATGATAAGAAGAAAAAGACCTTAATCAGGATGTTGGCACTCACATCAACTTAGAGGGCAGGGTCAAACTTTGCAACAAAGGAAGGGACCTATCATTTTTCTTCAATATTTGAAAAATATTGTTAATGGAGAATGCGGAATCTCCATTTGTGAAATGTTTTAATAATAGCTCAACTGTTATTTCTCAGGGACAATGTAGACATCATTGATTCAGCTGTGAGATAGAGGAAGCAACTAAATGATCTCTGAAAGATTCTTCTCCACTTTTTGTTATTTTTCTATAATACACCTTTTTGAGGCATAAGTGGAATAGTAACGAACAGTGCTTGCAGTAACAGCGTCTCTCCTTTGCAATCTCAAATATGTATTGTAAAAAAGAGAGAGAAAGAGTGAAAGAGATGGAAGGGAGGAAGGAAAGGAAGGGGAGGGGAGGGGAGGAAAGGGAAAAGGAAAGAGGGAAGGGAAGGGAAGTAATAAATTAAGAAACTAGGAAACTGGTTACCTCAGAGTCATCCCAGAAAAAAGTAAAATTACATATTTGACTTCCGTAGAATCAAACTTCCTTTGCACCATTTTACCTGAGCATAGCATCTGAGTCCATTTGGATTTAAACTTCTGTTTCAATATTTAGAATAAAGCTAGTATACAGAACTAGGACATGAAATACTCATAAAGAACCCCTTAGAAATTCTTTTACCCAAGTGGGAGTATTAACTACTAAAGTACTCATAAAAAAGGAAAGTTGATTTAATTTCATTAAATCCATCTTGTCATACAACAGAAATAAGCAAACACCTTCTAAACCTCCTAATATAAATATGAGCAAAATCAGTAAAATATTCAAACCTTTCTTTTTGAAGCAGCCTTTCACTATGTGATATGCTAGACCTAGCCTCACCAAAGAATAAAAAGGGGATGGAAAACATGCTGTGGCTGCTTACCTTTTCTTCACAATTGTTTCCTTTTGCACAAATAAAACCTTTGAACAGTACACATTATTTTACTTCCAGGGGGCAGTGACTATTTTTGGGTCTGCATCTGAAGGAGCACTGTATGGTTTTCCGTATCGGACAATGGTCATTAGACGAGCCAATAACTTCTAAGTTACACCAGAATTCTCAAGAAGCACAGTTTTATTTGACAGAAAGGTAAAGTCATAAAAATACAGGCTATGCTGATATGACCTACAAGAAGGGTACCTGTAAAATGCACCTCTGAAGTGGAAATCACATGAGAATATCTTCACTGGTTCTTCTTGGCTTCAGCACTAAAAGCAATTGTGTTAATAAGATCCGGATTTTATTAATACAATACATTATTCTCAAATATCTGACATTACATCAAATTACATCCATGTGCAACTTTCAAAGGCAATAGGTGAAATCATGAGTGTTATCTCATACAGCATAGTCAATAATTTTGGTGTTGTGAGAGCTATACACAAAATGAACCTGGGTTGTACAGATCCATTGGATTCAAAGTAATAACATAACATCACATTTTCCTTTTACTCCTTGATATAACTATATGCAACTCAATATGCAAAGAAAGTTCCCCTGCTTATTAAGTAACTGGCATTTTGTTACATTAAATTAATTTAGAGGCTTGCAAGGACAACAGCGTTATAAGGTAGTCAGAAATTAATTACAGCCTTCTTTACCAAGGCATGACATAACTGTACAGCCATGCTATTGTATGACACGTTTTACTTGTGTTTTCTTCAAAAGGTGTCCCAAAAAGCATTAAACTGAAAATAAAAATGTATCCTAGATGAGTTTTTCCTCAATTATATGACATATATAACAAGTTAACAGTGAAATGTTAACTGAAAATTCTGATGTAACTAAATATTCTTCCTGCTAAAATCTGTTGATATTGTTCAAGACCAATAAACTGTGTAAGGGGAATATTTTCTCTATGATAAAGTAATTAAGTACGAATAACATCAAGAGAACACAGTATATTTCATGCTTTACTTAATTCCACAGGTTATTCTTAGTTTTTATACCAAGAATAAGGCAATGAGAGCATAATAAAACCATACCAGCAACGGTGATCTCTTCTTTCTCTTGTATCAGCCTCATCAATCTATCAGAATAAAAAAGTGAATATATGACTATATTAAACGTTATGTGCTGCTCAAATTGTGTTCCTAATGAACTCTATTTCCATCATAAGTATTATAAGCATCAAGAAGGAAATTTTTAAAATCTAATTTTAAAGAGTCAGTAATGTTTCTTAAAATTAATTATTCATTCTTGATCTCTAATACTAGCTTGTAATTACTAAAGCCTAACCACTGTTACTGAAGTAATACAAGACTCTCCATTGATATTAGAAGGCTGTTGCTTCACAGGATGCCATCAGTGCCTCTACAATAAGTGCACTTCGGTCTTGTTTGGAGCAGAAATCCAGCTCAGAAATCCAGTTGAGTATGCTTCAGCCTCAAAGCAGCAGCTAACTCTCTAGCAAAACCTATAAAAGAAATTATGGAAAAGTGCCAAGCATATCCTGAAATTTAAAGCCATGAGACAACAGGACCAGAGATATCTCAGTAAATGCAGAAAAAAAAATTACTTTATCTTTAAAAAACCAGTCAATTGCAATGAAACAAAACACAGCTCACAAAAAGGGTTATCAGCTGGGAGAAAGGGAAATTCCAGTAGATGTCTGGACAACCTCTCACACAAACAGTGCTTTTATTCACAGGGAGGGGATGTCCAGCCAGTCATTATCTACATGAAATAGAGCTATGGCTGACAACCTGAGTTTTCAGAGCTTTATCAAAGACTTTTTAAAAATATTCCAAAGGGTTTGGTACATTTTATTTTCTAAGGATAGGCAATTTTTCAGATGAAAAATCCCATGGGACACCTTTCTTCCCAGACTTATTTTTTTGGACATATTATATCAAAGGATCCATAACTGGAATCGTTCCTTCCTTCTCTTCTAGGGACTCAATGATTAAGAACTAGTTGAAAAACTTCTGTGGACTGTATCTTAAACATTGACCACAAGGGAAGGATATAATTGAGTAACTTTCCAAAGCAATGTATGTTTGACTTATGTAACTAACTGGGAACAGACCTAAATTATGAGGGAAAATGTCAGAACCCTGTAAATTAAGATAGCAACAAGGTAGAACCCAGTAAAAATAAGCTACAAACTCTTGCATTCCAGCTTGAAACTTGGGTTCCAGTTCCATCCAGATATGCTCAAATTTTTTTCAGGTCTGTGGAGCTCTAGCTGACAGCTTAATAAAGGAGGTAGATTTTTTCAGACTGAGTTGTTTACTTCATTTGATTATCACAAATTACATCCAGAAAATAGTAACACTGTCACTATTTGAAAAACTGAATTCAGCAGAAAATTTCTTTTTTGGGAAAACACATGTCTATATCTACTTTCCTAAGTCAGGACTGTACTGATTAAATACTGAAGAAAATACTCCTTACAACCATTTCGACAAAAGCATAAGAACAAAGAACATGTGGGAACAATTAAATCTAGGGTTAATATTATTTAGCCATTTACTACTCTAAGATTGGACTTTCAGGATGGCTGCCATGGATAACATTGCATGTGGTTAGAGCAAAAAGCTGTGTGTTTAGTTTTCTTCATTCTCTTGGTGCTGAAAAACAAATAGTGGAACAAAAGCTTAAAGGAAAGAGAGACACTGGACAAGACATATCTGTATTTTTTGTTATCTTTCTTAATCCCTGTTCCGGTTAACCATGCCAGCTGGAAGTTCAGAATCTGAATACAAGAGACCTGTAAATCTTAAAAAAAAAAAAGAAAGGAAAAAAGAAGAATCTTCATGAAGAAAGAGAATATACAGAGGGATAATATTTCGGCTCAGATAAGCATTGATTGTGTTGTGCTAACAACTAGGGGAATGAGAACTGAAGATAGTAAGGCACTGAGTCATCTGTGATTTGTTTTATTCAACTGGTTTCTTTTCCTCTGCCACAGTTTCAGAAGAGCAGCCTTCAGTTAAGCTGGTCCGTTACAGAAGGACCGTATTTCATGAAGTGGGCAATAAGAATGTGATTGTTCGAACAATACCCCCAGTAGAGACATGCAGCTTGCATTTTCATTCTGCATCTCACCAGAGAAAAATAAAAAGGTAAAAGAACAGAAATATCTCATTTTCTGAACTTTATTTATATGTAATTAATCTGTACAAAGCAAGGTGGTTTAGGTTGAATGAGTGGAGATGAAACAATAGAAAGCACTCAGAGCAAGTCCCAGTATCAGATACTGCTTTACACAGTTTAAGGGATAGAATTAATTATCTTTTGCCTGAATTAAACTCCACAATAAAATAGGAATAATTCCTACTGTTCTACTTATAAAATTAAATTGTAAAGCCATAACAAGGGTATAATGGCTATAATTTCTAGAGTGAGGAGTCAGTCTGAGTCGCCTTCAGCTCAACCTTCCATGTATCCAAAGAGCCCCTGTACTCCAGCACTTTTCAGAAATTGTGTCATGGACGCTCTGATCTCAGTTCAAAGTTTCTCTTGAGGTCAAGTGAAGGAGGCTATCCTATTCTTTATGATTTTAAATCTGCTGATCACCATCCGGGACTATATCACATGGCCCCAGAAGACATAAAGCCACAGAGCGAGAATGCCCCTGGGCTGTGAAGCAGCAACACCGCCAGCACTGCCTGAAAATTACGCTCAGCCCCTCAGTTTTCTGTTGGGCACTTGCACTGCACAATGAGCTGAGCTCACCCTGAGCTAATGCCTTTGCTGAAGGTAGGCTCAATGATTTCAAGCAGGAATTTCCAAGGGTACCAGATGCTATGCAAGGGGGAGCAAATAAGTAGTAAGCATGGTCCTCAGAGTGGGATATTTGTCTCCTGGTATTTAATTTCAGAGTGCACATCTGTGATTAATGACAAATGTGTTACTTATTTTAAAACCCACTCTTTGGGGTTCAGTAGATTTTTGTAGGATGTTCATTATTTGAAAATTATTCTAGATGGCACATGTTGCTGAAACTGTACATTTCTTCTGAAACTATAATGAAATTCACATATAAATATCTCCAGAATATAATAAAGACCAGCTGGTAGGGGGAATTGATTTTGAAAATATTTTTACTGGAAAGGAAGCCAAATTCACTCTTGGGAGTGAAGTCTCTAATGGTGTTTCCTTTTACTCTGAAATAATAGTATGAAGTAAAACCATTCTGGGCAGTGTCAACGAAAACTTAATTTGATGTACAAGGGATGAAAAGCCAAAAGTAGAAGGGGAACCATGGGACAAAAACGTGTTTACACAGATGCTGAATTTTCTGCTAAACCTATGAAACTAGTGCTAAATACTCTCAGAGCTGAACAATGGGACTGAAATGAGGCATCAGAGGGCAATTATTACATGTTAACTTGCCCCCACCCACTCTCATACTGTGGGATTTTTTTCCCCTACAATCACAAAAAATCAATATAGTGCAAAGGGTTTCTAATCCATTCATTGTGTCAGCACATTCTCAGGCAGGGAAGAAGTCACCAGCAAAGGTCTGATTGGAACTGCATTACTACTTTTATTTTTAAAAAAAACTCTAAGTACAATACATACAATACGACAGTCTGTTCTTAGAAATTAGTTTAATACATGACTTTTCCTGTAAAATCTGCAGGTATCTGAGCTGGGGACTGACCCTTTGATAACCAGCTCAGTCACAGACTGATACCCCAGACTGAGCTGAAATGGGTCTTCTGGGCAGAGACCCAGGTCCCTCTTGGGACCCTGAAAAATATTTACAGGGCACTTATTTTCAGCATCTGACCTTAATAAGAGTTACTTGGAACCTTGGGATGGACTGCTTTAGGAAGCAACAGAATACATTGGACATAGTATTATACAGAAGTGTATACAGTGGTTTATTGTTTATACTTACTAGAATCAACAATATTAGATTTTTTGGCTTCTATCCTGAAAAAAAATAAGAAAAAAGAAAAAAATTAAATACATAGTTATTGATTCATTTTCTTTTTGGATGTTTGAGTCTCACAGTTAATAGAGCCCAAGCAGCCATAGGCATAGCAAAACTATCTTCCTACACTTGACCTCCACACTTGAATAAATAATCCCTGCCTTTTTTTGGGAGAGTTTACAGCTAATAGTGGAACCATAACCTCAGAAAACTGAGATGTTTCCCACCACTGACTTTGTTTTTTAAAAAACTTTGATCGGAGGTGCATGTGTGAGGTAGGAAGGGGAGAGGAAGAGGAAAAGCTGGTATTAATTGCAGAGATTGCAGTCAGAGTAGGATAACAATTTTGAAATAAACCATATAACCAAACTATAACAGGAAAATCCTTAATAGTCTGAGCACTATACAGAGCCAGTACACTCTTCCCAAAGCACAGTGCCATTTCCTTAGTGTTCCTGGAAAGCTCAGACAAGCGCTTTCCCTAATATCAGATCTAAATTACTAAACAATTTCATTTTCTACTCCTTTACCTCTGTTCACCACAAAAAAGCTTCCATCCAACCCCTCCCTTCTGCGAACAAAAAAATATTAACAGTCCCTTTCATGGAAACAGCAGAACCACACCAATTTGACAAGAAAACAAGATATAAAGATATAAATTGGATAGTGCTCATGACATTAAATGAACATGTGTTGGAGTAGATAAGGAAATTTCTTCTCTTTCAGCAAGTCCTTCTTGCAGCTTCAGTTTGCTGAACATGTTTTTTCATCCCTCCAAAGTATTTTCAAAAACATGCACTAAAATTTCACAACAAAACTTGTCTCATTTCATATTTCTGTAGTATTATAAATTGTGGAATATTATATATATATATATATATATACTGGCTGGATAATACAGAACTTTTTTTTTTTCAGTTTTTCTCAGAAGTCTTATTTTCTGTCACCTTATATGATATAGTGAACTACAGAATTATTCAATATTAGGATAATTGATTATTGCACACTGATGAAAATATTGTGTACCCACACTCGTGAGGAGTGAAACTTTTGTATAATAAATATCAGAAGGAAGCTGGAAACTAACTATATTTTCAAGTCTTGAGCATTATAAATCTTGGCTTGCAGTACTCTAAAACAATTGTCTTTTCAAGTATATGGTCTAATCTAATACAAACAGGCTGTATATACGGTAGTTCCAGGTCACAGTACACTTACATTGAAGTTACTGGCAACATAGGCCAAAGCTAACATCAAAATAAAGCAAATAAATATGTGAGCCTAAGTAGTTCTGGAGAAATAGCTCTCAAGAATTCCAGTTTCCTGTTCCTCTTACCATTGGTCAGCTTCAGTGCTTAAAATAACATCTTATGTGTGCCAAGAAATCTTATGATGTTTTTCTTCCATTTACTGATAAAGAAAGCATCACTTCCATGTGCAGTCTTTCCACCATCAAGGTGCTTTAATGGTGTATCTCCTTCATTGGGCCACCTATTTTCATGACATCTGTGGAAGAATAATTATCGTTGGGACCTCTAGCCTCTACATCACATGTGGCTGAACTTGGAGAGCACAGACACAAACACAGACTTTACAAGCCTTGTTTGCAAAGGAAATCACTCTAAAAAAGATATTCTTTTGCCTTTTGTTTAACAAGAAGTGATTCCATTGTAATCAAAACGGATGTGCTATAAAAGATAGTGGAAGGTTTTTCCATTCAAACCAAAGATAAACAATTAACACTACCCCGTATCAGAAGATAAACAAGCATTTGTAAGTGATAGACCAATGACCCCAAAGAGGGCATAATACTCTGCTCAAAGCAGTAATGCTGTCTCTTTTGGAAGAGAGGCAGGATTTTCCTACCCTGCCTTCACCACAGATTGCTGCACCACCTCTACAGCTACTACTTAGCCTATTTCTGATCCAAAACTTACTTGGTTCCTTATCAGATCAGTTTATTTTCCATTTCTATTATGTACTGAGCAGCTAAAATAGAAGTAGCAATGGATAGTGCAACAACCATGCTGCAAACTGGAATTGTGCAACTGCATGATCCCCCAGGCTTCTGAATCTCACTAAAACCTCCCTGTCACCAAACAGTTTCACTTATAGGACGTTTGTCTGGTGTCAGAGAAATGCATGTAAACTTATTTTAATTTTCTCTCATCTGACATCTCTTTGGAAGAATAGTAGGATTACAGGTTCTTTTTCCCAACCAGTGTAAAAGTAATACTCAAGACACTAATATTTCTGATTATTTATTATGGTTTATTATTATATAAACGCTATTGCTAGGTGTTTCAACTGTGTTTAAAAAAAAAAATAAAATGAGGCTTTAAGTTGTAGGCAGTATTTCTGTAGATTTTGGGTAAAAATTTTTAGAATGTTACTAGACATGAACTTGAGTTTTGCTAGGAAAACAAAGAGTCTTCTTAAAATAAGGCTTCCTTTCAATAAAGTATGTATGTGTTCGCTTAAGTTTATCATGTTCCTTGGCTTATCAGTATATATATTTTGAGATAAGGAAAGTGTGGGTTTGAAACATGAGAAGACAAACTAACCCTGAAAATACATCCCTGTACTTAAATACCAACATAGCTTATCTCGTATTTATACCCACCCATTGCTATTTACTTTGTAAACATGAAAGTTTGAAACAACTCCAGTGCCCAAATTATGATTCTTTTTCTATTTCAGATTTTACTACCCTAGCAATTAAGGATGTTGGTCAAAAAGGAGATTACTACTAACTACATAACTTTCATTATCTTGTATGGAAAGCAGTTTGTAGTAGAGCCTAAAACCAAAATGTTTTTTTACAAAACCTCACTTTAAAATTCCACTAGAGTAACAACATCTCCGCTTCATATATTTGACAATTTTATTTAATAGCCTCATAAATTCAGAATAATTACATAATAGTTACATCACGGCTTTTAAAAAGAATTGCACTCAGCTACTCAGTCCATTGAAATACTAGAAAACAGGGAAAAGGAAAATACGGAGTGAAAAGGAGCTCTGTCCACTGAACTGAGTTGTTTGCGGCAAGGTCCTATTGAACCAGATGTCCTCATGCTTTCTGGTAGACTCTAACACACTTGACACCATTCATGTCACATTCCTAGAAGATAAAGAGATGGATTTATTAATTTATCTTTTACTACAGACTATAAGGAAAAAAAACCTTTTAGAGTTACATTTCAGGCTACTGGCAGCAGCACTCAGGGATCAGAAAGTGGGACCAAACTCACCACCACCAGCTGTCCATCCACTAGCTTCCGTGTTATTACGGTCTTCTTGCCATCCCATTCCTGCTCCTGAATCAATGACCCATCATCTTTTAAGCTGACAAGGGTCTGAAAGAAGAACCTGAACATCAATATTTTCCCGATGACATCTGATGGACACAGACTTTCCAACACCGTATTCCAAATGGAAGATACCCACCCCAGCTCACTCAACAGTAATTTTGTCAGTGACATCTACAAAGCCAGCATATTATCTTAAATGTTTTATCAATCGTCTCCTAACTCAGTGCTCTGACACATTCCTGCATCAGACATACCTTTGACAGCATGCACAATTTCAATTAACAGGAGCAGATGCCCTCTGTTCATCTCTTTGTACATGGGCTTTGAGCTTTTGTGTAACGTTTATCTGATCTTGCAATAACAGATGAATTGAAAGTGTGTGCCTGGAGAGAAGGGGGTGGTACACAGAGAGCACTCACACTAGGAAATGAGACATTTTTGTTTTACCTCCTTCTGGATAAATATTCCCCCTAATCGGTGGAAGGAGAAGCTCTTTGCCTTCTAAAACTGGAGATTAGGGACTGTGATTCAAAGGGCTGCCTTGCATGTCTTTGGTCCCACCCCACATTGAACCAGGCTCTCTTGTTATGCAAATATGAGACTGAGATGTTAACCCTAGGGCTGAATTGCCTCTGATTAAACATCAATGGCATTTTTTTCTACAGGCTTCAAATGAAGTGGCATTTGGCTTTAACAGGGATTTAAAGGTCTGTTAGTTTTACTAAAAAAGTGCTTCTGCTACAAAATGAAAACAACAAAATACACAAAACCATTGATTTCAGCATTTCCCCTCCTTGGAATTGGCTTAATCCACATAAAAAAAAAAAATATTTCAACAAGGCTTACAGAGACAGCTGCTCATCAAATAAAACATTGTTAGTGTGGATGTCAAAATTTATTTTAAAACAGCATTTCCATCTGTAAAACACCCAAAGAATCCTGCTTTTTCAATATGAAGTCTAGCATACTGACCTGAGTTTTCCTGCCATCTAATGTATTTTCCTCAAATTTCTCACCGAGCTTGAAGTTGAACTGTGAAGTTTTGAAGGTACTTTCTGTTTTTATGGTGATTGTATCCCCATCCTTAATAATGTAAACATCTGGTTTGGCCATGCTTCCCATTTTTCTCATGGCCATACCCACACCTGCAAGGCAAGAGGCACAAAGTGTCACAAAGTCAGTTAAACCCTCGGGCTTAGGGCCACACAAGAATTCAAATACCTAATTCCCATTTAATTAGGCACTTAAGTACACTTGAGAATCAAAGCACAAGAGCCACAAAGAAAAAGGATGTTTTAAATTATCCACTGATGAGGAAGGAAAAAAAGCTTATTTGCAGGGCTACTCTTCTGTTTCCTCAGAGAACTGAAGTTAAATCTATTTTGCCCCCTAGGGGACTCAGAGATATCCCATAACTCAGCATTGAAAATTTTTATCCAAACAGAAATAAACAGCAAGTAGGAAAACAAACACAAAAGCTTAAACTAATGTAAAATTATTCCCTTCAAGTTCTGAGCACTTAAAAAAATTCTACAAATTATTTTTAATTGACAGATTAAAACACTTTATCTCAACTTACTCAAGAAATACCTTTCCACCAGTTTGTACACAATTGTAAACATGCCATTTGTAATAAAATTTTGTACCCTGCATCCTGTATACAGAGTATGGAGTTGTGAATTGGAAAACCACTATCATGCAAAACAGTGCTTACATACACACAACCCCCCCCCCACCAAAGAGAGACCATGAGAGAAATGAGTTCTGTGAAGGGCTGAAAATTCATCAAAACTCTTCAGCAAAAGAGGTTCACCCCACCTCAGCCCCTGCATGCACTGTTTCAGGGAGTTGTTTAAATCTTCATCCTTCAGATCAAGAAAATAGAAGTAAGAGAGTAGCAGGCAACAAACGTGATTCCATCAAACTGGAAAGTGCAGATCTGAACCAAGAATGGATATGAAACCAAATGGAGCTGAAAGTGCCACCAAGTGAGTGCCTGCGATCTACAGCTGGTGTAGTTAGAAAATCTTGTCACGTATCAGCACAACACTCCCCTGGGGTCGTACAGGATACTTGGGTGAGGACTGAGTCCACAAGGGAAAGAATAGTTTCCTTGAGAGGTGGAAAGCTCTCCAGACTGCTTCTCCAGACTCGAGATTCCAAGAGAGCCCCTTAAGCTTGAGCCCACAGAGAAAAACCAGTCATCCTCAGCCCAGCTTTTCTGACCAGAACTGGTAATTATTGCCACAGTGACCACACACACATCCCCCATTGCTGTCATCCAGTCCAGAGTAATCAGTGAGTTATTTGATCACCTATAGCTTGGAATCCAACTAAACAGAGATGAGCTGCATATATGTTTTCCATCTGGCAAGAAGTGAAAGTCAAACTTCTTTGTCCTCAAACGTTCTTTTACACAGACTGAGCAGTTTCCTAAATAGCCGGCAAAGGTGAAAACCAGTAAATGGCTCCTAAAGTGTGACTTAGAGTAAATTTAATTGCATAAATTGTAATTGTAAAAAGGAAAAGTGACTCGTTTATGATTGCAATCTAAAACCAAACAACACTCAGTCACTGCCTGTACAGGGGAGGTGCTCTGCAGTTGCAGCCCTTAATTTCTACTTTGAAGTTGCAATTTGGCACATGCCTAAATCTAGCTATTGGACATGAGCATCCTAATCCATGGCTCAACAGAGTTGAGCTTAAAATTCTTGAATTTCCTCCAAAGTCTCCCAAAGAGCTCAGTCCAGAAGGCTTTTTCACATCATAGCTATCAGACACTGACAGCTCTCTCAAAATACAATTACAGCCACCACTGTCTGCAGACTGTGCACAGCCATGACTGCATACAGTGACGCCTTTTGTATTTCACACAAAGAGCACAAGACCTAAATTCCTTCCTCTCCTCCCTCTAAAGACAAGGCTACATCTTCTGCCTCTTGAGAAAATATTCTGCCTTTCATCAGCGAATAAACTGCAGAAAACCATAGCTCCTGGTCTATACAGACACTGCCAGGTGTCTGTCACCTGTCAGCCAGGATGCTCGCAGGAAAGTGGCAAATCTGAGCTTGCAGAGGAGGCTGCTGGTCTGTTAGGTTTATTCTTCATTTGGTAACTTCGTGTTACAAAACGTAGGGCAAACCTGGAAGCAGTGATAGCATGCCAGGACCATCACCCTGAGATAAGGATGCCGCTACCCACAGGAGAAAACAGGGCAACAGCCCTCGGCGGGGCAGCCTGCTGCCAGTTATCCACAGGCAGCTGATCCAGTTTGGCTTTCTCTGGAGGAGACACCCAAGGTGACTCCACGGGGAGGCAGCCCCGGCTCAGCAGGTCTGTGCGCGGCCGCCCCGGGCGCGGTGAATCGGCGCGGCCCGGGCAGCAACGCGGCCGTGCGGGATCCGTCGCCCTGCCGGGCCAGGGCAGCGCCCAGCCCGCCGAGCCCCTGCCCCGGGCATCACCCGGAGAGGGAGGGGCGAGCCGGCGTAATCTCAGCCGGGCAGCTGGCACGGGTTGGTAATTCGGGGGGCGGCGGAGCGAGGGGGGGGCGAGGCAGGGCGCGGCACGGGGCGGCGGGAACGCGCCCGCCGCCACCGGCACCTCTCCCCCGGCAATTCCTGGGGGCAAAAAGGGTTGCCGATATCCTTGGGACGCGGAGCTGGAGGCGGCAGCTGTCCCGTGAGGAAGGGTCTGCTGCCGGCTAGCACTCCCCTCCCTGCGCCGGAGGGGCGCGGCGTCCCCTGTGCCACATCCCGAAGCATCCCTGCATCAGCCCCGCAGCCGCCGCCCACCTGCGGCGCACGAACCGGCTGCATCCCACCCTCGGGCCCAGCTCCAGGACTGCGTTCGCCGCAGACCTTGGACAGAGCCTCGCCAGCCGGCAGCACCAACCGCAGCGGCAGCACATCTCCGGGGTGGCATCCCGCCATCCCGCCATCCATCCATCCATCCCTGCCGGGGGCGGGGAGCCGCCGGCTCCTTACCCAGCTCCTTCATGTACTCCTCGAAGCCCTCGCTGGAAACGAGGCACCATTTGCCTAAAAACGCGTCGATAGCCATGGCGGCGGCGCTGAAGCTGGCAACGTCCCTGGAAAAGCGTGCAAACCGGAGGACGGGCTGCAGTGAGGCTGCGGCCGCTTTTATAGCGGGGCCGGCAACATGTGCCGCCGGGAAGAGCCAATGGGGATCCCGCCGCGCCCCGTCCCCTTCCCCGGCGAGCCCCCGCCCGGCGAGTCCCGCCCGCGGCGGCGGCGGCAAGAGCGGGCATGCTGGGATGCTGCCCGCCCTCCGCCCGCACACACAGGCACAGACACAGACACACAGAGGCACACACACGCGCGTACACACACGCACACACACACAGACACACACACACCCCACCCTCTCTGCACCTCGGGACGGGACCGGCCAGGAACGGTGGGACGCTGCCAGAGCCGCCTCTTCGGACACAAACTCCGTCTGCCACCTACCATGGCGAAAGAGTCTGGTGCGCTGAGCGGTGGCACTCATGGGCTTCAGCCCAGACTCCGGGATTCCGGCTCCAGGGAAGTTAAAAGACTGAAATCTGGGGCACTGAATGCTAAATCACACCGTTTATTATATATCGTGCTTTTTTGAAGGATAATTCAGGAACAAAGAAGCAGCATATGGCACAGAGACAGAACAATAAGGCATCAGCATTCCAAAGAAGTTTATTGGGTTTGATTGTCAGCCTTCCCAACAACCCCCCAAATCCCACTGGTGTATCACATATTACTAAGCTACACCAATCCATAGCTTGCTGCGACCCGGGAACAGACCTGTTACATACACACAGTGGTCAGTTAGCAAACAAGATCAATCCGAATACAGAACCAATGTGGGTACTTGCAGTACACAGGAAAAATCAAAGCCTGAATGCAACCTCATGCTTTTAGCATTGGAAAAACACGTATTTGTTGTCTTATTTTTAGTCCCTATTGAACTGCAATACCCTAATTCCTACTTCTTAAAGGAAAACACAGCAGCTGCCACTACTGTACACGGGCACAGAAGTGCCATCATAACATACATGCAGTTAACAAGCCCTGTGAAGTTCAGGACAATCTTTTGTCAATTTCTGTCAGGTGAGCAGAGAGATTTACTATCATGTTCTGTGAGGCAGCTGCTATTTCTAAGCCACGACAGAAATCTTGATTCCAATGTAGTCCGAAGATTTGTTTCCAACCTCAGGGTTATGCCACTCTCTGCTTCTTTTGGCCTCATATCAGGCTGGATGAAAGCCACAGCTACTTTCTCCAGTTCAGAAAAATGTGAAAATACAACTAGTGTCTGAAGCTTTTTTATGGACTAACTGTGACTACACTTCTCTGCTAGGATTTTGTGGAGGAGTTTGAGGTAAAGGTGTCCAAACCAGAGGAGACAGTAAGGTCTCTGTGCTGGTTCCAGCATTTAACAACATGACAAAGTGCCGTGAAGCCAAATGTTTTGGAGCAAGGAGGGTGCTTTCCTTTATGTTTTGCAGTGATGCAACTTTGTAGGGCAGTTGGAAGTTTTACTACTTTGTAGAAAGTCAGATTTGTCATACACAGAGTAAGCAAACGATTTTGGAGCTGATTTTTTTTCAAAAGTCCTTCTGTTTAACTATCCTTCCCTATGGAGCTGCCTTTAATTAACTTCCGCTTCTCTGACTGTACACTTGCTTTTAATACGCAAACAACACTATAGCAAACAGCACTATAGCACCTGCTCATAGGGCAGCAAATCAAGTTGCTTCTTTTTTTTTTTTTTTGTTATTAAGTAGGTATACTGAAGCACAAGACTTTCAACTTCCTTCCACTTTTATCTTTTCTTTTTTTAATCTTTTTTGTTGTTGTTGTTGTTGTTGTTTGTGTGTGTGTGTCTTGCACAATATACTTCAAAGCACATTTTAAATTAGGCTGACGTTTACTAACTAATTCACAGTAGGGGAACCAACATGCTGTCCATCCTGCAAATTTTCTCTGCTTACAGAAAGGATAAATGAAAAGGGATTAGATTAGGAATCAAACAGAATCAGCCTTCCAGAGGTACAAAGCCTTCAGTCTTGTAAAGCGGGGATAATTTCTAGAAATAGAAATTTTGCCTTTACTCCATGTATGCTAGCAAAGAATTTTGGATCCACATTTCTGCAGTGCTGGCTGCAGAGGGCTTACAATATGCAAATAGTATTCAGGTATTAGTGCTGATAACACAGCAGAAGATGTAAAATCCACTATTTCCATCTAGTGGTGAGACAGTATCCCTGGATCTGAAGTACCTGGAGATCCAGCTACCTACCTGTGCACAATGTTGCTACATTTTTGAATCTTCCCACAAGTCATTTGATTTATTATCCTTACAAATTTTTCAGGTCTAGACATGTAAATTGATACAAGACATAAAAAGAAGAGAGACTCTTATTTCTCTTTTATGAAATGCAGATTGTTGGGATACAGTGAAAAATCTCTCAATTTTTATAAAGTTCTAACGTTTTGCAAATTAATCCAGTGATATGGATTACTGGCTGTGATATCATCAATGTCACATCTCAAAACTTCTTTTAAACATAGTGCTGAAATCTGTGGTATCTCACATAGCAAATAAAATAACTAGAGGGACCAAATATGTATCCTTCTGGGTAAGGTACAAGTGGCCTGGGCTACAAAGTATACATTGTTTTTTACCTTGACAGTACAGTATATATATTGGCCAAATATGGCTTCTACTTTGGGAGCCAAACTAAAATGTTCAGATATCCAGAGCTGCTTGAGCCACAGGGATTCATCCCTGTAAATCTCAATTCCTCTCTAGTTTGAAGCTGACATCATGACCAGACCTTTTGTATTTGCGTAGTCTCCTCTCTAGATACACTCAAAGAGAAGCAGCAAATACATGTATTCCTATGGAAAGCATTGAATTCCTATGCCACATATTAGTGTTTCAGTGAAGACAGATTAAATTCTCTCAAGTTTTGCTGATTTCCGCATTAGATTACACACTGCCCAAGAAGAGGAGAATTGAATTCACCATAAGAAGTGTAAATTTTTCTGTAGAAATCAGCTGCACGGCAAGCACGTAGCCAAGCACGTGGGCCTGCCAGCGTGAATGCTTTCCAGAGGCAGTCAAGCCCTTGTGCCTTGTAGGAGGGGAGGATATTACAGTCCTTCATTACCAAGTGCAAAAAAAAGGGACGAAGGCAAGAGAGTGCACAGAGACCTTCGTTCCAGTCCTTTGGGCAGGTGTGTGTTGTACAGTGATGCTTCATCTGACGCTGGAGCTGGGAAGCTCTGGCCAGCAGTCTTTGAGGTTTCTCTTCATGTAGCCATAGCATTACCCATGGCATGCAAGCTAAGCCATATTTTGTCTTTTGGAGTCACAATACCTGCTGCTTGGGCAGGGCAGAGCACCACCTCCTCATCTGCAACATATTGCTAATCAGGTTCCAGAGGAGGTGAAACTTTCCCTAGACCTTTACTCATTAAACTGCCCATATGTTTAACTTGGAAGGAGCCCAATCTGATAGCACTATACTTAGCCTTACTGTGTAAAAGGGAGGGTCTTGCCTTGTTCCTAGTCTACAGACACATTGTGTATACACAGTACCTTTTCTAAGTGGTAGGCATCTTCTAGACAACATTACCTCTTAAGAAAGTATTAAAAATTGTCAGGAATGTTGGACACCACAGCCCAAAGTTTACTCTTCAGCCTATCCCTAGCTGTGGAAAAAAATTAAAGCAGTCCATGAATAATACTTACTCACCTCCAAGGCATGGATGGGAAAAACTACACAGGTAGCACAGCTTTGTTTCTGTATCCTTGTACAAGTGTGGTTTTCCCTTCCCAGCCGTGTCATCGCTGGGCAGACATAATGAAACACATGCTAAGGTTGCACAGCTGGCCTAAGGAAGCTTTACTCCAGCTCAAGTGCTGTTTGCTTCGGCAATACTCGACCAGGAATTATGAAGCAACAAAACATGAACCTGCAAGTTTCCCTTTATATGTTAATATGCACAAGATCTTCCAGTGTATCCACATTTCATTACCTCTGAGCTAGCAGAGCTGGGCATAGCTTGGGTTTTGTCAATGAACTTTGTGGGACACATCTGTTCTCAAGTCAGAACAAAGCCATCTTGCTCTCCAGCATGGAGCACGGGTCCAAAGAATCTTTGCTCTGGATCTGAACAGTGCTGCATCCAGCTGCCAGGGTGGGCAGGCTCATGTGTGCCCACATTCAGCCCCCACCCCCAGAGTGCCAGTGCTCGCTGAGGCCACAGAGCGCTACTGGAATGCAATCAATGCACCGGCAGCCCCAGCGTGTGTCCTGTACGTTGTCAGCAGCATGTTCACAGCAGGTTTAAAGGGAAATGCTTACATAGAGGGCAAAGTTTACTGTGGCAATGATGTGACAGCTCTCCAATTGTACCCTGCCTCAATGATGAGAAAGTTCCAGAAGCCTGCAGTGACTGGAAAGAGGACTCCAGACTTTAATTTTCTGTATTCCAGACAAAAATGACCTGATGTCAGATCCAGACCAACTCACAGTGACTGCAGATGTGTGTGCTTGTGTCTAACTTTGGAAGCTTTGAAGAGCCCTCTTTATTTAGCAGTAGTATCTACTCTGAATAGAAAATATCCACACATTAGAATAAAAAAGTTTTCATTTATCTTCAGAATCTGATAATGAGCATAGTCATTACAATGCTAAAAGAGATCAAGGTGACTAAAATCCTTCCAAAAAAGACCTTTGATCCATGTAAAAAAGCACAGAAAGCAGGGAGTACCTGCTCACAGAGGAGACTTTCAGAAAGCAAATACTCTTGTGCGGCTTTTAGAAACCTCAGAAGTACAAAAGAACATCCCAAAGCTCTATAAATAAAGACAAATAAACCCCCAAACTTTGTCATTTCTGTGTGGGCTGGAACAATAAGAACATAAGGGCAAGAAAAAGGAATGCCGAAATGATTTGTAATAAATAATGATAAAACAAATATTTCTACCAATGATGAAAATTAGCCCATGAAATTTGGAATCACAAACTACAGATGTGCTCACTGAATTTTAGAGGGGGGTATAAAGCTTTAGCTTTTTTTTTTTGATTGAATATTGTAAGTAGAGTTTGATTACTAAGGATATTGATCAATCATTGTGAAGATAACCTCAGAAAAAAAAATGTTTCATTTTATAGTTGCAACCATTGCATTAATTTTCATTCTCAGGATGTCACAAGGCGAGCATCACAGCTATAGAAATTTGGAGAGCAGAGCCTGACAATCATCCTCTACAGAGGAAGGGTCTTCTCACTGTGATGTGGATACCAACACCTTTCCCAGCAGCACTGGAGTGAGAGGGACTGAAACTGCTCCTCTTCCTGTTGAGCAAAATCCTCTTGTATGGTGATAGGCTCCCAAAGTACTTCATCTGAGGATGTCAAGGGTTTAGGTGTGAAACAGATGCCTGGGACACTGTTTATGGAGGTTCCTTTTCACCAAACAGCAAGTCTCACACCTGCACCTGAACACAGCAGGAAGAGACAGGCTCTCCAGGGTGCCACTCAAAGCATTAGCTTCCTGTTCTGACTTGCCTTTCAGAATAGACCTCTTTCATGGACTGTAGAAGAACATAGGGAAAAACCCTGGGGAAGCTAAAGCTAGTTTTTACTACTATCCCATTCTTATTGGCAACGCACTAAGTCTTGTCAAGAATCACACGATGACTTATTCCTTTCCTTCAAATGGCTAGATCAGTACCAAGTTAAGTTGCACATAAAAGCAAAGGTGCCTGAATTGGTACCAGAAACTCTCTTGGGGCGGAAGCATAGGAGAAAATCAGGGAACTGTAATGTAATTTCTTACCTCCTTACAGATTTTCTCTGGCCTTGATGTTAGATATGTAACATCATGTCTTGAGACGGAACCAAACCCAAATACTGCGAGGCTTTTCAAGTCTAGAAGAGCAAACTGGAGAACACCTGCTGATCCTGCATGGCTGCCTGAGATGCCAGAAGCAAGAATTTTCTTAGATCTTTTGAACCAGTCAGGTAGTCAACCCAAGAATCCTCTGCTATTAACACTGACAGTAACAGAAGCCCAGTTTAAGTCAAGCAGAATCTCTAGGCTCACCTTAACTCTGCTTTCAAGTACTACTTTGAAACTTCTCAAAACGTGATCAAAATGGGTCAGCAACTCCTTTGCCTTCACAACCCTAACATCTGTCCCTGGGCACAGCTTTAGCCTTGCAAAATCCCAAGACGACGAGCTTAGTGTGAAAACAATTGTTACATTAAAGACAATCAGAGGCAAAGTAGAACCTCTACCTGCTCATGCTGCTCCATCCCAACATTTATCAGCTTACAGAACAAGGCCAAATGGGAAGGAGAGAACACAGTGGTCTACTAGCAGCAAAGTGCCTTGGCTCCTTGAAGCTGCTGCACACTCTTGGAGGACAATAAAGACTCAGAAGAGTGAGTCAGGCCTTCCATGGGGAAATGTGAGCCTGGATGAGATCACACAGTACCAGTAAGGAAAAAGGCTATTAGGCCAGGAGATGGAGAAGGTAGGGACGTGCATCTGGAAGTGGCATTTCTGATACGTGATATGTCAGTCTCAGTGTGACTCTTAACCACGCAGTGGAAAAGCAGGGCCTGGTATCCAGGGAAACTGGTTGCCCATGTAGTTGGGGAGGTGGGCAGTGAGCCAGCAATTCTTAAACTGCAAGGAGTGTATACACATGCAGGAGACACATTTGGAAGCAAGTGTTTTTGAGAACTGTTAAATACACTCCAAGGATATTTAACTTCTGAGCGTCTTTTTGGCTTTCTTACACCACATAAACTCCTTAGTCATTCCAAATTCACATACAATAGACATGAAAAACTGGGAAAACCACACGAAAACTAAGATTCTTCCATATCCAACAGGGTAAATATTTGTATGCAATTTTCTGAAACTAGATGACACTTCTAGCAAGTTCATAAACAGTAACACCATATTAGATTGCAACATTCTCAAAATAATTGAGATTTAAAGCATCCTCCCCTCCTCAAGTGGGGTTTGCACAGCAATACTGTATTGCACCCAGTTTTTCCTACAATATGTAGCGCAAAATATCCCAAATTGAGATCCCTGTAAATAACAAAGAATAGAAGTTGCACTGCCATGCCTGAACTACCTCCAACAGGATGTTTCTACTTGCTTCTACCTTCCAAGAAAAGCATCAGGACATTGCAATTTTGTACTTATTTGGGCCAGCTAGTAGTTAAAACTTGCTGTCTAAAACTTGTGTGTTAACACTTGCAATGCTTACCAACACTGCCTCTCCTAGTTAAAATCTATTAGAAACTTTTTCTAAAAACAATGCTGAAGATATTTAAAAAGGGAATATGTCAGCCAGGTAGTGTTAGCTGAATGGCATATTCATCCATTTCTGGATTACTTTCCTTATGCACTGATAAGAACTTCTAAATCAATAGGTATTTGTACAATAAACAGATCTAAAATTATTCTAAAAATGGTTTTAAATCTCCGGCACCCTACATGGACATGGTGTTTTTATTTAGGTAATCCTAGTGTTTTTAGGGCCTGTTTCAGCTGTTCCAGTTCCCTTCATAGTTGGGCAAGCACCCACATTTTTGGTGGGGTAATCAAGATTAGTGGGCTAAAGAATAACAACATGCAAAGTCAATGCTCACCCAGACATGCTTTGTTCTGCATGACTGACCTTAATACCCTGTATATCCCCAGCCCTGGACTGTGCATGTCAGAAAGCTGTCAGAGCTTTGTTTCAGTCAATCAGCAGCAGGAACTGATAGTGTATGAACAGCTTGCAGCCTTTAAAGCTATCTAAGTGCTCAGGAAAGAAAGTCATTAAAGATTATCTTTAACATACTTAAAAAATAAATTTGTACCTTTATCTACACGGTACAGGAAGAGCAATTCTCTACCAATTAGCATAATGACCAAAGGAGTACCTTCCTGCCCATACTGCTTGTTTATGTCACTTCAGTATCTTATAGTCTTGAGAATGCACATTTCTACCTTTATTTTTCTGTCCTGTAGGTTTCCCTTTGTACCTTGCATATTAAAAACACGAATCACAACTTCTTTCTCACGCACAAAACGTAACAGAGCTTTACCACTGCAAATTGCAGCTACCAGCACCTACAGCCTAATCTTCATTCACTGAATTGTCAGCCATCTCTCAGGCCTTTGGCCTGAACAAGAAGATTGAGCATCTCTGGGTTAAAATGAAACCACCTAGCAAAAGTGTAGCTCTACAGAGCAAGATGCCTATCCATGCAAGGAAAGAAAAAAAAAAAAAAAATCACCTTTTTTCAACAGCAGAAAGGATTCATTTTGGCCATAAAAAAGTTGAACTAGGACCTTTTCTCCCTTTTCTATTCATAAATATATACCTCAGTCTTGGGCCAAAAGAAACACTATAGAAACTTAATTATTATTAATAATTTCTTAATAATTAATTAACCCATTTTACTCTTTAAGTACTTAAAGACAGCTAATTATTTAAGATGGATCAAGCAAGTGTAAGTGCTTCACATAAACACAAGTTTTATGCACTGATGTACAGACTGTCAAACAAAGGGAAAAAAATCACAAAAATCACTGATATATTACAGTAAGAGAGCTTTTGATCATATGAGTACATGATTAACCAGGAAAAGAATAATTCTGCAGTGTTTTTCTATTTTAACAATTCTCAATTTTCCTGTAAAAATTCCTCAGGTAAAGTCATGCTGTAAGATGTTATACTCACCTGGGGTGGCAGGGGGACCAAACAAACCTGTCTTTTGAACAGTTTTGTTTCTATTTGGTCAATTACTACAGTACTCTTCTATTTATTGCAAACACATGGGAAATACCCAACATCTTTAGCACAGCTCTCCTCCACTATAAAACGTCACCTTGACTTGAGCAACCTAATGAAGAGGTTACAAAGAACCACCTTGACAGTGATATTTAAAATGATCTTGCTTTCGGAAAGGACAGTGCCCATTTACCAATCCTGGCAAAAGTAAGGTAAAACTAGTTTCAGATTTGTGTCCTAAATCTGTTCCCAAATTAACTTTGCAAATATATGTACTAGTGTTAAAGAAGTCAGGCATCTGATCAACAAGTAGAACTAATGCCTCTCAATTGCACCTGTAATTCTCAAAACTGGAACTACAATTTCATTATGAACTAGAACAAAACATGCTCATGAAACACAAGTGCAGCTGACACCTTCACCTGCATAGCCTGAGGAGAGATCAACCCTCTTGAACCCAGAGCTTTGCAATACGCATGAGACATCTAAGCAGTTACTTTAATAAATAACAGGGTTGGACATGGGGCTATAAACATCAAATAAAGCTCTCCCTTTGATCTTTACAAAATTTTTAATGAAATAGCCCGGAAGTGACAAAAATATTGCAAAACTGAACTTCAAAAATAGCCCTTTTTTCCAATTATTGAAAAAATTACCTTACCTTTCTCTTTGAGGTAAACATAGTTACTTTTATTACAGGATGAGTAGCTCTACAATGTGGACAGTCCCATTCACTTGTTACTTTTTAATAAATGTAATAGTTTTCAAAAAACAATAACTGCTCTAACAATTTTTTGCTCTACAATGTATAGAAAATTTGTAGGAAATAATGTCCAGAGATCTGTGTTCATTGCAATATTAATTTAATAGCGAATGTGTATTATTCACAGATATGCAAATACATGTGATATCAGTCCCACAGGGAGCTGCTTAGAAAGATGCACTCATGCATCTTAATCCACTCTGACCCACTAGTGTTAGAAGATTTGTTGATTCACTATGTTCCCCTTCAGAGGAAGACAGAGAACAGTTAAAGGGTTCATTCTGCTGCATGTTAAACTGGTCAGCATTTTGGCCCTCTCTCAGATATTTTTGCATAGGAGAAAAGCCTTCAGTGCAGCCTGGTGTTTTTAACACATGTAAATGCAAACACACTTGTTTCTCTGTTCTTCACAGACCCTTCTTCTTGCTTTTCTGTTCTTCCTTAAGGTCTTTTGCATTGCATCGGGACCCCAATGCTGTCAACATTTCTACTGCCGTCAAGTTGGCTCCCTTCATTATCAATCGATCTCCATCGGCTGTAAATGGAAAAAATCTTTAGAAATCACCAGGTCTAATTTCTGAATTGTATTGTCGAAAAACCTGAACACGTTTCTCTAGGCATAACTGTAGTAAGAACACATATTTGGTAAGAATGGCTCCTACTATGCCCCCAATGTCATTCAACAGAAGGCACAGAAGGCATTAGAAGACCATTTCCATACATGGCTCAGCATTTTAGCAGCCTGTCATCTATGGTCCATTTAACATACTTCTTTAGCAAAAGCAACAAATTAGTTTACACAATCTGGTGGTTATAATGGAAAAGAAAATTGAGAGCACTGGGATTTCTAAAATTCAGAAAGAATTTTTTAAAACAGGCAGAAAGCAGTACAAGTTAAGTATTGTACCCAAGTTAATTACTTATTTTTGCAAGATTTGCAAATACAAAACCCATAACCAAATCCATATAATGCAATACCATGCATGGCAGCCAAGTTCCAGGCCAACTACAAGGGCTACAAACACTTCCCTGGGAAAAAATCAGCTCTTAGAAAATTAAGGGTTCAGAGCTGTAGCTCTTGGCACTTGTGAAACAAACTGTTTTGGTTTTATGCTGTGAAAAACATTGAGTTTTACTGCTTCAGTCTTAATACATCAGGTCAGTTAGAGAAAAGGATGGGAAAGACAGAGGGGAGAGGGAAAAACAAGCAACATTAACACTGAAATAAATAGACTTTCCTAAGCAAAACAAAGAACATTCAACACTTTTGACATTTCCATCAATTCACTAAATATATGGAAGTTTGAAGATAAAGGGGTAGCACTAATCAATAATAATGAAAACTTTAATGGGCTACATGACATACGGATCCATTACAGCGCAGCAGGAAAGAAGATGCAGCCAGAGAAAAGGACAAAAGCAGCTTAGAGCCATCTGTTCGCAGCCTAGAATCTGGGCCTCGTCCAGAACTGATGAAATTTCCACCATCAATTCCCTGCCTGCCCACTGTTTCCTCAAAGGAAACCAAGAAATTCGTTGTATGTAGTTGACCTCATTCTGCAAGTCCATCTGCCCGTGTGTGCCCTTACCCATATGAGCAGTTCCTTCAAACTGCACAGCGAGTTACTCAGTTGCATAAGCAACTAAAGGTATTCAACTTTCTGTTCTCAAGACTGAGATGCCTGCACCACAGTTAACACATACAGAAAAAAAAAAAAAAAATACAGAAAGTGAACAGATTCTTACATCAAAACAAACCTACATTTACTTTCCTGGAACTGCACCTGACAGCAAAGTTGCTTAAGTATGTCATTACAAAACTACACTCAGCACTAAAGTTAAGTCCGTTTTTGGATCTAAGATTCAGATCTAACTGCAGTATAGAGACATATATACATATTTATCTACACATCAAGCTGTTAGTGACTCCCTCTTTCTTTTTACTCCAGCTTTACAACATCTAGCTATGGACAAGAGCCACAAAAAAAAAAAAATCACAGTAAAAAAATAATTATAGAGAATACAATGACAGTGTAACAACACAAACCCAGAAGTCTGGGGGGTTTACTGTTTACAAATGAGCTTACCAAACTTAACATCTATAAGTGGTTCAGATCCATCATGTCTCACATCAGCAGTCACTTCACAGTTTCTGTTAGTAGCTTGGATTTTTTTATGGTATATACATTGGAGAAATGTTCTGAAAATGTATTTGAAAATACATTAAGTATCCTGTAGACAGAAATTAAAGTAAGTATATTTCTAAAACTAATTTGCATATCTTGAGAACGCTGGGCAAGAAAGTATAAACAAAATAGGACTTCTAGTTAATAATTTCAGAGAGGAATTTCTTGTAAAGGAATCGCTCTAAAAAACCCAAATGGATGTTCCTTATATGCTAACACGTATAAAGCATAACAAAGCATTTTGTGAAACTGCAGTGCATATACTTTCTGTGTTTCTCTCTGCTGGGTTAGTAACAATAATGAAATAACCAATACAGTCATTTTCATTTTTATTTATAGGTCATTTGCTTGCCAAGCATTTTCTTGTTTGGGTTTGAGACAGCATTTATTTATTTGGGGTCACTGGTCTCCTGTAGGATTTCTGAAATGCATGACAACTACCTGACATTCCAGCGGCTTAAAGACGCTCTAAATTAACTTTCATAGTAGATGTACCTGTAAACTCATTGCAAAACGGCACTTTGCAATTGTTTGGTGCAGGACCTACACCAAGCACACGCAGCCCGTGCCTCGACCCCCA
Organism: Acropternis orthonyx; assembly: GCA_035583155.1. NCBI lineage: Eukaryota > Metazoa > Chordata > Aves > Passeriformes > Rhinocryptidae > Acropternis > Acropternis orthonyx. The sequence continues at coordinate 124,545,589 of JAWWEU010000081.1, read as the reverse complement.
AAACAAACACAACCACGGCGAAAAATCGCGCAGGATCCAGGCCCCGGGAGGGCGCGGGAAGGGCGTTTACGGGCAGGGGACCCCGGAGAGAGCCCGGAGAGAGCCCGGCCGGGCCGGCGGTGCCCCCGCAGCCCCCTCACCTGGTGCTCTCCACGTTGGACTCGAAGGGGCAGAACCGCACCACGATGCTCTTCACGGGCCGCAGCGCCACACGGATCTTGGACGCCATGTTTTGCGCGCCCCGTACTACAGCTCCCGGCAGCCCCCGCTCGGGGTGCGCCGCAGCGGCGGCCGCGGTGCGGCCCCGCGGGCGGATGGGAACTGTAGTCCCGGCAAGGCCGGGCCCGCCGCGCGGCTGTCCGTGCCCCGCCCCGGGAACAGCCCGCGGCACTCGGGATCCTGCAAAGGTAAATCCATCCTTACCGCCTGGGAGCTTCCCATACCTTCCAGGAGTAGTTGGTTCAATAGAATTGACTAGACAAGTATATTCGTACAAGCAGAGAGTCATAGAATGAATGGTTTTGGTTGGAAGGGACCTTGAATTTCATCCAGTTCCACCCCCCCTGCCATTGATAGGGACACCTTCCACTAGACCAGGTTGCTCAGAGCCAATCCAGCCTGGCCTTGGACACTCCCAGGGATGGGGCATCCACAGCTTCTCTGGGCAACCTGTGCCAGTGCCTCACCACCCACACAGAAAATATTTCCTTCCTAATATCTAATTTAAACCTATTCTCTTCCAGTTTGAAGCCGTTCCCCCCTGTCCTGTCACTACATGCTCTCGTGAAAAGTCCCTCTCCAGCTTTCCTGCAGGCTCCCTTCAGGATACTGAAAGGCCACAATACGGTCTCTTCTCCAGACCTGTTGTGTGGCTGTTCAGCCACAATTCCCTCAGCCTTTCCTTGCAGGAGCGGTGCTCCATCCCCCTGATCATCCCCATGGCCCTCCTCTGGACCTGCCCTAGCAAGCCGATGTCCATCCTGTGCCCGGACCCCAGAGCTGGATGCAGCACTCCAGGTGGCTTCTCGCATAGAGCAGAGTAGAGGGGGAAGATAAGGGTCAATAAGCAGCTACCAGTAGAGCTAAAGATAAATTAGAGGCAAAATTTCACGATATATCAAGCAGGAGAGAGACCTGCGGGAGGCACTGCTACTGGAAGTGAACAGGGCGGGTTGTTCGTGAGGGGGTCACACTGGCCAGCTGCCCCCAGACCTTACACAAAGCCTGGAGAAGAGGCGGCTCAGTGAAACCCTGCCCACTCTCCGTGACTGCCTGGGAGGAGGCTGGAGCCCGGCGGGGATCAGCCACTTCCCCCAGGCAGCAAGAGACAGGGCATGGAGAGGGCACAGCCTCAAGCTGCCTCAGGGGAGGCTTGGGCTGGACACGAGGAGGAATTTCTTCACAGAAGGGATGGTCGGACATTGGAATGGGCTGCCCAGGGAGGTGTGGCGGAGTCACCGCGCCTGGAGGTGCGTGAGGAAACACTGGGAGGGGCACGGTGGTGTTGGAGCACAGGCTGGGCTCGGTGGTACCCCATCCTGAATGACTCCGGGATGCTGCCCGGTGCCACTAGATGGCACGCACCTCCCTGGCAAACGGCTCCGCAGCCGGGACCGCGGGCAGCGCTGGGGATGCTGCTGGGTACATTTTATTTTCTTTATTTATTTATTTAAATATATGTAAAGACTATAAAAATATCAGAACCTTTTATTTATATATATGTTAATATAATAGTCTTTCCTTATGGAAGAAATGGGGGAAAATACATTACTGTGAGATATCTTTTGAAAGACTTCACTGTAACCAATAAATAGCTGGTTTAAATAGGAATTTTTCCTCTTAATAGGCTCAGATACAGGACCAGGTAAATAGAGTATTTTACATTTAAAAGGCAAAAGTAATATGACATTTCAACATACCTTTCTTTGTACTGACACAAAGAGCTCAATGTATTCCATTTAAAATCTGTAGCAACATTTCCATTGGCTTCTATAGCAGCACTGGACAAAGGACAGAGGAAGAAAAAAATGATCACTCATTTTTCTAATGGCTTCATTCTCCACACTGCTGGTACTATGGGACTGATTGACTTAAAATGTGCATGGCAAATCCAGTGTTGTATTTGCTTTTTTTGCATTTTGATAGTAATTTCATGGAGAATGTTTAGCTTATATTGCACAATTAAATGAGGAGAAAATTTTGTTTACTCCTTTACATGCTCAGATCAGTTAACTTTTTGACTTTTATTGTCAGCAGTAAAACTTGCATCTTTCTCTTTAAGCCATCTGTTCTGAGTAATTGAAAACCATTTCTGTGTTTTCAAAGTAATTTTTGAAGTCTGAGAGAATCCCACTAACAGTAAAGAACAGGTATCTGGTCACTGAAAGGCTGTGTGTTCCATTTCTCCCTTCAAAGAAGACTCTCTATCTGTGAAATGAAACCAAGGGTTCTTACTCATTCCTATGAATAAGGAATATCTTTTCCTTGGATGCTACCCTACTTGTTGACAACCAATGCTTTCTCAACACTTACTCTGGACGCAATAGTTTTAGCTGATGATAATTCTGGTGAGAGTGTGAACTTTTATTTAAATAAACAGCAACAGTTATTAAAAAAAAAAAAAAAAAAGCAAAACCCAAGCATTTCTTCATCTGCCTTTAAACCCAGGTTTAAATGGCTAACCATATTGGTTAGCCACAGTATGTTGGACTACTCTCATTTTACACCAGAGTAACTCCAACTGACCTCTGAAGCAAAATATTTAAATGCCATTTCAGGAAAGCTGGTAATTTATCCATGAAAGGCCTTGAATCAGTCTCTCCAACTCCATCAGGTAATGTGGGAACTCTCAAATGTCTGCATTTGAGATTGTTCTCCAGGGACATCCTTGGGAATATGAATGATTCATTATTCTTATACCTTGTGGTAATAATACACATTCCTAAATGATAGTATCATGAAGAAGCATAAAAAGATATATTGTTATAATGGAAACAATTTTAGTATTTCTATCACCATTTTGATTATAAATAATGCCTCATCCCAAGTCTACATATTTTCACCTCATCAATTTCACTGAAGTGTAACCAGGAACCTAGAAATTGTTTATATCTAAGCACCATACACACAGCAAGGAAAAACTTAAGCCATGTTTTACACTGTAGTTATGAAGACAAGCAGAAAAAAACCCTGTAGTATTAATTATACCAAGTCAATTTTCCTCTTTTCTCATTGGTCATTCCAGATCTCTCAGATCCAGGAAGGACTCTTCTGCTTCCCCCCCTGTTTCTGATTCAATTGCTTTCATTTTCTGTTATGTTTTCTGACTATTCTTGAAATCTCATTTCTCCATAGTTTGGGCATGTCTGCTTTTAGCATCTTGGCTCTAGCTTTTGATTGTTCTTCAAACACTGTATGAGAGAGTTCTCAATGCTGCATTTCAAGTAAGGTGTAACACTTCTGTGTGTTTATTTGGTTCTGGAGACTTGGATCATTTATGTCCGTCCTTGGCTGATTCCCTTCTCTGCATCTTCATCTTTTTTTTTTTTTTGTGCTGAGTCCTTTCCTGAGTTTTGTCACAAATGTCAATAGGCCTGGAATTTAGCAATCAAAATGCCATGTTTGCACATCTAGTTATAACGCTGTGTAGTCCAGGAATAAAATTTAATGCTGCCTTCAGGGCAGTAGCCAGTGCTGAGGAGAAGTGAGCCATCACAAAGCTAGCAGCCTGCCTGTTTTGCACCGAGATGATGCTTCCAGATGGCCACCCAGAAGAGGGTCTTTGAGAAAGAACGTGCACTGGGCCTGACAGGAGAAGCAAATTATTTCTGGAAACAGAAAAACACTCTGAAAAGTGCAGTATCACAAAGCCTCTCTTTGAAAGAGCAATGGACAGAGATGGTCAAGATCACAAAGGACTTGTAGGAAGTCATGAAATAGTAATGCCACATTGAAAGACAGGTTGGAATGAGTTCCTTACCATACTGGAGAAACACTGCTGATAGTCATAAAAATATAAACCAGTCTGTGTTTTCTGTCTGGTTTTGTTTCTTCCTTTGGACTGAATATTCTTACACCATATGGCAGTTACTGAATTTTAAAAATATTTCCCCAAAGAGAAGAACTCATAAAGGTCCTTTATTCTGTGAAAATTGTAGAAGTTGAGCATAGTTTTATACTAATAGTACGACCAATTTTGCATTTAATTTATAAACCAATTAATAGTTGTATGCTGTTAATGTGGTTTTCAAAAATAAAAACAAAAGTAAACTCAACCAGCAATGGTGCCACTTAAAATGAGTTTGGTTTATAATTAATTCTGGAGTAGTAACTCTGCATATCAGTTCAAAAAAGCTTTTATGGGAGTGAATAAACAGATTCCCTAGTTGCTCTTTACTCCTCTGCAAACATGTATTTCTATTGCCTGAGGTTAACAACTGCCAGCAGAAATGTTTGCTGAAATAATAAGCAGCATTTAACTGGCTGAGAACATACTGCACCAATTCCTGACTTTTGTAACTTAATTTCTTGATGACAATGCTGAAGTTTTTCAAGCTATATCTACATATAAAATAGAGCAAAATCTTTATTTAATCTATTTTTCTTCCCTGTCTAATAAATACTATATTAAATGCACACAGTTATCGTTTGGATTTTTATGTTGATTAAAAATATGCAGTTGCTTCCAGCAAAGAAAGATAATTAACATAATAGCAAAAGGCACAAAGGTGAGCTGAAATGAATGGCAACAACCCAAGGTTAGCACCCTAGTCCTTGAGGTGTGGAATCTCTTCTTGAAATTCCAGGTAGGTTAAATGTGTGTATTTTTACTTTAAAGGACTTTTGCACACGATGGCTCACAGGTCACAGGTGTGCTCCCATTTGACAAACCTAACCCTAGCAGAGTCATTATCATAGTTTAAGATGGAACAGATTTTCAGAAGGGCAGAATTTGGGGAAATCAGTTGTATTAGAATTTGATCTGTATTTTCGAAGACTTCCTGAAGGTTTTTCTGTGCTTTGAATAACTTGTTACAGATTTTGAGGAGCTCAGCAGCATATTGACATTTGTACCACTTTGCTAAGGGCATGCCTCAGTGTTGTGAATATTGTAAGCAAAGCAGTTTGTTTTCACTGTCTTCTGCTAAGAATAGCTGTGCCTATAGATTGATGTTTTAAATTATTAGTATTGTCAGCAAAGTATAACAACACAGTTCAATTGAACATGGTGACCAGGGAAGATAGTCTCTCTATACACTTTAATATTTTCCATGTCAAGAACTTCCATCTGATTTCTACAAACTCATTTATGAACCAGTTTTGACTTCTATTTTATAAACTTCAAGGAGGTATCCAGGTATTGCACACATGTACGTCATAGAATACCTACTTAACACAGATAAAAGTTGAAACATAAAGTGTCCATTCAGCAAACATAAAGAAACTAGATATCAAAACAGTGGATTTTTACACAACTATTTTCTATAACATTTCATTTAATTTCATCAAATTATTAAACATTATCTCCTCAAGAGACTCATTGTAAAGAATTCTTGCCATATGTATGACTAGAAGACTATATTTCTTTAAACTTGAAAATGTACTGACATCAGTGACATGCTACTAAATTTAGTATTGTAATTCCAATACAAAGGTAGTTTGACTTACCAAGAGGCCATGATAAAAATATCCTTGGTTGTAAATGTAAATATGCCACAACGTCCTTCATGTGAATCTCATTCTGTGTTTGCAGTCCTATGCTGTTACATAAAAAACTCCACACCAAAACCCCCAGCAACCGGATCACGAATCTGTTAGTCTTACATTGTACTAGGGTAAGAGAGGTAAATTTGGTTTAAAGCCTGCAAAGCACAGGAAGAGTACAATTCTGGTGGTGGCACACGATAATTCCAGGTGGAATGCAGTCAGTGGAATGCACTGCCTTCATCATCATCATGGCTAGGCTTCACAAATAAAGATTTGGGAAGGGCTCTACCCACGCTTGTTGCAAGCACGCTGATGGCTAAAAAGGCCAATGCGAGAGAGGCAAGTCCAGTTGCAAAAGGCACAGTGGAAGTCTCCAAAGGTGGTGTTGGCGAGTCACAGTTTTTTCTGCGTTGTCTTTTTTCTTCAACACCGATTCTGCGTGTGCTCTCAAAGGAAGCAGCAGCATTATGAATGGTGTGTCTCCATGCCTCCCGATTGGAGGCCAGAG
>JAWWEU010000081.1:124513214-124539275 GCA_035583155.1 Acropternis orthonyx | reverse complement strand
CATGGGAGACCCTACCGGAGGCACAAACCACTGCCAGCATAGCTCACAACCTCATAAGGGCACGCAAGCCTCTCCCCCGCGACAAGGGGGTGCCCCTGGAGAAGGCACTGCCTTACTGCAGCAATTAATAGCATAAAGATCTGAGTCATCTTGAAGTGTTTGTCAGATATCTCCTTATGTGATTACAATAATAGTGTAATATTTTCATTATTGTGTACTAATTGAAGCAAGCATGTCAGCAGATAGAGGAGAATAAATAAGATAATGCAAGAGTTATTCGTTATACATACAGTAGCTACATTATAGAAACAATATGCAGCAGATGACAATTTAGATAGGAATTCCCAGGAAATTTATGTTACACAAAGGAAGTTAGGAATATGAAATGCATATAAATAGAAAAATTGGTGAATTTTATTTAAGCGTATATTGCCAGTTAACACAGGAATGAACCAAGTATCATTTCTCAAAGCAGTGGGTTTTAACCTATGGACCCTTAGTCATCTGTGGCCTATGACTTTATGAAGGGTTATTTTACAAAAACATAATTCTTACTGTTGAGAGGCTTCCAGTCAGGATCTAGGAGTCTCAATCACTGCTTGAATGTTTCGAAGATCCACAGATCAGTAAGGGATTGATTGCCATGGTGTAAGTGGTCACCGTTCAGCCCTGATAAGAGCAGAGCACTGGTTACTAGGCTAGTTCCAAATGGTCAGATTTTCCAGACAAGGATTCTTAATGTTTTTAAAATATCAAAGATTCTTCCCCATATCAGTCAAACCAGAAGAAATAATCACAGTTTTTGCCCAGTCTTGAATGACTGACAGCATATGCACATTTCATCCCTCTTGAAATACATTGACTAAGTTAAACATACCAGGGCCCTTAGGATAACCAATTAATTTCTTCCCTGTATCCAATTTCTTGTGCCAAGTATATACATATTAAACAGAGAACATATAATGTAGGGATTTCAAACACTTGTGTTTAGTTTTGTGCATATAATGCTTTTGTGTTGAAATTGCTGCATCAAATTTCACTTAGGTCCATCACATCCCTCCCTCTAGTATCAATGGGTAAATATTATCCCGATGAATCAAAACTACAAAAACTAGAAATATTTGCAATACATTTATTTTTACACTGTTTTCCCATTTTTTATGAATGAGCAATGTATAAAATATTAATAACTATAGTATAATAAAAGATACATAAATATATATTATATTGTCTATATTTCAAATATAAAATAAGAAAATATATAAAATATTATTTATTTTCCAAAGATAATTTCTAGCAGTAAGAAAATTTTTCTCTTCTTATCAAAGCCTCATTGAGAAACTTAATGAAAAACAAACGTTTGTGACACGGTATTACCATACTAAGCTCTAGAGGTTTACAGAGATTCAAACAAGTAGTTTGAGGGATAACCACTTCAAAAGGAAGGTAGAGAAGCTATGACTTTAGCTACATGTAGTCAATCTCCATCATGCCTGCAGTGAGGGAGTGCATTCATTTACTGCCTAACGTAGTTCCGCCCAGGAAATCCATATCATCAAGGAAAGACTAAAACATTGGTTTCCAAAGCAGCTTTTTCTGGCAAAATGCATCAATTCCATATTGACTCCAGGTACAGTAACACTGTGAGGTTTAGGGGGCACAAGCTGTCCTTGTATATGTGTCCCTTGTATGGTGGTAGCTGGGTTTATTATCAGTACTAAAATTACAGTGGTGTCTGACCATTCATAGCCCAATCCCACCCTACAGGCACAAAACAGGTTTTTTCCCCCAAGCTCTACCTTCTCCAAGCTATTAAGCGTGGTGGTTTTGCCGTGACGGCACAGAAAGGAACACACCAGTCAGAAAGGCAGCAGCACGCACAGGAAAGGAGCACACCAGTGAGAAAGGCAGCAGCACACAGCAAAGTGGCAACCGCCTGTGGCTCCTCACAAGATACATTTACAGCAGCAGACAGCTCCTGTGGAACAGTTGTGCGAGCCAAAGGTCTCTGCCGCCGCACCCTGCACTGCCCACAGCAGCTAACAATGCTGCTCTGCCCTCCGTGGGGCTTTCTCCTAAATGTCACCTGAATCAAGCTGATTTCTTCTCCCAGTCTCAGACAAATATATACATAATCTATTTCAGTTACTGATTTGTTCTATTTTTTAATGACACATATAAGTTTTAAATCCTTTGTGCTTCTCACTATCTCAATAAGTTGCTTCTGCCTCCCCCTCTCTTGGGGGCTTTCAGGACATAGTCAATGCCTATAAATTCTAAAGATGTGAAGGGAGGTTTCATGTCATTAAAGTGTTCCATGAGTGGAGATTTCTTTATCCCCTCTTGTGATTTGTGTCCACAATTTCTGACCTTTAATATCAGTGTTGTCTCATTTATGCATTGTGTGCCCCTAGGGAGTGTACTCAAGTATGTCACAGGACTTACTATGGGATTTTTGCTTTGTTATACATCATCCTTATCCACCGGCAGAGTATTCTCATATGTTTATAGATTGTGCAATAGCTCAATGAGTAAAATTGGTCTTCTAGAAGACTGAGTTCCAGGAAAATTGCTTATATTGCTTTCAGATATTGCTTCTCTACCAGATTTGTCACTGCACTTTTGTCAGTAATGCAATTTTTTACTCTTTAATGGTACAATTCCTCAGTAAAGACCAGTTATCTTTAGGAATATAATAGCTGTCAGGCTTTTTTTGCTCTGTGCTTATCATACCTGAGGTTCTGACTGTGTTGTATTGCTAAGGTTTCTGGAAACTGGGTTATGACTCAACCTCTTTCTCCTTCATAGAGCACCTCCAAGAGGCTTAAAGGGGGTCATAAAATAGAAATACAACTGAAGGAACAGTTACCCAGCTTCCTAACCCTGCACAGAGTCCGCATAATTCAAAATGTCAAGGGATTGTGGGCATGAGATGACAATAGGTTCCCAGGGCATCCCACTGGTCCCTTGCAAGCCAGCAGTGCTGGCTTCAGCAGTCTCTCCTGGATCCCCTGCTGCTAAATATTCAAGCTGACCCCATGTTAGCACAGCCTCCCTCTGCTCACAGATGTAGCCCCAGCATAACAAATTACACTTGAACAGCTTGAGAGCTGCAGGTGGCTAAAGAGCCCCAAAACTCCCACCCACCATCTAACAGCAGCCAGCCGTTTCCAAATTTGTTGTAAATCCTTGCAGCTAGTAACTACAAACATTTATCATTTTTGCCATCTTAAAAAACTAGGCTGCTGCTTTCTTATCCCAGAAACGTGGGGAGGGCAAGTCAGAGGATGTAACTACACTGAAAGGAGTCTCACAAAGATAGATGGGGCCAGAAGGAAGCTGTACTCAAAGAAATGCAAGTCTAAACCATTCCATATTCTCTGTGTTGCTAAAATTTCGTTTACAAAGAGAAATGGCTGATCAGGATCTGATCCTCAACAGAAATTTGATGAAGCCACCACGAACTTTACTAAAACTACTAGTTTTTGAGTGACACTGCACACTCTTGCATAAAAACACTCTTTCTATTGACATCAGGTTTAAATATATGCATAACTGGCTCCACATGACTTAAGAATGATCCTTGTAGAAAAAAATCCAGAAACTACATAAAGCAAAGTGCCATGGGAATGACAACATTTTATATATTTGTGAAACTTTTCCTTTAGAAAAAGTAGTCAAAATGTGAAGCAGTCTTACTACTCTGCTTTCATATAAGAACTTTTCCCCAGAATTCACACAACACAAGAGTATGCATGAAAATAGATAACATCTAGATAAAATACAAAAGGGATATTAATCCCCTTTGGTTGGTATCAATACATTAAAGGGATTGTTCTGCCCCCTTAGGAGCTTGATGTGACCTGGAGCAGCATTGGTCAGCCAGTGCTCGAAACCTTGGCTGAAAAGGCTCATGCTTTGGTTTTTTGGTAACCATTCCAGAGAAATACTGGATGCAGTGAGGCTGAAAAATATCTTTTTCAGCTTGTTCAATTCAATTCAACTCCTTCAGGTGACACACAATAAAGAGATGTCTCAGTTAAATAAGTACATGTTAAAGTCTTTACGTATCGTATCAATCAGAGAATCAAAATGAAGAAGTTGTTTGAAAACTGCTGATTGATTGTAGAAATTAATACTGGTGCAGAAAAGAGAAGCAAGGGATAAACTGCCAACCTAGTTCTTGACTTTTGATGTAGAAACTACTGAAGTCAGGTAGATACTGAAGTCAGGTAATGAGAGAGTAGGAAACAAATAAAACCCCCCTAAAATAATAAGATAGTATCATGTTATATAATTTTCAGCAGTTTGATAATGAAAAATAAGTAACCCCAACATAGTTGGATACACATCAGGCTGGTGGTGGCTTGGAAATGCATCAGGTGGCCATGGGCATCTACCTGCATTTTGCACCAGAGTTTATGCAGAAGGATATGATGCTTTCCATTGCTAATATTCATTGCAACAGGGACCCAGGCTTATGCAAGGATGCACCCATCAAACCCACTGGTGTTCCATGACAAAATGCAGCCCTGCCTGCAATGGGGCGGTGGCTCCCTGGATGAGCCTCTGAATGCATGGGAGCTGACTTCATAGAGTCACTGATTTGTTCAGCAAAAGCATTTGGGTCCATTCCCCTTCTGCTTTCCAGTGCTCAGGGAGTGATTTGTCTGTGCAAATAAGGGAGAGGAGATTAATCCGAAACCTTCAACAGAACATTCCCTGCATATTAAACATGTTTAGGCATATTAACTTGTGTCTCTCTGTGCTTGTTTTTGGGATGGCAGCAATCAGCTACAAAACCTCAGAATCAATGGTTTGTTGACATTAAATTTATCCAGGGGATGTTGGTTCAAAATTCCTGTTGAAATTTCTGATTGCAACTATGTAAAGCCAATTTAATGCCAGAATAGCCTTCTAACTAATATGAAATTAGTATAAATTCCTTTAAAAATGCTGAGTGCCACAGAAATGATGACTGTGTCTAATTGTGCCAACATATGTGGAGCTCACTTATGTGCTACAGGTAGGCAAGTCATATCAGATTTGCTTTAATGGATTTTCCCAAAAAGCATTTTCTCAAACTGGTGCACAGCTGAACAACCAGAGCTTGTGTAATTCTTCTTTGAATACTTCACAGTGTAAATTTTTGGTCTTCTAAATGTGGATTCCAACTAAAAAAACAGAGCATGTAATGTTGGCAACAGAAGCAGGTAATGTGAAATTCATACCTTGCACCTGCTTTTCTATGCCTCTTAGGCTGTGCCAAAATGCTTCTCTCTTGTTGGAAGCTAAGCAAATATCAGATGCTTTTCATTTCCCAGACATGTGTGCCACATACCACAATGTGCTATAAGTCTTATTTGCATTTGAAGAAGAAAGAATCATTATTCTTTTGTGTGCTTTTATTGCAATTATTCTGTTGCAAGGATATTCCTTTCCTGGCAGGTATAGATTGCTTAATTGGTCCCATCCATCTAAGTGTCTCTGGTTTTTTCTCCTTTATCCTCCTGTTTGTAAGACTTACACTACCCTGATTTATTTTTGCTAATGTCCCAAACATATGTGAGAATGAAGAGAAAATGTCAGGTAAAAAGAACCCCACTTTTTTTTCTCTTTCCTTTATTTCTTGCTTCTTCTACTGAGTGCTGGCTGTTTTGCTTTGGGGGAACACTGACCTACAGAACTCCAGAAAATTTTCTGTGACTTAAACATGAAAAGCTACAGCCAGTGCTGGGGGTTTTAAGGATGTAGGACTTCCCTACTACCTCCTAACTTCCCTGTTCCTTATGGCCACAAGCAGCCTGGAAACATTCTTGACTAGACTGCTGACTTTGGATTTCTTTGGTGGAAAATGAAGAATGATGGCATGAGAAAACTCGCTGATCACAGTGACATCCCCCTCTCTGCCCTTCATTTTTACAAATGGATTCATCTCTTTCTGCTGAACTCATCCAGAGATTGAAAAGGATCCAAGTGAAAAGAGAACTGGTAGAATGCTGCACTCCTGGACAGGATTCAGCTGTCTGTGCATGCATGCTTACTGTTATTAAAGACAGTGGGTGCATCCTGCCTGTCCTCCAGCTGGCCACCTTATGGGAAGGTCCAGCTTTTCTTCTTACCCCTATGCTGTATCTACCAGCACATGCTGATAACCTGGATATCCTAAAGTACTTCCAAAGAATGTCTTAAGAAGTGCACTTACATCCTTGGATTCTGTAAGCATAGCAAATATTTCAATTTAATTAATTGGATGTGGGAATAGGTTTGGATTGGTATCACAAAAATTATAGCTCTCTTCAGTAAGGTTTTTACAACACAAGATTCTGGTATTAGGAAACCAAACAGAATTCAGTTTCATTAACATCTATCTGCCAAGATCTGCATAATAAGAAATGAAATAATATTTTGAAATCTTTTTTGTGTATTTTTCAATCTTATTTTGGAGTGTGTGGCTGCTTTGTGAGTAAAGATCAGCATACTCAAAAATAAAGGGAAATAGAATACATACTAGTGTCATTACTGTTAGGAAAAGTCAGAAAATAACTGATAGTTTGCTTGTAAAATCTTTTCTTATATAGGAGAAAGAAAGGCCAGTGATAAATAAATTTAAGTGAGGAATGCAACTAGATTTGGAGAGTTTTCTGGGAATATGATTTACTTCCTCCCACTCCAACCTAACAAGGCAGAATAAAATAAACAAAAGGCATCAGTCCATGAGTTATACTCTAGTGAAGGCAGTTGTTGACAGGCCAGCCTAGCTGTATTGTTAGAACTTAGCTGCTAGATGATGTTGGAATGGCTGCACTTGCTGTCAAATTACATCATCTTACTGCTTGCCTGCCGTGCCTTCCTAGCTAGTTATAAAATCTATCAGTTCCCTTATATGTCTGGATGAATTTCTTACTCTGTTATCAGAAATTAAGATCTCCAGCTCCCAAACACAGCCAACGAGAACCCATCTTTAACCTGCTTGGTTAAAACTCCATGAGCTGGCCCAGTTGACCCTTCTGGCCATTGCTACGCACAAACAACTCACTAAGATGTAAGAGTTGTGTGTAGCTCTGGAGCAGTGTGGGCTTCACCTGCAAGGCAACTCCTAGCCAAAGACTCTCTTGTTACATGCCTGAAGAGTTACAACAGGGATGTACTGTACTAGGCATGGTTTTGCTCTGCTGAATAAATCTATATATATTTCAATTCATGCCAGTTTAGAATTTTTCAGAGAACTTCAATTTCATGATGTTTCATTATTACCTGGCACCAAAAAACATAGTTGGGAGATATGAACCAATACCATGGGTGTTAGGAAAGAAGAAATCATGGTACAGATTCAGCAGGAAGAATAATGGGAGTTAACTACCATGTCATAAGAAACACACTTCATACTCCGTTGGTCTTTCAGGTCCTGAAACACAACAGATGTGATGCAGTGCTAGTAGTGTACAGGCATGAAGAGTACAGGGAGAAGAAACACATCTTTCCCCATTGGACTACTCCCAACAAGATCTCAGTGTTGTTGGTTGCACCACAAGAAGTTGTTGGGTCAAAGGTGCAGAAACATCTTGATGTGCCTGGGAAGTGCTGCCCTGCCCTGGGATGGCAACCCTTAACCAGAGTGGAGCAGCTCTTGTCCTAAAATATGTCCACATTTACAGCTTCACAGTTTGCAGCCTTCTTCATTCAGTTCTTGTCCAGCAGGTTTTTGTTGTTTTAACAGAGGGCTTTTGGGCTCTTTGGATTTAGCTAAACAATCAGATAATTTGATGAAGCACTGCTGGTGGCAACGCTACATTTTTTTTCCACTGCACAGTGCATCATCATCATCAGTTAATCAATTCATCAACTAATGATAACAATGATAATAATAATTATTATTTTTATGGTGATGGGAATTATAACAATAATTATAATTATTATAATAATGATAATTATTATTATTACAACAACAATAACTAATAATCGTAATAGTAATACTATAGCAATACTACTACCACCACTACTAGTAGTAGCAGTAATAATAATAATAATAATAATAATAATAATAATAATAATAATAATAATAATTTGCCTGGTCATTTTTCTTTTTTCCTTTCATATGCTCAAATGAATGTTCCTTAGTCTCCCAGGCTACTTGAATGGGGATCACTCCAGCAGCTACTTCAGCCATTTGGAAGAAGCACATAGCAGCTTCACACAGAGAGGGAAATAATACCAGCTTTGCTTTCCCCCAGGAAACAAACACAGATGTTCTCCACTTGAAACTAGTGTAATGTATCATTTCCTGTACACTACAAGACTGCTAGGTTTAACAAAAAGGTAAAGGTGGAAAACTGAAACAAGTCTGGAAGACCCTAGATGATATGAAATAGAAATTTGTGCTGCAAGGGATATACAGAACAGGAATAGTTTTCACTGGTTCCGTGTCAGTATTTAAAACCAGAGTGACAGTGGTGGCATACTGGTACTGCCTGGAGGGGGAAGTTTCTGTAGACAAAGGTAAAAATACATGGTTTTAATCTTTCTAGCTCCTGTAAGACTGAACAATGTTTGGATGGAAGACATCTAAAGAAACCCAGGCAAGTTTGGCTGAACATAATTGGCTATTTTCAGTTAATGGACTGTTCATACTTCCTTAAATTTATGTGACAAGTCCTTTAGTGCTGAACTGTTGAAATTTGAGTGATAAGATTTTGTCATAATTGATCAGATTTGTCCCAAGATATTCTCTGGCTAGGTGACTTAGGTATGAATGCAAATTTTTAAACACATACATGCTTGTGCCAACAGCTTTGAAATACAGTTTCTGAACCTCTCTGTAAGCAGGAAAGGTCTGCTCACTAAACCCCTGACTCCTGGAATGAAGGAGTTCACAAGAGGGTTCCCTCAATATTTGAGCTCCCTTATATTTCGTAAACTCATAAAATACCATGTTGGAAACAACTTCAAGGATCATCTTATCCCAACTTTCTTGGCAAAAGCATGGTCTGAATCTTAAAAGTGTCCAGCGTTTGGGAATCCACCACTTCCCCATGGAGGTTCCAATGGCTGATCATTCTCATTGCAAAAAATTTTCCTCTTGTTTCCAGTCAAAGTCTTCTCAGGAGTAACTTGTACCCGTCACCCCTCATCTTTTGCATGTAACTCCCTGTAACAAAGGGAGTCTCTGTCTTCTTGACAGCCATTTTTTAATTACTTGAAGATGGTGATAAGGTTCCCCTAAGCCTTCTTTTCTCAAGGCTGAACAAACGCAATTGTCTCAGCCTTTCCTCATATGACAGACTTCCCAGTCTTTGCCCGGTGTGGCTGTCTGGCAACAGCTCAATTTCGGACCTGCAAGGATCATGGAGGGGCTGTACTGCACAGAGTTCTCTTGGGATCTGGACAGTAACAAAGCTCTGATTGGCAGATGTTAGTATTAGTGAAGCAGTGATAAAGTAAAGATTATTGTGTTATTCCTCTCTGCAGTGACCCCCAGTCTGTTGTGCAATTATCTGAAGAAAATGCCCACAAGTGAATAAATCACTGTGTCAGGGCACCTCAAGAGCCCAGGCCTGTATCCTTTTGGTAATACTGCTGTCAATTTAGTTTAATCCCACCACATACAAAAGGAGTTCCTCCCGATTTACAGTCATATAGACTACAGTAAAATCTGCACCTGTTTTTTCCCACTAGTTGCCTACATGCATTTTGAACTTTGAGGTTTTTAGCAAGTGGCTTACTGCTGAAGAAAAGCTGTGTTCTTTTCTGAGATGTGACAATGTTGTTCTTGGCCCAAGCAGTGAAAATCAGGTTTCACATTGACCCTTGAAAGTCTTGGGCTTAGAGACCTTTTTTTACTCATCAGCACAAGCACATACAAAGAATTTGTCTTAGTCACTGGTAGGTTGAACTGGTGAATTTTTTGTATTAAGCACATCCAAGCAAGTAGTTCTTTGAGCAGCAGAGCTAATGGTATTATTTTCTAGAGGATTCCCTAATGGTATTATTTTCTAGAGGATTCCCTCATGTTTAAGAATATATAAAGCTATTTGTCCAAGTATTTTCTGCACTTGAGGCAGATGTAACACCTCTCCTGTGTGTGGACTCGCTAAATTAGTAATAGTTACACTCTTTAGGGTCAGGTCATTCCTTCAGTAAGGCTAAAAAAAGTCTGTACCTTCCATCCACCTGCTTATCTCCATGAAACTCATATGGATTTAAATCATTACCCTTCAGGTGTGCTTCCAGCTGGGCACTTCATGCAATATAAAAAGATGGGGGATTACAGACAGACAGATGCCACATGAAGACAACAGAAGCATCAGAACCTCATTTCTAAATCAAAGTAATTTAAAAATGTTACGTAAAAAGAACCGCATTTTTCCTATTATATGTAAGCATCAGAACTGCCCCAAAAATCAGGATCTGACCTCAAGGCAGACACTCCCTATGTTGATGTTAACATGAGATAGCACAAATCTCTGTACCTGCAGAACTTTCTCCTTCCTTATCCGCTTTAAACAACTGTGATGGTAATTTATCTCTGAACAAAGATGAAAAGTTGCAGTCAATTCCTTTTAACTGGAATTTTTTTAAGTGTGTGGAAACTGGCATGTGTTACAGCTCTGACTTGTGCTTGAGGTGCAGTCAGGAAAAAATTTTTTGAATGAACTTTGGATTCTTAAGTATTGGATGTCAACCAGGACTTGAAAATGCAGGTTGCTGAGCCATTACAGTCCTGCTAATTAGGCTCCTGGTTACTCTAGGGCATCCTCAAAAATGAATTGACAGCATAACATTAGTAAAATAAGACTATTGCTAGAAAAGCAGAACAATGAAACATGATTTATTGATACACCTAATCAAAACACAATATTTTTGTATGAGTTTAGCTTAAATTTATCATTTGTAATATTCATATGGAGTAAGAGAAATAATTTACATAGTCATGTGTTGTATGGAGCATTGTGTGGCATAGGTCCACCCATCAGTAAAAAGACTACCATCGAGAGTCCAGGCAACCCCCTGCTTTTCCTTATGTAGCCTTACAGCATCTGAATGGCCACTCTTAGAGTAATTAAAAATATACAGTGTCATAAATATTTCCAAATCAGTGGTGAGAAGACACTTTGTTTACTTTAAGGAATATATTTCACATTCCCAAAGCTCAGATTCCATTTGAGTTTCTGGGACATCTCCAGTGTTGCAGGATCCAGACCAATATTATGTTGTACCAAGGCAGGTCCCTCAAACCTGGTCCTCCCCAACAGCCTGAGTAAATTATTCACTGGTACAGCAGAAGCCCTCTCACTAGGAAAAAGCACTGGGACCAGGCATGGGCCCTTCATAAGGGTTCCTTCTGTACTATTCCAAAGTCAGGCATAACTCAGCTGTTACCACCTGATGGAAAGAGCTTTTGGAAGGAGGCACCTTACAAATGCCAGTCAAGCACCAGCCACTTGACAAAGTGGCTCAGTCAAATTCTCTCAGGCTGAATTCCCTCTAGAGACAGGTGATTTCATTGACCTGGGGCCAGTTGCTAGTGATGCTTGCTGCCCACCTGTCTCCAGGTGGCTGTGTAATGGTAGGGGAAGATTTTTATGGACTGAATCTATAAAAGCAAAAGTAGTAATTTTTCATGGGTAATTAGGAAAAGCTGTTTCACATTTTAAACACAGATACTGTCACTATTGCAAAAGCAACACCTTTTTAGGACATTCAATTTCCTCTAAGCCATCTTTAATAATAATTATGTTTTTATTAGATTTGTAGACCTAGGACTAACTACTTGCATTGATTTAAAGAATAAATTACAGATTGAATTTTTTTCCATCATGATTTGATCCCAGTCTTGCTTAAATACTGGAAACTGTCAAGCTATCAGCATGAAAAATAGTTAATCTTGGTCTAAAATTAAGCAGTTTAATTTATCTGCATAAATGAAAATCAACATTTTTAATCCTACAGAGAAAACCCATATTCCCAATACCAGATCCTGTCACTTAAGATTGCATTAGTACTGAAGTATGGAGATCCTCTTAACATATGATTTATTTTTAATACTTTCACTGAAATTATAAAACTATCATATTTCTCTTCAATGGATTTAAGATTCTTTTCCTTTCCAGCTGCACATGATTACTACACAAACACTCCAAAGTGTTGATGCATCACCTCTGGAGTAGTCTTCAAAAGAATAAACGATTGCTCAACTGGCATCCTAGGAACTTGCCTTGGAAATACTCATGTAGCCTGACATAAAATGCAAGAGAAGAGGAACAGACAGCTGTAAAAGTAAACCATGACATAGCCCAGAATTAAAGTTCACCACTTATTAAAATACAGATCAATAATTTATGCCCCCATAAGTTAAGTTGCTTTGGATTTGTTTGTTGTAAATGAAAGAATTTAAGACACCAAGTTTTGAGCCTTTTTCAGGGTATAATGCCTGTTGTAAACTCTGTAACTGAAGTCTTGATTTAAACTGGTTGTCATTTATATACATGTAGCTCCTCTTTGCATGACAAGTGTACACACTACTTTAATACCTACATCTGTTCCAGCTCGTTAAACCCAGCTGTTCTGTACTTTTCCTCTCTTTCCCTTATGGCTCAGTGGTAGCAAATGGTAGCAAACACAGGCCATAAGTGGAAAGCAGAGAAGGCGTAAGCTACAACCAGCCAGAAAAATACTATGATTACCACTTTTCTTGATTTTCCATGCTTAAGTGTAAATTGATCAGGGAAACATACTCTTTGCACAGAAGAAGCGCCAGTTCTACTCTAGAATGCTAAGCCATGCACAGAGGCATGCTGGCATAATTAATGGCATTGCAATGGTACATCCTGGTTGAAATGGCAATGTAGAAGCTCTCCTAGGCAGACTGGGAAATCCTGTTAGGAAGCTTGTTCACCTGTCCTCGTGCTTAAAATGCCAATGTGGTCTGCCATATACCAGCTTACAGCCATTACTGGCTGTACTACCACAGCCAACTCCCCGCAGAGTCAAGCCCTTTCTGACAAGTCTGATTCTTAAATTCTCATATCTACTAGTGCAATCCTGGTTTTTCCCTTCAAAGAACAGCTTCTTGCCTAAGTTTAGGTAGGGAGAAGAGAAATCAGCCTCATTTCATCCACATAAGCAGTTGTGTTCTCCCTGCTTTAATGAAAACTCATAAAACTCAGTGATGTTACTATGGCATTACAAGGCTGACCTTAGTCTCCCAGGACAAAACATGGCACATGGGGTGTGATCAGGTTGATGTTTATATATCCTACAATAAGTTCCTATCAATTTAACTTCCTTAAAACTGTCACTGCTCTCCACATCCCATTGAGAAAGAGGTCTTTTTACCTGTGCTTAATGATTTAATTATATTTGTATGTGACTCTGAATAGGCACCTTGTTCTCCTCTCCCTGTGGTAGAAACAGCTTGTTGGACAGGAGGCATCTGTGCACACACATGACGTAAGGAGCTCTCCAGGTGTCTTTCGCTCCCCACAATACAAGCCTTCCTCAGAATCCTGCACCTGACTGCACAGGTGTGGTAGGCCCAGACAGGCTGCAAGGCAGAGGGATGCTGTGTGGGGAAATAGAACTAAAATCTTGTGAAAGCATTTTGACTAAAGCTGTCCACTGTGGGTTATTTGCAGTGTTAACACAGGCTTTTGTCTGGCTTTTACCCACACTGCACTACACCATCTGTCCATAAACATAGACTTTGCTCCAGGCAGCTGTTTCGGACCCTGCCTGCAAGCTCAGACATCAGTGATAATTTCCCTCATACAAGATTGCCAAAGGCTTCATCCAGCATGGGCACCATAGCCAAGTTTGATAGCTGTTGTAGCCTACTGAGTGCACTGTTAAGTGAGGATGAGACTAGTAGCAGTCTTAGAGAAAGCTCAGCAGAGGAGGGAGGATCTAACCCCAGTCTGCTCAGCCATTTGAGTAAAATTTAAGAACAAAGCAGAAAAAGAAGGAGCATCATCATGCTGGAGTCACACCTGACGTCAAGCTGAGGCTGTCTGGAGAAATGTTCCATGTAATTTCATGACAAGTGACTGAATTTTTTTTTGTAGTTTCTATTTGCTATGGGATGGCTTTTGTGTGAGTCAAGGGAAGAAGCAAAGTGTTCCTCTGCCAACACTAGCAAAAGCAATCCCAGATGGACAGCTATTATCCAAGCCTGCAGCTAGGGATTTTTTTCTACTGGTCTTTAACTAAATACTGCCTTTTCAGTATTTAAAATGGCAGACTTCTGTTAAGAAGTGACTGTGTGTTTGTGTTCTACCTGCACATAGCAGTCATTGAGTTTAGGATGCTGTTACTAGCATTTCAGACAGTGTCCTGGGTGGTGTCTGTTATGAACTCTATTGACTGTGCTGACTGGAAAAGACACTGAAGGGGTGCCTGATTCCTCCAAGTGCTCCTTGAGCAAGGGGAGTGAAACAGTAAGACAACTTTTGTGAACAGGCTTCTGTATCACTGTTCAGGTTGCTGTTTATGTTTGCTTACATTTTTTGATTTTTCATTGATGAAGCCTGATTCATCAATGAAATTCCTACTCCCTCTCGTGACTTGCAGGCCTTCTTCATCCACTGATGTGCTGCTCCACCACCAAGTGACAAAAGCACAGAAACATTCTATGTGAGAGCTGATAAAATATTGCCTTTTCCAACTTAGCATCTGCAATAAATTTAAACATGGATGGACTGTGATATGAAGGCAATAATTGGTAAAAAAGGTCATGTTTGAACTTTGCCTAGGCCTTCTGCCAAGCTAAAAATTATTTTCCTCATATTTATAAATATGATTGAAATCTCAAACCATTGCTATTGTTTTTGCAATCAAATAAAAGAGATGGCATACACTTCTGGTAGACACATGGTGAAAGAAGAAATAAAGGCTTAGTGAACTGTCAGAAGGTGTGACCTTGCTAAAGGAAAGATTGTGAAAAAGTATTTTCTTTTATTACTTTCCTAGGACAAAGACAATACTGTGATTCCCTTGTTGTAAATAAGGACTTGCACTTTTCCTAGAATACAACAGCCACTGAGGGCTTTAGGGAAGGGAACCTCAAACACCAGGAGAGAGGGGGAAGACAAAGGAACTGCAGTGATGTAGAGATTGAGTCTGAGCTCATGAAGAAGGAGCTGGAGGAGATGGGGAGAGATTCCTGGTGGCCAGAGAGCGTAAGGTCATGTCAGAGCACCACAAGTGTGGCTGGAGGGTGAGGAAGCATGAGCAGAGGGGACTCTGTAGCAGATCACTCCAGCTCCACCACCATTTCTGTACTACTGCACTCCAAACCTGAGGGACTCCCTGGAAAACGCTGTTGTTGGCTGGGGGACAGTAGGGACCTTGGCTCAGGCAGGGGCTTGGGCCTCTTCCTCTTCTGCCCACTGCAACAATGAGAGGAAGAGCCGAAATACTGGTACCATGTAACCCCATCACAGGGGAGGTGATACTGCATGGGGCTGGGATCCTCTCCACAGAAAGCATGGCAGGCATTTTGCTGACATTTGTAAGTTTTTCTTGCTGTCTGCTTAGTTCTTAGCAAAAGTATATTCATTCTTTTAAAATAACTTTTACTTGCTTCAATAAATACCATAGTTCTACACACCATTGGCAGATGAGTATTTCAGGAAACACAAGAAACAGGCAGGCTCATCCAAACTTTTAATAGATTTCAAAATTACACAAAGCAGTTGCCAGTTGGCATGGATGTGACAAAGTAATGCAGCATCACATTTCCTTACTCTGTTTCCCTGTTCACTGCTGCTTGCCACATGAAGCTCCAGGCACACAAAGCTCTTGCAATGCCTATCTCTTCTGGACTGCTCCCAACGATGACAGACGAGCTGTTTAGTTGCCTGTGCCAGGCCTGCAAACTGATGGTATCCTAAGCCCACTCTGGCAAAAGCTCTTTGCATTATCCATGTAAATGTCGTGCCATTTACGTCCTGCCCCACTACTTTGAAGAACACTGGGCTTCCTGGTACCTCAGCTGGGTTACACACGGTGCCATTTTGCTTTCAGTTTGCCTAAAACTGGTTCTGCACCCATTAAGCAGCAGCTCAGCACAACTGAGCCCTCTCCTGCCAGGTGCTCTCATAGCAGGGAATGAACCTCATGAGCCAGACTAGCAGAGGGTACACTGAGCCCCCCCTGAAATAACAGCAGGTACTCATATTTTTCAAAGATAAAAAGATGCTTTCTTATTCAAATAGATCTGCGCCACATAGCACCATGCACACTGCCAAGGTATCCCACAGTGGTATTCACAAAGTCTGTCTCTATAATAATAGATTAGATATGCCTAGGAATGCTCCCAGGTGCTGGGGCCAACTGGCATGGAGTGGCTTACTTCTGTGCTAATAAATTGTCTCATGCTCCCAAGCAGGGCTGCTGCACTCAAACCAACCACACTGCTTTGAGTGTGCCCAGGCATTACTCAGAACTGTGGTCGCTGCCATGGGCCAGGGATTGCGCTAATGGTTTACTAAAATAAAGACTTGGAGACATGCTGGGTACACTTGAATCTGCTAGCACAGGAGCAGCTGAATTCACCCACCTGGCCAAATAAGCCAGTCTCAATGGTGTTACCCTTTCACTCTGATGTGTCCACAGAGTCTCTGTAGCATAACCACAGTGCATGTAGGAAAGGAACATTTATAAATGCTGTTACTGGCACTTGGGGACTGTCTTCTCTTCAAGCTGGCTCTCACTGCAGAGCTAATAGGAAAACCACCCATTTCACAGCCACAACACATTGCTAATCACCTCACAAACTTCCACCACTACTCTCACTAATCCACTGGCTGGCATTAGAGTGACTTGACTCTGGCTTGTAACAAAGTCACTGCCTGCCAGATCTCAGTTGCAGTCTGCCTGGGCTGGAGCTGCCTTTTTGCACATCTCCATGAAGACAGTGCTCTCTGTGCATGAGCTCTTCTGTCAGTCCTTGCCATCGAGTGTCTGTGGAGTAAACAGAGCAGAAGGCACTGCAAAACATTAAATCAGGGAGACATTAAGTGCAGAAATTCCTCAGTCTTAAGATCCATCTTCTTTAATATTTCCATTAGTGATTTCAGCACAATAAATACAAGCAGTGTTGGTCGGAATTGTTAGTCCTGAACCTGTGTGGTAACATGTAAAGAGAGGAGGCCTTGATATCCTATTGGAATTAGTATATGAACTTCAGTACTAGAGACAGGATGAATGTGAATAAAATGAAACATTATATATTTGAGAATAACATAACCCATGTGATCATACAACCCTTCCTGTTGCCAGCCAGAGAGGAAGGCATGTGATTGCAAACTGGAGAATGACTATGTACCACCACAAGAGACAATCACATGAAAAGCAAGTGTGGTTGCAGGATGTGTCTGCAGGGATGGGTTGTTTTGAAGAGTCCTGCCTGCTGGGCTGGTTCCTGGTAGGGAGACTGTGTTTGTTACAGAGGCAGGAGGGTCAGTCTCTGCTGTGAGAGAAGGCTGGTGACTTTTAACTCACCCAATAATGGAGGAGGGCAGAAGGAAGAGCACACTTGTTGCCTGTAATTGTACCATAGAAGAACACTTTGGAGAAAGGACAATGTAGGCACGAGGCAATGTTTGCATGCTAGATATAAATGCAGGTAGGCTGGGAACTGTAAAATGTTCCTCTTCTCTAAACCAGTCCTATGTCTACTAGCTATTCAAGAAAAGCAAGGATGACCTAAAGGAAGAGATTTTCAAGCAGTGCTTATTGAATTCAAAAGAGCAGCGTGACATGCTTGCTCGTGAGGGCAAGGAACAGGGCCTGGCAATGCACATTCCCACTGCAATCCTTTGGTCCTACAATGGAGAAGCAGCAGTGTGTGCTTATGCATGTCCTTGCCCCTGTGACCTGGGGAGGGAAGAGAGTACCCAGAGAGGCTGCAGCCTGCTCAGCAGTCTCCATGCATGCTCCTGGATGGCCTCCGTGTCACAGCATGCCCCAGCTTCTGCTGCCCTCTAAGTTTCACATCCTTCATTTGCATCCATATTTGCATAATTGAGAAGTTTTTCAGTTTACTGCTCCCTGTGATTAAATTCAGTGGTGGAAAATGAGGAGACCTCACAGCTGGAGGGCATTAGTTTGCCACAGGGCTAAGAAGTAACAGACAACTCTCACTGAGTGCGATGCACAGCGTGGGAGTAGGGACACCAGAGGGTGATCCCCAAAATAGGACATGCCTGCCCTGCATTACAGTGGCACCAATTTGGACATGAGGGCTGGTTAAGGTCGGGAGTAGGGACCCTTGCAGGCTGCTTGGCTAATTTGGTTGCAGGGGCCCGGGAAGATCCTATGTGGTAGCTGGAGGCAGTCAGGCTCATGCCAGCATTGGATGGAATCACTACAAGAAAAGCAAGTGGGATAACACTTGCCCCACGGGTCATCTCTCCCCATCAGAAAAGACTCAGTGTGTCTGAAGGCATAATTAAAAAACACCACATAGCCAGCAAAGCCCTGAGGTTTGTCAGTATGAAGTATCGTTTATTGATACAAATTGTTAAGGAATGACTAATTTGTCACGGTTTGCACAGTTCCCTAGATGAAGAAAATCTAAAGACATAATAAAACCATTTCTGTAGTTGTGGAGGAGTCCCTGGAACAAGCTGCACATATGCTTTCTAGCTCTGGTTGATGCCTGCCAGAGCAAGGCTTTTATTATTAATTTTCTGGTACTAGTACAGATCTGAAGTGAGCAACCATCACAGTTGGTAACTTATGCCAGTTCTGGCAGGGAGGGATGAGCAGAGCTCTAATAGCAGAATCAGGGGTGCATCAATTGAAACCCTCTTGTTGGAACTGATAGCAACACAGGCCTTTTTGGAGGGCAGTGTCCACCACAGTCCTGCAGAGAAAGAGAGGGAATGGCACTGCTCAGAGCAGGGACAGCCCAGCCAGCTGGGCAGTGTTGCACTGATGGGGTGCTATTCCCCCATGCCCAGTGAGAGAACAAGGGCATGGCCAGTGATGGTGACAGGCTCAGGTGCAGACCATGGATATGTCTGTATTGAGACAGCTGGAGCAAGGAAGGAAGTCACACCAGGTAGAGGGCTGAGCACAGGCACACTTCAGCTCGGGTATGAGGGTTGTACTGCTCAGGGACCCAGGAGGAGGCTGCCCTGACTGTGAGTGCACTTCCAACCCCTATGGGAGGCCCAAAATGGACATCAAGAATTAGGCATTCCCTCAAATTGTGATTTATGTCTGTTATCTGAGGCAGAAATTCTGGTTTTAGAACAGAAAAATAGTGAGAACAGAAGATTTTATCAGCAGGTTTTGAACTGGCTGTCTCAGTTCCTGTCTCCAGGACAGCACTTGCCTGCAGCCCTGTTTTGTGACAGGAATCACTAAAGGAGTTAGGAGTGAATAGGGAGTTGATATGGGGTCACCTTCTGCAACAGGGGATGCAATGACCCAAAATAATCCCACTCCTCATTACAAAGAGGTGAGACTTGCTAAGTACCTGTTCAGTAAGGAGGAATAAAGGATAGACACTGCTCTGGAAAATCGCTCATTGCAATCCAGCTGAAAATATGGTTTTTAAGCTGTGAACTGAGTGAGCAGCTATCCTTAGTCACAGGTCTGTTCACAAGGGACAAAATACTGCTCAAGAACCTCATCTTGCTCTTCACTCTGCAGGAAAGGCTGATGCTGAGGACAGCAAATTTTTTTCACACACTACTGCTTCAACTTCATCTGATAATCAGACATCCTGGAGGACTCTACTAACCAGCAATCTTATATCATTGCAGTCACACACCTGATATTTTTTGCAGATGAGTCTTTCAGTCTGTAACCCCGTTGCTTCACTAGCTTTTCTCTGAGAGGTGAAGCCTGTCTCAGGTGATGGTGGCTCTAGTGAGTCACTGCTTTCTGCAGGAGGCAGGCAATTTTATTTTGAAGATTTCCAAACACACAAAAAATGTTGAAGTGATGTAAAACTGGAAGTTTTAAAATTTCTGTTGGTGGTACACTGGATGGAGGCAGATAGTAATGTGAGTTTTGATACTGATTAAGGAAGAGGAGGAGCAGGTGTTTGCATGAGAGTTTGCTCTGTTATCACCAGGTTGTCCCCATGATGGACTTGCATGCATTCTTCATTAATCTCAAGCATGCAGTTGCCCCTCGTTAGCTAAGATAGTTTCCAGAGCATGTTTTCCCAGAAATTATTCTCCCTGCAACAGCTCTGTCTTTTACTGCCTGGGAGGGATTGCCTTCTGTTTCCCAGCAGGATTAGCTGGGCCTGAAGAAGAAGAATGGGAAGAGCAGCATGACTGAGGATATGGGCTCCCAAATCATTTTCCCTGTGGCAAAGCTGTTGTAAACAGTTCCCTCTTTTCCCTCTCAATAATAGCATCACCCTCCCCTCAGCAGTATCACCGCAGGTCCTGGTGGACAGGGCAGCCAGATGAATCAGGGAAATGATCAGCATTAAAAAATAACCTTTTCCTAGTGAGACCATTTCTGCCACACCAGCTCACACTGTGTGACCGAGGCTGCCCTTGCAGTCAGTGCACACCCACAGGTGCCAGCCCTGCTGCCCCCACCAGCTGTGCCATCCCCTTCCCGGCCCTGCCCTGCACCCTCACCCCTCTCCTTCCCTCACAGCAGCAGAGTGACAGTGAGCTCTGAGCTGAGCCAGCCCTGCTGCCGCCCATGGGAAGGAAGGGTCAGGGCCCAGCCCCTACTTGCTCTTCTTACAATGAGGGGTGGGAAGTCCTTCAAAGACCAGGAGTGAAAAGAAGGTTATGCTGATGTTCAGTTTAGACCCCTCAAGTGAGATAAATATTGTAGTTTTGCAGCTGTTTAAGGCAAAAGGTGGGAGAGAAAAGGTTTTGTTTTCCCCTTGCTCACTGCCTCTCCTGTACTGTGTGTATCCACAGATCTGACACGGGGTACAACTGCTGTTTGATGGAGGCAGGCATTCTGCAGAGTAACTGTGACTATGCAGTGAATGACAGATTTCCATCATAGATCTGTTCTGGATAACATGCACAGCATGGTGAAGTGTTTCTCAGATTTTTACTTTGCTGGTTGTAGGAAATCAGAAATAACATGTCAGGGCAATATATTCACTTGATCCTGTGTGGGTGAGGTCAAGCTACGATTACTGGTCAGGAGCAATTACTGCTGCAAAGAGAAAACTCATTTCCACCTACAGAGCTCTGTGTTGTTTTGAGATCAAGGGCTGGACTTAAATTGAACATACCAGTAAGAAGCATGTGTTAATATAAATTGGTCCTTATAAGCCAAATACAAATTATTATGGTAATCATTAAAGTAACCCAGAGTACAAAAATATGACAACTATGAAACTGCGTGTTGTAATTACTGGTGTTATCTCAGTGTTTTATATTTAAAGTTCTCTGTTCTGAATACTGACACGAATATTGAATCAATGAATATTGATTTGGAGAACAGAAAAAGAACTTCTCCATATGAAAAGAGGGTTAGCTGTATTTAAACCAAGATGCTTCTTTTTTTTTCCCCCCTGCCTTGGCTGTGTCTTTAGACCCCCATCTAACAGCAGCTGTGATTTATTTTTAGCTTTTTTTCTTTGCATATTTAAAAGGGTGTTTCCGTATGGTGTGAAGCATAATCTAGTGTAGCAATTAACCAGCAAAGAGACTGAGCTTTACAATTGCAAGTAAGTTAGAAATTAATTTCTGCTATGAATCAGGGACATCTACACAAAGTGAACAGTATGTCTGTGCTGTACATGTATATTTTAGATCTGTTCATTCCATGGACTCAGTGGAGTATAGAAACTGAATTCAAAAGAAGGCATCTAGCAGTGATTTTAAATGCCTATAATACAAAAATTCAGGCTGAGTGTTGTAGAGTTGTCTTTTTAATTCATATTACATAAATTGAATATTGCAAAAATCAGCAATATCCTTTCAGAAGCACTACCCTGTACATCTAATGGAGCATGATCCGAAGGCTACATTTGCATTTAAATACAATGATCCATGCAGAAAATATCTGGCTTTTATTTAAAAATTTCAATGAACTTTTCTTTTTCTACTCAGAATGGTTCTCTAAAGAAAGGGAAGCTCTGTCTTCCAAGAGATGATGAACAACTGATTTCATATTGTTTGGATAAGGTACAGCGATCCTGCCAGTCAAGACATGTTACACATAAGGAGTTATAAGACTGTGACTATATAAATGGCTTTGCCCTGCCATTTTTAACGAGGCAAACAGCCTTCAGTAAATAAATGATGTGGGTACCGAGCAAACTCTTTTTACACTGCATCTTAATTAAGAATTAATTAACAAGTCCTCATAAGAAATAATTAATTCCTGGATCTTCTTTGCTTTTCTGTTATATTATTCAAAAAGAATCTCTGGAGTTTCTGCCTTAAAAGACACAAAAAGCCTTTACAACAAGAGAGCATCCTGATTTCTTACTTATGCGAATTGGACTTTTAACAATATATATCAGTCTATTCTTTCTCATAGATACATAAAAACTCTCAGACTTCTCTATCTGGTAGTTCTCTTTCAGGCAGTTGGTTTCTGACCTCACTGGCCTCATCAGCAGGGATGGGGAGGAAGGGCTTTTCTTCTCTATACTGTTTTGCTTATTTATGACGGTTTACTGGTTTAACCTGGCAGGCAGCTGAGCACCTCCCAGCTGCTTGCTGACTCCCCACCAGTGGCATGGGGGAGAGAAATGAAAAAGAAAAAAAAGGTAAAACTTGTGGGTTGAGAGAAAGACAGTTTAATAGAACAGAAGAGGAAGGGAAAATACTTTTAGTGATAAAAGAACATGCGAAACAAATTACGCACAATGCAATTGCTCACTAACCACTGAACCAATGTCCAGCCAATCCCCAAGAAGGGGGTCACCCCCTCCCCAGCCAACTCCCTTCAGTTTTATCATTCAGCACGACATCACATGGTATGGAATGTCCCTCTGGCTAGCTGGGGTCCCAGCTTCTTGTGTCCCCCAGTCTCCTCACTGGCAGGGCAATATGAGAAATCGAAAAGTCCTTGAATTGGGCTAAGCACTGCCTCAGCAACAACCAAAACATCAGTGTGTTACCAACATTATTCTCAGCCTAAATCCAAAACACAGCACACTATCAGCTACTAAGAAGAAAATTAACTTTATTCCAGCCTAAACCAGGACAACCAGGCAGGCATTTTAAACTAGTTGAGCATCTTCTCAAGGCAGATTAAGATCACTCTAGATCCCCTTCTATCCTTTCCAAACAGGGCACCCTTTTACACAGACAATTAATTAAACAGCAGTGAAGCCTGCAGAGACTCAGCCTGACACAGAAACCTGCCTTCCACTCAAGCTCCCTGAGCCCTCAGCTATCACTTCTGCTTGGCCCCTCTCCAGACTAGATGCACCCAGCAGGGACACACTGCACCCAGCCAGAGCCACTCTGCCAGCTCAGAAAGGGACAGAAAAGCCACGTGACTGCAGTGTGTAAAAGTGAGGAACATGTTGGGGAAACACCTCAGAAAATACTGGTTTTAAGCAATTGCCTAACACAGTAAATGTCTGACATGTGTGATAGCCTCTAACTCCTCTTCATCCTTTGCAGCCACTCCTCTTTTCCTGTTCTGAGTATGTCTGCATTGCAGTCACTGTTCACAGAAGCACTGCCAAATGGGGTTAAACTCACTCAGCTCCTGGTAACTGCTTCTGTAGCAGCAAGAAGCTCTGTTACAAATTCTGCTTCAGCAGATTTCTGCATGGCTTTGTGTGTTAAACTATCTACAGTGCAATTAGTCAAAACTTTTAAAAGTGAAGGTCTGTGGTCCAACAACTTTGCTGAGAACCCAGGCATAGGATCAGTACTTAGATGCAGGTATTTTATTTGGGCATCTACTTAAAAGAAACCAAACCACAAAAAACCAAAACAACACCAATACAAATTTAGAAAATTCTGGTTTTCAATAGGTAATAATTATATTTGGTAATTTTATTCCCATGGTACATACTGCCTTTCTGCTTATCTCTGCTGAAGTGAATTTTTCTAAACCAAACAAAGCTCACAAGTCTTTTTCCTCTTAGTACTCCACAGTTTCCAGTCTCAACCTTCAAGGATAAAGGTGAATTTGTACACAGCTCTCTCCAAGGCTCTTTCTCTGTCTTTACAGCTCTGCTTATCCCAGGCTCTCCAAGAACACATTCCCTATTTTACTCCCTGCAGCGCTTCTCTGACAGTGGGAGAATGGGAGAAAATCAAGGGAAGGAATTGGGATTTTCTACCTCAAATCCTGGACAAGTTTTGATTCAGGTTAGACGATCCAAGACTAAAGTTTCTTCACTCTGGATGCAATACTAGAGACTTCCCTTACTGCAGTGAGAGGACCCCTACACATTTGTCCACCTTTGTTCTGCAGAGGATCCTCCATACGGCTGTACATCTCTAGCAGATCTATTGCATGCTGGAATTCCTCCACCACCATGACATTATACTGCAGGTGTGCCACAGAACATGCAGCACAACATCCATCCACAGTGCATTGGTGTCCTGACAGGTATGCATTAACCTTGGATGCATGTGGTGTCTTCCCGATACCTATGCAGGTACAAGACACAAGTATGTTGATCTTACAAGCATCAACCTTTACGGTTCCATTAGCACAGACCTGCTCTGCATTTAGATTTCAGCTTGTTTGAGTAGTTCACCCCATCTTTCTTACTATGTGTAGTCATGAGAGAAGTCTTTATGGGGAGCAAACACCATGTATAACAGCCAAAAAGGACCATTGCTTTCTTCACCTTTTTTGTGAAAACACGCAGTATTCAGAGCCGGATGAAGACATGGAGGAGGAGGTTGCTACCACATTGCAGGATTAGGAGCACAGGCTGCAACATGAGACTGGGACTGGCAAGAGGTCAAGAAGGAGAAGAATGCCATCTAGTTGGAGAAGCCAGGGCAAGGGCACATGCATCTTCGTACTCAGATGACTGCTGCATGTCAGCTACTTCAAGCATTCATGTCATCAAATAACAATGGCCTGATGGATTAAAAACATGTCTTCATAACATGGGTGTCTGATAGCAACCTGTGTTGCCAGATGTAACTTACCACTTTTGCTCCTTGATTCAGATGACCAGATCAGAGGAGACTAACTTTTTTGGAGAGAAGGGGGAGCCAAATTCTTCTGCTCCTCTACCAACCAGAATGTCCCATGTGATATCTGTGGCACTGGTACTTATGCTGCTATTGTTATGTACTGATAGGCTTGCTAAGGAAATGAACTCTATGGACTCTTGAGAAGGCTCTCCTTGTTCCTTCCTAGGTAATTAATTGTTTACATGGCCATCAAATTGCCCTCTGAGTGTGTGACAGGAAAATAAGTCCCAATAATAAAGTACACTGTCAAAACTGTCCTCATGTAGGTTTAATTACTTTGGGTGTTAGGCATAAACTCTACTCCAGCAGACAATTATTCCACATATAATTTTATTGCGGGTCAAGATGTACACATAAAATTAATTGATTCAAAATGGAATACATTGTTTTGAGACCCAGCTTTTGTTAAGGACTGTGCTTTTATCATTAAAGGAGGGAACATAGCTGAAGTAATTAATGACTGACAGCTGGAATGTACTAGCAACGTGTGGAACATGCTAGATATTGAAAATTTTTAAAAAATACTTTTATCATCTCTTTGAATAGAGGTGGTGGCACTGTCAGGTGGTATTTTTTCATCCTTACAGGCACAATCTTAATATGCAAAAAAGTATTAATATGTCGTTACACAATTTCATCTGCAGGAGAGCCATGCCTGTGCTAAGAAAAGCATATGTTTCATCATTTCTATCTGTGGCTTAGTCTGGCAACGTGAAAAAGGCACTAGTTTGCTGTTGTACTGGTTTAAAGGTAAACCAGCAGGAGGAATGAATCCAACTCACAAACAGATTACAAGTCAGAATTACAGCTTAGTAAAAAGATCACAATAAGTACGAGGGTACAGAGGAAAAGGTCCATTTAACCCACAACAACAAGTGTGTAACCCAGCACCCCTGGGGTACAAACAAAATGGTGATTGTCAACCCCTGTGCTG
>JAWWEU010000081.1:124439692-124513114 GCA_035583155.1 Acropternis orthonyx | reverse complement strand
AAGCTGCTGCAAATGATCCATTGTTAGCAGTTCATGAGGGGGCCAGGTGGAACTCTTTTCTGTGGGGCAGGCAGTCTTTTTCCTGGTTCCATGGTTGAAAAGGAGAGAGGAGGTGATCCCTCTGAGGTGCAGGGTTGGTAGAGGAAAGAAAAATTACAAGATTTTAAATCCATAACAGCTGTGTGCTATGCTACCCACAGAAAAAAAGAATTCATAACACAGAGATGCCAAAAAAACCCCTCCCTGGTCAGAGTAGACATATCCTCTCTATTCAAAATCTTACCAGTCACCAGGCTTCTCCTTGGTGAGGTGTAGCTTGGACCCAAGACACTCTGTCTTTGTTGGGTTTTTTTATCTTTCAGCTTCAAAAGGAAAATTTTAAGGTAGCATCTTCCAAACATCTCCCTGGACATAAGGTGCAAATTTGCAGTGCCATTACATAATCATATCACAAACCATGTGAAAACACAGCTTCTTCACATGGTGCAGACACAGGATCTCCAGCACCAACTGCTTTGCTATACAAATTACTCTTACTGATTGATATGACAGCCTGTAGCACACAAAGTCACCAGCAAACTACTCAAATCTGCTGTGCTTGCATGACTGAGAGGAGAAAGGGAAATTGATAATAAAGAGCCCTTATCTTTAGAGTGCTGAGAAAAACCACAAGCACCATTATCCAGCATCACCCCCATCTGCCACCAACCCCCCTGCACAGGCTGTGTCTGTGTCCTCACTGGAGGCATTTGCTTGTGGTTACACCCACCTGTGCTTCTGCTTTGAGAATCACACCAAGAGCACTGAAAGGAAGGAAGATGGAAGTGATGCTCCTAGACCAGAATTCTAGTAGCAGAGGCTGGAAGACAGTGCTGCAATTACATTTGACTGAACATTTCTCAGGATGAGGTAACCTATAAGGACTAGCCCAGAAAAAACAACACTAAATGCATTTATCTGACAATCAGTTACATTTACTTGATGATATTATTGGTATATTCCTACTCAGTAATCTGGTTTTGGGTTCCTATCAGTTTCAATTCTTTTGTACCTAAATTCATTAGAGCAAGTCAGAACATTAGGTCTTTCTTTTACAGTTAGGATATGATTTGCATATTACCAGAGCCATTCAGTTCCCTTGCGATCTACCCTCAGTTTTAAATGTTTGCAAAATTGCAGCCAGATTAACTGCATTTTTTAATTACACAGCATGTTAGCAAAGGGCACCTTTAAAATACTTGAGTAAGTTTTTAAAATGTGTGCATTTTCTTTCAAGCTTTTCCCATTCTTCTCACAAGTCCGGTGTACCAGATCCTCAGGAGGAAGAATGCTCAATGGCTTAAGTAAAACCATCTTGATTTGTACCAGCTGGGAAGCCAAACTGTCAACACCAATCCTGAACTGCTCCCAACTACCTGCTGCACAGGTTTCCCAGGGAAGTTGCAGATGCCCCATCCCTGGAAGTGTTCAAGATTGGATGGAGCTTGGAGCAACCTGGTCCTGTGAGAGGTGTCACTGCCCACATCAGGGGGGCTGGAACTAGATGATCCTTAAGGCCTCTTCCAACCCAAACTATTCTATGGTTCTGTGCAACCATCTTCTGCCAGAGCCCAAATGAGTGGTCTTTGGTGTGGCAATACAGCTTCCCCATACCAAATGCAAGACTGCAGCAGTTCCTCAGAGTATATTCAAGGTAGCTGAGACTTACAAAAGGTGAATGACCAGTGATGCCATGTAGGGGATTACACTTTCAGATGCTGATCTGATGAAACTGTTAAAAAACAGGAAGCTCTGATAAGCAGGCAGCTGTCATGGTGTAAAAGACTTTTTAAAACACACAGAAAAGGTAAAGATCAGTTAGATCCTCTTCCTGGTGACAAAGGTAAGCTGTAGGTGCTGGTGAGCATCACTGCATTTGCTAACTGCGAAGAATTGTGGAGAAAATCTCCAAAGTGAAATACATTTTCTTACTGAATTGCTGATCTCTGCAGATACACAGTGTTTCCTGCCTGATACTTGAATCGACATGAATGAATAAGTAACAGCATATTTGGCCACCTGTTCAGAGTTTCACAAGACTCCTAACCTAAAGGCAGTAATGCTACATAACTGGTTGGATGCTTCTCCCAGGTGCCACATCCACCAGCTGATGTTGTGGCTATGCATGTAAAATCCTGCTTATAACACACAAACCCCCACTGTCTGATGATATTCATTCTAGTAACCAGTCTCAGTCAACCAGACAGGTGTCAATCAAACTAATGCCTCTCAACACAAAGCCAATCTGTCTAGGGTTGCAGGGTTTGAGCTAATTTAATTTAATTTATTAGAGTTGAAAGGAACCTTTTCCTCTGTGACAATGGGTGAGACAGTTTGTAATCATTCTCGTTTAATTGATGAATGTAGACTTGGCACTTGACAATTAACCAGACGCATTAAGACACTAGGGGTGAAATCCTGGGAGAATTCTACAAGCATCAACATGCTTCTAAGGTTTACTTTCCTATAGCAAATTCATCTGCAGCCTTTCTCAGCTGGGCAGAGCTGGAGCCATTCAGCTGTGTCTCACAGAAGTCGACATCCTCCACTCAGAGAAAAAATCTTGCTGTGCAGAAGGATCCAAGTCCCATCTCTGCTTTCAGCATGAGACTGTGCTCAAAAGAAGCAGCCTAATGGCAATTCTGTAATCCCACACAGCCCTACACTCCACAGACTTTTTGCAATTCATGTACCTATGCACAAGTGAGGAACATTTAAGTATGCATTACACACAGAAAGCCTACAATAAATTAATTATCTTGGCTGTTTTAAAAGAGAAATATTACTCTCTGGAAACACTTTTCTAGTGCTGAAATCTAACTTGTTTTTATAGTTTGTCCTTTATGGTTGCCTGATTTACCAACTCACTTTGATTAGCTTTTCAGTGTTAATTAATACACATTTTCAACCCTCCTAATCACATATTGCTCAAGGGTGGTTATTCTGGAGTCAAAGATTTTAAGTACAGGGTGCATCATTGCAGGCTTCAGAATAACTCTGTAGGGTTTTACCCTTTACCCTGGGAACACAGCGCTGAATGCCTATCTGCTGACTGAATGAGAGCATTTTTTGAAGAAGGATATCTAATCTTGATTTAAAGATTTAACGTGAGAGAAAAGCTAACCCCATCCTGTCAGAAGCTGTTTCACTGGTCAAGATCTACATTTTATTTTTAGCTCAAACTTACCCAGCTTCAGCTTCCATCCACTGAATCTTCATTAGAACTTTGTTTTCTCAACTGTGTTGTTTATCGCCTGTGACAGATCACTTCAGATATCTCCTCATTTACAAGCCAGTTAAAATATTTTTATAGATATTTCTATCTCTCTCACCAAAAGGAAAGCCCTGGAGGACAACTGTGGTCCTCTCGCTCATGCCTCTACCTCTCAGCAGTGTCTTCTGATCTGCACAGAAGTTTCTCCTCACCAGCACAGTCCCCTCTTCACCATGACAAAACCTCTCAAGGCCACCAGACTGCCGCTGCCCTCACCACTGCCCGCTCTGCCGATGGCCCAGCACCACCCGCAATGGTGCTGGTTGCTGCTGACATTCTCCCATTGCCTTCCTGACACGTAGCCTTCGAAGTCTGGATGTTATTTCAGTATTGGGTCTGTTACTGCTGTGTTTCTTCCTGTCCATCTCCTGCTTCTTTGAGCCTGCTGTTAGTCCTCTGAAGCCACATGTTCCACCAAGAGCTCATGTTTACTCACCACCTAGGAGCCACCAAAATACTTTGTACAATCTTTCATCTCCCCCCATCAGTCCCCATCTTAGGCAACCTATAGATACTTGGATGTTTCTATTTTTATTTGAAGTCATTGGCACATAATCTGCCTTTTTTCATCACATTATTCCAAGGGCTTATGGCTCAGTGGGAACTGTTCTAAGGGCAGTTCCATGCAATGTGGTGAGCTTAGTGTGTTTGTCCCTGCTCTGTCCTCTGGTGTCAGTTCTGTCTAAAAAGGCTTTAATATTATTTAAAAGAGTTTACATGTTACATTACGTAATGTGATGTTTACATTCATTCTGGCATACTTCAGATCTGTTCTCCCTCCTTTCCTCCTTTTCCCTACCCAGTTTTCTGTCTGCAGCCTACGCTTTCTGCCTGCCAGCTATAAAGAGATTTCAGAATTTTAAAAATAGCTATTTGAAAGCAACAAATCAAGGCTGAAGTGAAATACAGCAGGGAAGAACTGCTCTAGGGAAACTCACAAAGTCAGAATACACCAGGGCTTTCCTGAAGGGTTTTAATGGTGGATTTGTGTAGCTGCTTAGAGCTAAATCTACACTTTTAGCTGAACCATCACCACGAGAGGTTTTTCCTTTATCTGAGTATAGCTAATTGTAGATGTACTTTGGGAAGAGGAATTCCAGATATAAATTGATTTCAGCTATGTTTTAGTACATGTTCTTCTGTTTCCATGAAATTTCATTTGCCCCTCATGAGAGTTTATAGACTAAATCTGGATTTAGATGCCTCTATTCGAACAAACACAACAGATTTTGCCCCATGGTGTTTAATGAAAAAGCAAATGTCATGAGGCCTTTCCCTTTGGAAATAACCAGTTGAGAAAAGATTAATGAAGATATATTTATGTCCACACTGTCCCCTGCAGCGAGGTTAGGAGGTTTATTCATCATATACATCAGGATTAACTCAGTTTCTGCTGTAGGATTGCAGTTGTCTTGAAAATGTATAGCCATTGACCTACTTTTCAGGTGGCTTGGTAAAAGTCATTACAAATCCTTCTGGCATTTCAGCACCATAAAATTGTAATGTTTTACAGGAATATAGCATCTTCTGAAATGGCAAATAATACAAAAGTAAGTCACAGAATGGAATTTGAACTCTTAATGTTGGGAAAAACAATGACAGTTTTCATAAAGAAGCACACCAAGGAACAAACTGACATGGAAATGCCCTAAGGGGCATCTTGAAGGGCAGTCTCTACATCCCCAGATATATTATAATCTTTGATGATCTGCTGCTGGTGGCCTCCTTTTTGTAAAAAAGTTACTGGAAGACTCTAGGAGTTCCTGCCTCGCCCCCTCTTTTTTATTTTCTTCCTGCAGAATAGCAGCTTTACTAAAACCAGGTTTGTGTGTATGCAGAATAATGCCAGCTAAATATTCCACAGCACAGTCTATCTCAGTTGAATATATTTATTCTTGAGATTAGAATAACACCATCTTTCTCCATAACCCTTGCTCTCTGCTAAGGCAGCTTCTCAGGAAGTCAGTGTTGGAATATTTACCAGCT
The DNA here is from genome assembly GCA_035583155.1 of Acropternis orthonyx. Classification (NCBI taxonomy): domain Eukaryota; kingdom Metazoa; phylum Chordata; class Aves; order Passeriformes; family Rhinocryptidae; genus Acropternis; species Acropternis orthonyx. Next base: position 124,507,815 of record JAWWEU010000081.1, on the reverse strand, counting down.
CAAGAGGAAGGTGGAAAAAGTCCAGGACAGGCATGATTGGCACCTTCCACTGTTGTTTGCATCCATGCCCCCCAAGCTGTGCACATGGTAGACGGATGCTGTCAAACAAGGTAGTGCAGCACACCATGCTTGGAGACACTGGCTTCCCACCCTAAAACAAAGACAAAGGAATACCCAACTCTGATGCCAGCAGACAGAGATGTGTGAGCTTTACAAAGCAAATCCTTAATCACTTGCTTAAATACAAGCAATACTTCTCATAAATTAAACTCAACCAGATTGTTATCTTAAGCTCTTTAAGGATTTGCTTCTGATTTTATAATATCAGCCTCAGTGAAAAGTGGAGCAACATTTTATGTAGCTGTATTGGGAACTCCTGCAGTATGTTATTTTATAGCCGAAGCTCAGACAGACATTGCAACTGCTGCATCACTACCAATATAATGGTAAAACGATCTCCTGCACTGATTTAGTCCTTTGAGGACTGGGAGAAGTCATTAGAGAGCATGTTTCTGCTTCCCTGCACCAGCCCTACAAGGGCTGCCCCAGAAAAGAGGGCATGAACATAACACCCAGGCAGTTCAAACCGCACATTGATTTGTCTTGCCCAGTAATTACATTAATATCTCTGTGGTATGGTTACACAGTGCAGCCAGTGGGGAAGGGGAGACAAAGGATCTAGTGATGGAAAAAAGGACACAAGTCAGAAATTCAGCAGTTACACTGTAGTTTGACGATGTATAGGGAATTGTATATTGTTTCCTCATCAGCACTTAAGACCTGGTCACCAGTTCAAGGAACTGAGAACAGTAAAAGTAATCACATTTTTATAAATAATGATTGCTGATAATTTATATAGACCCTAGGATAAGTAAAAAAGTGGCAACCGGCAGAGCACTGAAGAAGGGAGCAGTGTTTCGGCACTGCTGTGGCTTCCTGCCACTAGCTGTAACTAAAGGAAAACCTCTGTCTCTGTGTTCCCGTTGCTATGGTTAGGACCACCAACTATGTGGAAAGGGAAGGTTTTCTCTCCCTCTGTCTCGCTTCCATCGTTTCCAGGCCCTGTACATGCTGACACTGCATGGGAATTCATTTGCTGGCACAGGGGAGGGTGTCAGGCAGACAAGACAGAGGGGAACAACCATGGCAGATGCCAACCAGATTACACGGTTTTGTGAGCTTTTATGAATTTTCCTTCTATTACCCTACCATGTAAGTTAGAGATGGGGAGAACTTACTGCAGTTGAAACAGCCCCCCCACCCCCAAAAAGCATCCCAGAAGGTACACCATGGAGTGTGCAAGGTGGTGGCAAAGGCAGAGGTGGGCTATGCAGCCTACAGCTTCTAAGACATGGAAGAAAAGAGTGTCTGGAGATGTCAAAAAAAGGGTTTACATCCAGCCAACAGAGGACAACTAAACCTCTCTAAACAGATCCCTTGGAAGTGAGCTAATATCAACTCAGATAATAACTTGGCTTATTTTATTTTGTATTTGCCTTGTTACAAAACAAACAACCAAACACCCAAAAAAAACATAGCAGACATTTTTGAGAGTGATTTTTGCATACTGATATAAGGTACCATCTGACAGTTGTTTAAAGACACTTCAGAAAATTGAGGATTAAATGTCTTTCCTAACATTAACACTGTACTAAATCAAAAGCTTTACTCTTCATGAATTTGAAATAATTTTAGCTATATTACTGAGCAGATAGCCTTTGAAACAGAAAGGCATTTTTATCAAAAAGGATATAGTTCCTGAATTTGCCTGGGGCATGTTTCCTTCCACAAGATTTAAAAAGGTGGGAAAAGAAAGTGGAAAAATATTTCAACTTACTTTAAAACATATATATTACACTTCTGCATTTCAAATAATGACTAGTTTAAATTTTATTCTGTCTGTAATTTCTGTCTATGTAATGCATTTTGTTTGCTTGTCATTTTAAATACATCCCTATCTTAGGGCACCTGAAGTATGCATTTAGCTCAAAATTAATTTCTGGATTTTTAATTAATTATGATTCCTGTATTAAAAATTAACTTCAAGGTTATTTTTAAAATCCTTTTTTTCTTATTTGTAAGATATCCACAGAGAAGGGAGATATTCTTAGCCATAAAATCATTCTTGAGGTTTCATTCAAAATACATTTGTGAATTTTTTTTTCCAGTTCTTCCAGGCTTCTCTTCTGATTGCCAGACAATTCAGAGCCATTGGAGAAAAACTATTACAGAATTCAAAGGTAAAATACTGTATGGAGCTGGGTGGCATCACAGCTGTGCACCAGCCCTGGCTCAGCTCAGCCCCTGTGGGCAGCTGCTGCCCCTGTGGTCATTCACCCCACCTGTAGCCCCTGTGATGATGCTGCTTTTCAGGCAGAAAGCCATGAGCCCAATCCCATACTCGGTGTTTAGAGTGCCATGGAACTCCAAACCTGTAATCTGACCTCCGGCTTCCTGGTAAGGGAGGTGGGAAAGGTCAACTGCTCCAGGCTGTAATCCTTCAAACCTCTTCCTAAATGCAGTCAGCTGTGAAAAGAAGTCATACATGCTGAAGCATTTGTCATTCAAATTGAGCATTTGCCTGAACTCCTTTCACGCCCCAGGACCTGAGCCCTTCCTCGCCCAGACCACGAACTAGTCACGAAGACACTGCTCTTTGCCATTTGAGGTGAGAAAGAGTTGCAGTGCCTTGTCCACTAATTTCTGATCTCAGAGCAGGACAATTCTCACCTTGAGAAATGTAATTCTCTCCCTGCATGACCCGCCACCAGCTCTTACTCTGGACTAAGACCTCCGCACTCCTCCTTCCTGCTCTCCGTAATTTTCTGGTACCTTTGTGAGTAATAATTAATCATTCTTAGCCTAAAGGCAAAGAAATTTTTCTAGCCTTTGCAAGAATCAACCTTTTACCTCAGTCTGTGACAGAGTGGCAATGGCATTGATTTGCCTTTCAGTAATGCTGGGTTGGATTTTTTTTTTTGGTGAAAAGCTACTTTTGAGCATTAATGGCCACAATATGTTCAGGTATGTTACATTTGGCAGGTGGGCTATTAATTGAGATGAGCATTAGTGAATTCCAGAAATGTTTTTTTCATTCAGTTTCTCGTGCAGGTTTTGATTTGATTCCAAATACCTGCCCTGTGGTCAGGCTAGACATTTGTAATGGGTTCCTCTGTGGTAATGGCTTAAATTTCTTGACAGGGTTTTCAGTATGTTTTTAAAAATCACTTCAGCCTCTACCCACGTGATGCAGCAGCATCTCTGTTCATATTTAGCAATGGGAAATTGGCCCTTTGTTCCCCAAAGCCAGCAACATGTCCTGAACTTTGCAGTTGCAAACTGAAATTGCAGAGGTACAAATACAAAGAGTGGGAGCACAGATAGATTAAGTGATTTGTAGATTCAAGCATGATGCTTGTGAATGTCGTTAGAAGGCAGTTTGCTGTCCTAGTAATTACATTCAGATGGGTTTGGGTCAAACTCACTCTATTGTTTCTCCTAGAAAATGAGCTCTATGATCCTACATGTTCTTGAGCGGCAGTTTAAAAATATTGATGGAGGATTATATTATAGCAAACTTAAAGATTTTATTTAAGGTAGTTATGCAAAAAAAATTAATGAAAATAGTTTGCAACTGTGAATATATATTGTCATTATTTTAATACTAGCAACCAATTTTCTGACTGAATAATTTATATGCAGATTTCTAATACTTGTGGGAAAAAATCTGATTTTGATCTAATTTTCTGAACCAAAATATTTTCTCAATCTGCCATAGTCATTAGTTTTAATTTATTAGTTTTGTTCTCTTTCCCAACCATCATCTACAATCAATGCTACCAATGAATCATTAGTACCACTTCTCCAGTTTCCTACCAGTATGCTGAAAGTCCACTGAAAAGTGCAAGTCTTTTCCTTTGTCTCATTCAGGCCATTCCTAAAGCTAAAATCAGGTAAAGCATTAAAAATAACCATATTTTCCAGTAAAACATTAAGATACAAAGAACAACAAAGAACTCCTGAACAGAAATACTGCAGCAGTGTCAGCTAAAACGCTGCCATGAACACCTGCTCACTCCCTCTAAAAATAAATTGTTGGATTGTGTCACCAGAATTGATGACCCTAAAAAATGTAATGTCTCATGACAATAGAATTCCTGGGTGGAAAGCCACGTGTGGGAAATGTGCTGGGCAGATGCACCGCAGACCTTGCTCTGCTCCCCTGTAGCTGAACTCCTAAAGAGTAATTGCAGCCAAGTCAAGGCACTCCAAGGCTGGCAAGGTGAGTTGGAAGCTGCAGCCAAGCCCCAGAAACCCACCCCGCAGTGGAGAAGACCAGTTATTTGCTAAGGCTGACCATGGGTCCAGGCACTGCTCAGCAGATACAGCAACTGCTTTGGTCTTCCCTCCTTCCTCCTTGGTGAAAAGTATGGAAGTGAGCTTCCCCCACCGTGGTATCACAAAGATGACTTTGTCCATTTAGAAAACTTCTCTCCTTTGGAGAGAGCCTAGGCCCAGCACTTCAGTCAGAAGATAGTTTCCTTGCCCAGGCAGCAGAACTAAAAATGACCATCTCACTCAGTCAAATTGACCATGCTAAGAGCCATTGCTTTTACAGAAGTATTTTACGTGCCACAATCATAATGTGATTTGTGACTGATGTCCGAGATATGGCATGCAGCCATCCAGGCTTTCACAGGATTTTTTGGCCTGTAAGAAAGTTCTATTGGATTATTTATTCTGTCCCCTTGACAGTGGCAGCTTCTTACTGCTCCTTGAATGGAAGCAATGCTTTCCTACAAGCTCCCACACTTCCTTTAAAGTCCTCCTCCTATCCCTAATGGCTTGATTTCCAGAGGTGATGGTATACTCAGGCCCTTTTGCTCCTTCAAGGACTGCTCAGACTTCTTGAAAACCAGGCCAACAATGTACGTATAGAGGGGTAATTGCTGTCTTTGTAGGCAGCTCTGGGCCATGTCATAATACGCTCTGTTAAGTGAGGACAATGTCCACACTAGATGCATGAGCAATTAGGAGTGATGCAGGGCTGGCATGAAGAAATAAACACGTCAGACTATTCAATTTTTTTTTCTAGTGTGCAGGGAGAGGGAGCTCAGCAAGGATGAGTATTTCTTTTTAAACAGGTAGAGTACACTACACCACATGCGTGAGGTACACTGGAAGAGCTTGTTTAAACCCATTAGTAACTCATGGGAAATTTACACTTGTGTGGTTTAAAGTTGCATTCTCTTTGTAATGAGTTTTGCTTGTCCTATACACAAATGATAATTAGGGGATGTACCTCAACATATTTTCAAAAGACACTTCCGTTTCCTCAAACCACAGAACCCTGCGGGCTGAGAACTCAGATTTTTCTCCAATTACGTACTAAAACTTCTTTAATGAGTATTTCTACATGAATAAGAGATGTGGTACTAGGACCATGCCATTATTATATAAAATAGAAGTGAATTTAGGGATTACAGCTAACTGCAAAGCTGCTGGTTCCTGCAGTTTGTGCATTCCTGGTTTAACATGTGTAAATTGACCTCTAAAGCAGCATTCATGAGCACCTAAGCATATCCAGTGGCTTGATCTTGCCATAAGGGGGAAGTCTTGTTCCTTCTCCTCCTTTTCTTGCTCCTCTAACCCAAACCTCTAGTCAGTCAAAGACCCTGCCTCCTCACTTGTAGTAGCTCTGGAGCTTATTTGACTTGCCTGTGAGCTGATACAACTCACTGACCCAACAGAAAACTAGGCAGCTGTTTCTTCCAGGGTCATGTTTCTGCTTGGTTAGTGACCAGCACTGGTGACTGAAGGGCTTCATTCATCCACAGGTAGCAGGGCTGACAAAAGAGATGATGGGATTGTATGCCTGGGAACACAGCTTCTTCATTTTGGTGGAGGTGAACTTCTGGCTTAGTGATTACCATCCTAGGAAACTGAAACCTAAGGTGTCTAAATGTGGGCACCAAAATCCATTTTAGCCATCTGAAAATGCAGTTTAGTAAAACCACCTGCTTCATGCAAGCACAGATGAAGCCAGTCCTGTGCCTCTGGAGCAGAATGCCTCCAGCAGCTTGTACAAGCCCTGCTGCTCCCCTGCTTGGCCCTGACACTCTTTCCCATGCTGGCTGGCTGGGCAGCCAGAATACTTGTATGCCTTCCCTGAGAGCTGGGCTGGGAACTGGTCCAGCTGAAAAGTAACTTCAGTACCCGGCTCACTTACAATGAGTTGGGGCAGTGGGATGCAGGACAGAACAAGGGACAGAGATGTGCTATTTGCAGACTGGGTCAGAGCAAATCTTGTACGTGTCCAGTTGCTCCTTCCCGCTGCTCTCCCAGAATGTTACAAGTCAAGGGCTGTGACCTCTGGCAGCTTGTACGCCTTGTGCTTCAGCTGTGACTGCGTTAGCCTGCTGTCCTTAGCTACTGCCAACAACAGCTTCTTGGGCAAGAGGTTAAATCAGGTGCTTGAATGGGAAAAAAAAAACTGCAATGGAAATGCCTGAGATGGAAGGTGGATCACTACTATGTGTGTACATTATTCGTATATTATTTCCTGTAACTGTGACACTGCACAACATAAGCTGCAATGTAGGCTTCTGAGGTTTCAGCTGTCCTTCCTCTCTTTATCTCTTATGCTATGTTTTACATTCCTTTGTTGCATTTTGGCTCATGCTAAACTGTAAGGCCCTTGTGGCAGAGACCGTGTCACTGATGAGCCAGAGCAGTGCACAGATAACAGAGCTCTAGCAGCAATGGGGGCCTTTGGGAGCTCCTGCCACAGAAACAACAGGAGGAAATAGTTTCGCTCTTGTGGAATGCAGAACTTATGTCTAAGAGTGCTTGGTTTTTGCCAGTCCTTTTGAAGGACTTCATCTTTGCCTCTTGCCTACACAGTTCCTGTCTCTCCATCTCTGCCAGCTACCTATTGCCTTTACGCTCCCCTGCTACTCCTCCATTTTGACTTCATGTCTGATCCTTCCCTTTTGTCAAGAGATCACAGGGCTGCCTCCCTTCCCTCACTCCCTACATCTCTGCCTTCCTTCCTGACCTTTGCCTGTCTGCTGCTAGGGCTGCAAATGAAGATTAGGTAATGAGCAAACCTCACTTACCCAGACTTAAGAGAGGCATCCAATAATCATTTTCTTCCTAAATACAGAGGGAGATAATTTAAACCAAATGGTATTTGGAGCTGGAGGGTAAAGGGGAGATAGGAGGTTAGAGAGAAGAAAAGAAGAGGCAAATTAAACCCATCCCTGTCCTTTGGAGCTGTCTTTGGCTTTGTTTACATTTCAACAAGAGCACAGGTTAAGGTGAGAATATCAATTGCAATGGTAATACCTTTTTATACCATATGTAGTGACTTGTTCAAAAGCAAGTCTATGGTTTTGATTTAGCTTATGATTTCTGAAAGGTTTTTTCATCTAATTAAATCCAAATAAACTAACTATCTGGAGGAACTGGGAACATCTACAGTAGGTTTAAAGAGATGTAAAGTCCCTGTGGATTTCAGTGTACTGGCATGCTTTGTGCATCCCTTGTGAAGACTTGACAAAAACTGTATTTTGCTGATGACATTGAACTGTGCCAAAAGATACAGCTGAAGGGGAGTAACTGGTAGAACATTGGTACCCAGTCTTTTTGGACCCACACACTACTGTTAGCCTCCAAAATTCCTACAAATAACAATTTGATTTCATACTTTACACTGAAAACACTACAGAGGCACCAAATGGTTATGATGGCCTACCATGCTTTAGGTAGGACATCCTTGAGCAGATTGAAGGAACCACTGGTCCAGAAAGAGGGAAGATGGAGATAGAATGAAACTGCCAAATCAAGACTCCACACATGCAAATCTTCACTTGCTACAGTGACAAAAACCCAACACAGTTGGAGGGGAAAGAGTTAAAGTCTTTTGGAAGTTTGGGCTCATTGCAGTCATCATGTGAGATGTGGACACAGATGCTATGGGTTTCACAAAGCCTACTTGTTACTAGTGGAATGATTTGATTGGAACTTTTCTGCAAGAACTACGGTTAAAGGAACCAGACAAGTCTGAGGAAAACACCATCGGGTCAGCTACAGTGTGCCAGCATAGTGGCATGTTTAGGAACAGGAAGAAAAGCAATGCCAGACTACCTTCAGATGGGTAGTACAAGAACTGGCAAGTTACATGCTAGAATAATACAAAGTTTGTTGCAGGGGCCATGTGGACAAACTGACACGGTCTGGACTCTGCTAAACATGGACTGTGTCACCCAGTGCAGAGAGCAGTTCTTGGACAAAGAGCTTAAAGAATGCTCAAAAGAAAAAAAGGGAAACAAGAGAGGAACCCAACAGCTGGCAATACTGAAAGGAGGTATGAAGAAAGGATCAGCTCTGAGAATTCATTTGATGGATGTGCATGGAGGATACTGAGCTATAATCTTGCCAAAGATGAGGTGAAAATGAAAATGCTGATGGTACTGCTGTATTTGGATTATCAAACATACAACTGACCAACCAACAAACTAGCACTTCCCTGCACAGGCAAATCGTTGCTTGATAAACACCAAATGCAGAGCCAGGCTCAAACCTTGAACCAGCCAGACATGTGACAGCGGCACTACTGCAGAATGGCATATGGGGTTTGAACTCGTTCTCAGGAAGTAGGAGCTCACTGGGTGTTAGGTCAGTCCTTGCATCTGGGTGGAAACTTATAGTAATTGTGCAATTTCCCTAAAAAAAATCTCCAGAGATCTCAGTTAGGCATTTTGCCTTTGCAGCCTTTCCTCTTGCAGTGCTTTTCACCCACAGTCCTTGTGAATCCTTTATATCATGGAAACATACGGTTATTTCTTAAAGATCTCGGTACAGCATTAAAAAAACCATCAAAAATTATGCCTGTCTTCATCAGTCATGCTCACTTAACACGTGAAAAAAAAAATTAAAAAAAAATAACGGCATGCCTGGATTTATCCTTTTTCCCTCCTTTTCCAGGCCGACCGCCGGAGCATCCTCCAGCCCTGTGCAGCAATCGGGGCGGCGGTTCCCGCATCCTCCGCAGCGCCGGCCCCGGCTGCTCGGGGGCGGCCGCATCCCCCGGGGCCGGCGGCCGTGCCGCAAGGTGGGCAGCGCTGCGGGGCGGAGCAGGGGGAGCCGAGCCCCGCACAGCTTCGCACGGAGAGCTCCCTGCCCGCACTGCCCTCTCTCTGCCCGCTCCCTGCCCGCACCGCCCGCCTCTGGCACCGCCGCCGCCGCCGCATCCACCGCCCGCTGTCGGCTCCCGGCGGACGCGGGACATGCGCAGTGCCGCGCCGCGCTCCGCGGTCGCGCTCCGTCCCCTCCGCCGCCTCCCCCAGACCCTCCTGCGGGCGGGGGCGGGAGCGAAGGGGAGGAGAGGGAGGGAGGAAGGGAGGACAGGGAAGAGGAGAGGAGAGCAGAGCAGAGCGACGAGGCAGGAGAGAGGCGCCGCAAGTTGCCGCCGCCGCTGCTGCCTGCGCTCCGCCGGCCGCCCGGCACCCCCCGCGGGCGCGGCATCCCCCGCGGGGCCGGCGCCGGCGCCTCCCGGTGAGTTGGGCACGGGGCGCCAAGTTGCGGTGTCTGCACTCTGGGGGGCTCGGGGGGGGGGCGGTGCAGCCAGCGCGGGGCTCGGGGGCATGTGCGTGCGGGGATGTGCAGGGAGATGGTGCGGGCACGGCCCCGCAGCGGCCACTCACTGCGCGGCTCTCCGCGGCGCGGGGTGACCGCACATCCCGCTGCCTGCCAGCACCGTAACTACTTCCATTGAAATCCTATTACGCGGTGACAGTCGCCGGTGTGTTTCGCAGAGGCATCTGCTCTTCGGCTTGGGCGGCTTTAAGAGGAAGGGGTTGCTGGGGAGAGCGGGGGCTGCCCCTCCGAGAGAGCTGCGAGCGCGGAGCGCCCCAGCGCGCTGTGCGCTGCGGAGGGGGAAAGGGAAAGCCGGCACATGGTCACACCAGAAAGTTGTGTAGCTTGAGATGTTACAGCCGCTAACGGGCCGGTTATCTAAATAAACAAACACAGTGATTTGTAGGTATCTGAATTATTAACGCTTTGAACGATAGAGCTCCTTAACCTCTCTTTCTAATTTATCCCTCAGAGATTTGGGTTTAAGGAGAGTACTGCATCATCTGTGGTGCTGAATGCGCGAGTTGATTACATTTGTAAGAGGAGTGGCCTTTGAAATAACACTGAGCCATTAAATAATAAATGCAGGGAAAAAAGTGAGAGAGAGCAAAAACAATGATAAAATTTTGACAGAAAATATTTCCCCCCTTCGTAGCACCATAGGAAGCCTACCAGCTAGGCTTGATTAACTTTTATCCAGAGTTCTTATTTTATTAAATTAAACTTCAAAAAGCCAAGTGTGCCGTGTGAAACCGGAAGCAGATCCTCCTTAGTCCTCTTGAAGTCTGTCTGTGTTGCAGATAAGTGATGATCGGAGCAGCATCTGTTAAGAGAATTTTCAGAAGCAAACACTGCTAAATATGCCCAGTAGGTAAATGGAAGTACGTTGTCATTGTATTTGTTTCTCCTAGGTGATACAGACCCAGACTTTTCAAATTCCAGGGGTTTTTATTTTACGTCTTTTAAAAAATATGCCCTCATAAATGTGCTTCTGTGTGAGGTGCACAGCTTCATTATAGCAAAAGTGCCTCCCCTCATTGGAAAAGTGATTAATTCAGGTGTTAGCTTATTTAACAGAGGCCAAATTCTGCAGCTTGTGGGGCATCTTCTGCAAGGGGTGGGCGTCTGGCCCCTTCATTGAAAAAGAAAATACTACAGCATGTGTAACACCTTGCAGGCCTGAAGTGCAAGAGCAATTTTTATCTTTAACCAACATTTCAACACAGGATTTTATTAACATAAAATCAATATTCAGGTCCGCAATGGGGATCTGCAATTTCCAAATGAGAACCTGATCTGAAGGCAATGCCTTATGGCTCATGTGAGTAAAGGCTGTAGGATATGACAGTCGACAAGCTCACCTATCTTTTATGAGATGCCATTTAATGAGAAAAAGAAACAGCTAATCCATTGCATTTTAAGACATAGTGCTCCTCATAAGCCTCATTGCCAGGCATTTGAACATGAATGTGGCCTTAGATCATGTATTGTATACAAATGACTACTACTAGATAACTCAAGTTCTAAATTTATTCTGCTATTAAAGTTATATTGATCAGAAAGTGGCCGCTGGATTCCAAGTCCTAAATAAGAAATGCTCAATAATCTAAAGCTAGTTTATATTTTGAGAAGCATGGAGGAATCCACAAGAAAAGCAATTGAGTTTTTTTCTTCCTGGCTGTGTGGTGGCATTTAGTTAAGGAATGCTCCTTCCTGGGGCTCCATGAACTTCATTGACACACAAAGGAGTTAAATCTGTTTATCAGCGCATTGATGCCCATGGTAAAGTGCTGTAGAGTTCAATGGCTGGAACAGGACACAGTTGTTTTCCTTCCAGTAAGAATGGGGATGGAGAGCTGAGGGGCTTTTTCAAAGTAGTTCCAGAACCATATCGTTTGTAACCACAAGATACAAAGCAAGAATAAGATTAATAGACCAAGAAGGCTCAAAACCACTTTATAATACTTAAATGAAACAATAAATCATTCAAATAACCGTACCCAAGCTCCGACAGCAATGTTTCTGCTTCCAGGTCCTGAGAATGGAGCAGGTTTCAGGCAGAGGGTGGCTCAGACCCGGAGTGGCAGAGGTGGGGCAGGGGGCAGACGTGCTGCAGACTGCTGGCTGTGGCTGGGAGGGGGCCCAGGCAGGATGAAGGGATGCAGAATGCTGACACTCGCCCTCATCCCCAGGTTGCCAAGCTGGGACCAGGAATGCCCCCCTCCCATGTTTGAGAGTTTGCCGAATGTATGGCAACTGCTGGCCCAGTCCCTGCATGGAGCCAGCGGGGAAGAGGTGGTGAATGAGACCCTGGCTGTATAGCCTGTAACTTGCAGACAGACTGCCCTGGCTGTTGCTGCCCATTTTGACATCCCAAGGATGCTATCAGTTCCAGGCCTTATATTGCGTATAATGATACTAAATACTTTCTGGTGAGGAAAGAAGTTCAAGACATCTTTTTCCTCAGGAAAATGGTCCATTTCTAAATATTTGTATGATCAGATACTGCTAGCATTGAGTAAAACATGGAAAGGACAATCAGTGCACACTCATTTGTGTAATACTGCTAGTACTAAACTCTAAACTTTGCAATTGCTTTGCAATCGTGAGCTTTTGAAAGCTCAGTGAAAGCTGCAGCACAGATGAGGAAGCTGAAACCTGAAGATTTGGCTGCAAATTCACTGCATATAGTTGAGATGTCCTTTGTTGCTGTTCCCCCATCTCCATCCTGGTATCCCTCACACTCTGAACAGCCTCTCTGTGGGTCTCTCCTTCCCCCTTGCCTCCCACAACTCCCGTGTGCCACGCTGGCAGCACTGCCCTGCTCGTGAACCAGGGTGAATGCCAGCCTGCAGGTGTTTGGTGACTCACTTGAGGCCCCAGGATGCAAACGCCTCTGCAGTTTCACTTTGCTTTTCTTCCGTGGCGAAGTGAATTTTTTGCCACACTGCCCACAGTTGCATGGGCAGGGGAGAGTGAGAGTGGTGGGACCTCCAAAGGTTCCTCCTGGAAAGGTGCACAAAGCACAGCCGTCAGATGGAGATAATGAGTGATGGGAGGTAGGTGTGCCTTTGTTTCATGCATGTGATACAACCAAGTTTTAATTAAAGCAGCCACAGTAGATTATTAGGGAAGATAAATACTGCCTTGTTACAGCCCTCTTGGGTCATATGTAAGCAGTATTGGTTCTAGAAAGGATGAATGAATAGTCAGTGTGAAGGATAAAGATCAGCATTGTTAATCACTCTGGAAGTCTTCTGTGGGAAAATGTAAACTCATGAGGAAAGATAGTGCCCATAAATGTCATTTAAATATTTACATAACTTGAGGATAAAATTTTGGTATTAAAGGCATGCAAGTACCAAGTCATGTTTCGGTTCCTGTCGGAGATTACTGGGACATGTATAGGTGCCATTGGTTGATGGCGGGTTGTATTTCTACATAGTGCTTTGCTAGCTGTAATGAAGAGCTCTTCTTCAATGCTGCCTGATTTGTTCTTTTCAAGGTGCAGATACAAACGTTAGAAACTTAGGAGGCTACATTTGCTTAAACTCTTGTGTTTCTGGAGGGTTTAACTCTGCACTGCTGGTGCTCCTGGCAGGCATTAGGGGCACTGACCACCCAAGCTACAGTTTGTTGCTGTTGATACATCTGCAGGGTGAGAAGAATGACTCCATGTGGAAAAGACTGGTTTCCACCCCCATAAAAACTAGGAAATTATAGGAATTGTGCCTCTACTGTACCTTGATTTTATAATTCTCACTAAAGTTTCTTTTGTCCTTTTCCAGGTCTCAGAATGCAATACAACTGTTGAAAGAAAAAATCAGTGTGCTTTCATGTAAATACGATGAGGATGAGCCTTTGAAAACATGTCTAGCTGATGTTGATGAATAAACAAACTTGGCCAGGGTAAATCTTTTCATCTAACTTCAAGAGCCATGCTGTAATGAAGTAAATATAGACGTACTTAATGGGCTTCTTTCATCCAAATACATAGCAAACCCTCCAAAGCAATGCAAACAAATCTAAAACGGATTTCTAAGTGGCTTTTTTTGTTGTTGTTCTTCCCTTGATATTGGAGCAGTTTAGTCTAGTTGGGCCAGACTGGGAGTGGAGCTTGCTCCGGGAGCTGTGAACATGCTGAGGTGAATGCTGGCCTAAATGGGAGAGAAGAGGGAATGTGAGGGACCTGGCTCTTCTGCTGTGGTTGTCATGCAATAAAGGCAGGATGTGCTCATTCCATGTGTAGTTTAAAAGATATTATTTGATGAGTGTCTCCCCGGACATGTCTCTTTGAAAGGCAGCTTGCAGATGAGCCCTTGAGAGGCTTAGAAACCCACAGGGGCTGCTGCTTGTTGCCCCTTGGGTGCAGCTCAGCCCAGGCTGCACCAAGAGAGCCACCCAAGCACAGGATGACTGGCTGCCTGCCTCTGGGGCCACCTGTGCGTGATGTGCCATTGCTTGGCCAGGTGCTGACCTGCCTGGGGGCTGCCTCTGCGGGACACAACCTGGTGGTGCCCCAGCCTGGGTCCTGGCTCACAGAGTACCTGAGCTGGGTGTTAAGGCAGCCTCGGGGCCATCATGGCAGCTGCCATAGACACCAGTGTGAAGGCAGTGGTGACATGGCTTTGGCAGCGCCTTGTTGTTTGGAAAAGTGGAGAAGTGGAGCTCAAAGAACAGGTGTTTACTGTGTGGCAGTGGATTGTGTTTCGTTTTGAGACTTGCAGGATGACTGTTTTCAATGTTAGCATTTGGAAAGAGATTAATAGTTTCTTGTGCAAAGCATATCTTGCACATACAACTGTTTGGTTTCACTGCCCTTGCTTTCTGAAGAAGACTGAAGTGTAGTGTTTGTATTTCCATATCATAGAAAGAGTTTTTGGATCTTCTCTTTAAAAAGCACCATTGTAAAACAATTTTACTTTAAAGACAAGGGCTGTGTTTGGAACACTGTTCTGGGGAAAAAGGTCTTTACTTGGTCTTACCTTACCTTAATAGACAAAGTTCAGATCCATCATGGAATAAAATTCCATTCAAAGCTGGGAGTATGCTTTATAAGAGTTTGAGTATTGGACTATTTAGATGGCTATGTTGGCATAATTACAGAAATTCCTCAGGATGAGCTTTTTCTTTACTGAGATCTTGATGAGTGGGAAATACTGTAAAGAATGATTTTGATGAGTGTTAGAGGAATTTTGTGACAGAGATTTAAATAGGAGACTATTGTACTTCGAAAAATGTGGTAGTGATTTACTAGCATCCAAATTCAACTCACTGACACCTTTACTAGTCAGACCACTCCAGTTTAGCTGGCTTCTGGTTGTGTTGTGCCATGTGTACAACAAGTGAAATGTATTAAAAATTGTTCAGCTTCGGATGTGTTCATGTGTTCACTGGGGATTTAGTCATAAATAAATGATAACCCTCTGAAACAAAATCTCTTCATTGCTCCATGGATTGCTCACCTCTTCCCTGCCATGCTCATTGTTCTCACAGGCAGGGGAAGAAGGTGCTGCTTTAATGAAGGACACGTCATCCTCTGCTGCTCCTTCCCAAAGGTCATCCAGCTAACCAGTGGCAGTGAAATGCTTGACAAACATAAACATTTTATGGAGGTACATGGCATTCCAGTGTTTCAGAGGAACCACTAAGCTGCTGTATTTAAGAATTCTTTGCATCCTAGTGTAGAAGCAGTGCTTATGATGAATTACTAAATCAATGAAATGCGTGCATCTAGTCTGCTGCAGTACAGGACATCAAATTAAGGGTCATTTGCTGTGCATTACCAATTATAGTTGTAATATTTGGGCTCAATCTCTTGTGATTTTACTGCTAAGGATACTGTTAAGTATCCTTGCTCAGACAATGGGACAGGTCTTGGTGAGTAGTGGTTTCTCATTTCAGGAAGGGTTTGTGTGAGTGAGGTCCTATTTACCGGACACTGATGCATAGTGATAAATTCCCTTTCCTGCAAAAAAAAGAGGAGCCATTCTGCTATGCAATGACTTAAAACCTGAGCTGATTTAACGAAATCTCATTTTAGTGGAAAAAGTGTCTTAATTTAAGATAAATTCTTTTTTCTGATTACTTGATTGCTTTAGAGTTATTAGCAAAGTTCTGTAGCAGTCTTTAAAGGTGCTAATGCTTGTATTTAATAGCCCTAACTTTTGCTAATGTACAGGAAATGTTCAAATCACATCATTGAGAGAAAACCTTAACAAATCTTACAGGTATTTTAATGTGAGGTTTCAAATGTTACTCTTGTTTAGTTGAAAGGTGAATGCTATAAAGGCTTTGTCAGACTGCTCTTTACAGATGACAGCACTTTCTGTGGAGTAACTGGAAGTCCCAGAGTGCTGATTCCAGCTTTCAGCTTCAGGATTCATAGCTTATACTCTTCCTTTCTTACCTGGCAGAACTATGCGTCTGTGGTGTTGTCTGGATTTGTGTCTTCCAAAGAAATACTGGTTTCGATCAAAGAAAATTCAAAAGATTTTCTGAAATGGTAATCACATTCTGGCTGATATTGGAGAGAAGAGAGCCTTCACTCCTGTAAACCCCAAGATTAAGCTTGCTTATAAAGGATTAACAGAGCTCTCTTCTGTTAATTCGTAGTGGTGTAGTCGAAGTGCCTGATTCTACATCAGTGGAAAATCCGTTATCAGTCAATGGGAATTTTGCAGCTGAAGCCAAAGGGATTAGAGTCTCATCATTCAGAAGGGACTGAAGGGGAGAGAAAGCCCTGGGTATGCTTGTTGTCACAGAACTGTGAGCCACCACTGGAATGTGCCCACAAAAAATTGCAAAGGCAAGTGTTCAGCTGCCTTAGGCAGGCCATTTCCAGAGATGTGTGAAAGGGCTCGTGCCACCGTGCAGGGCTGCAGACAAAACTTACCTGGGGGGCTGGTGAAAGTGGGCTGTTCCTCACGTCCGAGCAAGATGATTTCAGATTGGAAAAGGTACACAGAGAAAGGTTACCTGAAGTCCTCCTCTAGGGATCGTGCTGTGGTGGGGCAGAGTTAACGAGGAGGCTCGATGAGAGCAGGAGTTTGGCAGAGCCGTGGAAGACGGGCTCTGCTTTGGGGGTGAGGTGTGCAGAGGAGCACTGGTGCCCACACCACACTCTCGTGTCTGCCACTGCTCAGGCTGCCACCCCGGCACTTTGGTTTAAGAGACTGCAGTGTAAGGGAGACACAGGAAGAGATTGCCAAAGAATTTGCCACGGATGGTGTTGAGGGTGATTTCTTAACAAACTGCACTGCCTGCAGAAGTTCCTTCATTTGATAAATAACACCTACTTTTCCTTCTAGTAGAGTGCACAGACCAACATTCAGACTGCTAGACTCTGGAAACCAGAAAACCTGTGGTTCCACACTTACTCTAGTTCCAAATATTCACTGCACGTGTTCCAAAATACAGTTTTACTTTCTTTTGAAATTCTGTCATAGGGTTTAACTTAAAGGTAGCTTTGTTCCTGGACCTAGTTGTGGGGAAAAGCACAATTTCCATGACCTCTGCTGCAATATTTGGTAGTTACTTTTCCACAGATGGAAGCTAATACTTCACAAAAAACTATTCAGATTAAAAATTACACATTTTACAACAGTTTGGTAAATGTAAATGTATTATTTTGATCTGTTATACAAGGCAAGATTGTGTAATTTAGTTTGGCAATTACATAGGTTAAATTAATTTAATTTCCCTTTACTCATGTTAAATGCAAAATAATTGAACACACATCATGGAAGGTTGGGCTCTCTTGTGTGTAGCTTCATCATTTATTAATCTAACACATTAGGTGAGAGACTTTATAGATTTGCTTGCCTAAGGAAAAAGAAGAAGAAAATCTAGAAAGGCCAAACTAGATGTGTGTGTATTCTGTCTCACACTTTGAGGTGCTGTCAAATATTGGCTCGTTTTTAGTACACTTTGTAAAAAAGAAAGGACACTGCTTTGCCCCCAGAGGGGTAAATGGTCACCTAATGCATAAATAGTCTGAGTAAGCTCATATTTGGATGGGCAGAATCATTTGTGCCATTTCCCTCACACTCTTCATATAGGAATGTAAAGTTGTAATTGGGCATACAAAATATAATACAAGTAAGCACACTGTAAAAAAAGATATATTTTTACATCCTCCTGACCATCTTAATTAACTCCCCTAGTTTCAGGAGGGACTGTGCTTCCCTCTAGTTCAGCCTTTTCAGAAGATGATGTTGTCCTAACACAGGCAGCGGTGCAGTAATAGCTCAGTGGGGCCAGATGTGCTCTTCTCTTTCTTACCTTCATGTAGCTGGAGGGGATTTGAAAATTGGATATTTCTCTCTGTCTCTGCAGCTCCAAGTAGCCCTGACACTGCCAGCCATGGATTAGTGAAATAAATCCCTCATGTTCATAGCGAAGTGGAAAGTATAAAGAGCATTTTCTGCCTTTTTTTCTTCTTTTTAATGTGTCATTTGCTGGCTGGCACAGTGACCTCCATTTCATGACTCCTGTGATGTGACCTGTTGCAGAGATTTTTTGTGGGGGTTAATTTATCACTCAAGGGAGTAGCAGCGTGTGACATTATGCATGTGGATCTGAGGTAAACAGTTATTTGTAGAGCACCTATAATGTATGTGAACTTGAAATATTATCTGTTAATGCACTTTGACTTTTCTAAAATTATGTTCTTTCCCTTTTGTTTTATCTGTTTTCTTAACTATGTCCTTGGTAATCAAAAAGTATACAAACATACAGTCACCTTTTGGTGTTATAAGTGTAACTGAATTTGGAAAAAAATAGTTCTGGCAATTCAGTACATGAAATTTGCCTGTTCATTAGGAAAGGGTTTTATCCAAATAATGTAGAGGTACAACAGTTTCATTTTTCAGAGATGTCTTGGTGGACAGTCTGTCAAATCTTTTAAATTTTTCCAGTCAATTATATTGACTGAAGTGAAAGCAAGAATTAATTTTTTTTTCCATTCTTGAAGATTTGATTTCATACTCTTGATTTACATTTCAGTATCAATTGTGTATTTTAATTTCTGAGAGTGACCCCAGTAGCCCTTACTGTCTTGTGACTCCATGTTTAATTTTGCCTGACAAGTCTATCTCATTTCTACAAAGCTAATACACCAGGAATTGATTAACATTAACAATCAGGTAAATGATAGGGAAAGAAGTGATGTCTGGGACTGATATGGGGTCTGAGTAGTTACTCTGAGTTAACAGATGCTGTTTTCCAGGTAATTCTGTTATCGTCCTCCTCAAGAAGTTTCTTTAAAACCAGCCCTAGCAAAAGCAAACTAGAAGCAGAGGGTTGGTTTCTCACCAAAAGGGGAAGTTACTATTGGAAATTAGCTATATTATTTACTCAGCAAAGCAGGCAGGCAGCAAATAACTCAGCATTTGTGTTTCCCATTTATTCAGCACTCAGGCATAGCTTGCACAAGTAACATGGTGCAAGTGGTTCCTGACAGGCACATCAACACCTGTAGCTGGTCTGGAAGGAGAAGCTCAGTCTGTGAAATGGGTGATGGAGCTCCCAAACTCATGCAGGGGTGGCACAAGGAGCTGGTTGTAGCTACCCTGAGACACCAAAGCCCCAAAGATTTCGACCTTATGGTTGGCAGCCTGGGAACCTGGAAACCTTTGATTGACTTTTGTCACTTCTTTTACTTCTCCCAGCTTTGGAAATTAGTTCTTGGACAGCGGTAAAATTAGCACAAGTTGTTGGTTTTAATCAGAAGTAAAAAATATTTTATTCAGGAAACACAGTAAACAAGAAAATTTGTTTTCCCATGATTTTCTAAGCTAGGCAGAAATTATATGTTGCAATGGTGTGAATCTCTCAGAAGGAGAATTTTGAAGTCTCTGCAGTTTTCGTGTTCCAGCCGGCATGATGCGTGCCTTGCTGCGCAGAGCGGTTGTATTTTTTATATTAAGTATTAGCTTGTGTAATTAATTACAGTGATCCTTAAAAAGGGCAACCACTTTAAACAGAAAAGGCTTTCTTTCGTTGGATTCGAGAGAAATAAGGAAAAAACTCCAAGCAACAATAACAAAACCAACTCAAGAAACCCAAACCAATGAAAAAAAAGCACACAAACCCCTTGGGAATTTCTGGGCTTAAGGTATCTGGCAATAGGCAATAGGAAATTGATCTTCTGAGGTATAACTGCTGTTTTTGTGTTCATCATTTAGTAAAAATTATGCTCGGTGCAGTTCATCAGCAGCTGGCACTTAAAAAGATTGAATTCAGACAAAGTAAGTAGGAAGATTGGACCAGAGCTGAGAGATTTATGCCTTTTAAACACCTATCTACCTGGTTTTATTAACACCCCAGTAGCTGTGGTGTGTGTCTGCATCAGCCTGATTGTATGCAGACAGGAGCAAGCCCTTGCAAAAAAACATTAGTACTGTGAAGTTGGTTGTGTGCTAAAGAGAGAGGGTTTGGTGGCAGGGAGAAGCGCAGTGGTGCTTTCTCTTCCTTCCTGCGTGTGGTGTTTCACTTCAGCAGTAAAGGAGTGCTGGGGCTGAAGGCATGCACTGCAAACTTAAACTTGCCTTTTCTCACTCTCCTGTGTGATTCTCTCCAGTGCACTTTTGTCCCTCAGCCCTGGGAGCAACGGGTGTTTGGTACGGGATGCTGATACAGTACAGACTGTAAAGGGGACCTGGCTGGAGCATGTAGCCAACATGGGATGAAGGATCACAGGTCATTTACATGCTGAGAAGAGCCTGGCTTCTGCTGGGACAGCCATACCCGTGGCTGGCCCCAGCTGACCAAGGCTGTGCCCAGGGGATGTCACCTTCTGCTCTGCTGCAGAGACCAGCCAGGAGTCACCCCACATCCCGAGTTTGAACTTGTGAGTGGCAGGTACTGGGAGCAAGGGGAAGTGCAGAGTCCTGCCCCTGGATCGGGACAACCCCAGGCACCAGTATGTGCAGGGGGTGACCATTTGGAAAGCAGAAAAGGTGCAGGCATTCTGGTGGATGCTGAGTTGAACGTGAGGCCCTTGTGGGAAAGAAAGTGAATGATGTCCTGGTCTGCATTAGACAGCGTTGACAGCAAGTGGAGGAAGGTGATCCTGCCTCTCTGCTCAGTACTGGTGAGACCACAGCAGGAGTGCTGGGTCCAGTTCTGAGATCCCCAGTACTGGAGAGAAATGGGCATACTGGAGGGAGTCCCACAAAGGGCCATGAAGTGGATGAAGGGACTAGAGTATCTCTCAGGAGAGGCTGGGAGTGCTGGGACTTTTCAGCTTGAAGAAGAGAAGGCTGAGGGACAGTGTCATCAGTGTGCAGAAATACCTGAAGGGAGGGTGCAAAGAAGACAGAGCCAGGCTCATGTCAGTGGTGCCCAGTGACAGGACAAGGGGCAGTGGGCAAGAACAGAAACACAGGAGGTTCCCTCTGAACATCAGGATATGCTTTTTTTCACTGTGAGGATGACTGGGCACTGGCACAGGTTTCCCAGGGAGGTTGTAGAGTCTCCATCCTTGGAGATATTCAAAACCCACCCGGACATGGTCCTGGGCAACTGGCTCTGGGAGGCCCTACTTGAGCAGGGGTGTTGGATTAGATGGCCTCCAAAGGTCCCTTCCCACCTCACTGTAGTCTTGTGATGGCACCAACTACACTTTTAAGCAGCTGTGCTGGATGGGTAGTAGGGCCACTGATGTGCCACCTTCTTTGCAGGCAGATTTTTTTTAAAGAGAGCCTGTTCTCTAGTTTTTTATTTAAAAAATTGAAAGAGATTCTCCATTCTCACTGAAAAAAGTATAGCAATGTATTCTTGGTACCCTCCCTGCTTCTCAGTTTTCTCCCACATTTTCATTTTAGTTTTTAAAAGATAAAATCTCATATATGTTCTATGGATTGTACAGCAGGAGCACAGTATCTGCTGTCTCCTGTTCCTGCAGGATGTGTGCAATAGAGCAGTTATTGCTTCTCTGTTCTGTCTATGTATGTGAAAAAGGAGGGAAAATCTAATTATCTAATTATTTGTAGTGACTTAAGCCTGTAAATGTCAGAGAAACAACCCCTTTGTCTTGTTTTTGAGGTATTTCCTTTCCTTTAAAGTCTCATTCTTACTAGCTCCGTTTCTGAGCTGTTTGTAGCTGGCATCCTGTCCCATGTACCTCCACAGCATAGCAGATGAGGTGCTGAGTTTAGCTGTCATATTAATAGGCCTTAATCAGTATCGTATCCAAGACTCAAGGCAGGAGACTTTTATCAACACAAGCCTACAGACAAGGCTTTTGTAAAGCACAATGTTTTGGTGTACCACTGCATGTTCCCTCCTCCCGATGAGCTAAGAGCCCCTGGAAACAAACCCCACCAAATGCTCTGCGTGTGCTGCAGGCGGGAGCAGCGGAGCTGTTATCAGTGACCTCGGCCCCGTCTCTTTGCCTTGCAAGCTAATTTTGTATTAATTACGGCATAGCTTTAATCTTTGTCAACAAGACAGCAGCAGTAGAGTTATTCTTTGACTATTGATGTCTAATTTGTTTCTATGCCCTCTCTGTTTGAAAAATCAAGACTGAAGCATTTTGCATATAAATTTATTTTGTATTCATGATTTTTAGAATTCACAAAGAACTTGATCTTAGATATACTGCTGCTGTCTTCTCAATGTCAATACAGTTGCTCTAGTGCAATCCTTGGAGACCATAGTAGGTTTTCCAGGTCAGGGATAGTTTTTTGAGGCAAAAGAGGAGCAGTCTTAATGTAAGTTGTTTGATTTATTTTTTTTCCCCCAAGGAGAGACACTTTCCCATTTTAGAGAGGATGAAATTCCAGCTTTTACACAGGTCTTTCCCAATTAAAGGCATGCACAAGAGCTTAGTTACCATTTAAGTTTTCAATGTACTTGCAGTACCAAAGACTTCAAAAGAGAAACAGCTGTATGTGGCAGAGTGGCTGACTAAGACCGCAGTGAGCTGCCAAATGGGTGACCATTTCTTCTTTTAACATCTGACCGAGGAACTGGATGTAGACTTAGGTAGGAACACCTTTAGCCAAGAGAGATATCCCTTCCTCCAGAAAAGAGATTTTTGTTCTTTGGTTTTGATATCTAAAGTCTGTGGTGTAGTAAGAAAAATGCTTGGGAGGATTGGAGTTCATGTGGCATTTTAGTTCATTTAGAGTATTTAGGAAGGTTCAGAAACAGACTTCATTGTTAACAGAGAGGTTGCAGATGTTGACACTCATAGGTGTAAGTGAACAACAGCTGTTGAGAAGATTTCCATGATAACTGAAAATGTAGATTTCATGGCCCTTTGGAATTTGCATTTTCATGCCCCATTGTGGCTTTGGAGGGATTATATGTACAAACCCCTGGTGTAGAGAGGTAAATACATGCAGGAAGTGACACTTGGCGCTACACGTTATCATGCAAGAGGTATATTTATTTTCAGATTTCCTCATGTAAAAATATTGCAGTCCTAAAACTGAGGAGAAATATTTTGGTATTTCTGGTTTTTTATTACAGCTAATTGATACAAGTCAGAGATGCTAGTATCTGTAGGTAATAAGAAAACTAATCATGGGCTTTTTTCCCTGTTGTGTGTTATTTGCCTTATACTGCATATGTGACATGAGCAGTGAACTCCAGAATAACACTGCTGTTGCATTTAGGCAAACTTACTGCTTATAATACAAAAAAAATGTACACCAAGACTTTGAAGAGTTGCAAAAAAGTTCTGAATTATGTTTGTAAAAGGGTACCTTTTATCTTTTAGGGCTTTTTAGACAATGAAGTACTTGTCCCACACCCAAATAACAGCAGGTCAGTAGAACACAGGAGAAAGTCAGAAGAAAGAAAATTAATATCCTCAGGCTTGGCATGGGAAGCTGCTTAAACACATTGTAAAAGTCACTTAAGGCATCTGTATATAAGCAAGCAGAAACAGTGGTCTGCTGAGAGCACAAATGTTAGGAGTTGCTCAGACTACAAAAATACCCTCGAGCAGATGGGTATCTGCCCCTAATGATTCAAACAAAAAAACCTAGCCAGACTGTGTTGAATTGAATGCAAGCTGAGCATGAAGATCTGAAAAGGGCTTTGAAGAGTAAAGAGTCTGCAACATAAAAGAGATCGTGAGATGTGTATCTATCTATCAAAAAGTGGATACCTGTAAGAGCACTGGTAGGCGTGCAGGGTCACCAAGCAGGACATCAGAAAAAATGAGAAGTCATTTGAATTGGTCATTGCAGGAGAATCTGGGTGGGTGTTGCATTGGGCAGTGAAGATGAGAAGTTGTCAGACTGCTGAGGTGTCACAACAGAAGTGCTGAGAATACAGAGGTGTGACTGTGTGTTGTACAGAGTGTGGTCAGCGCTCTGAAGAGGCAGCGCTGCTGACAGAAAACACACAGTGCATGTGGATGCCACAGCTTTGCTTTGTGAATGCTAGCACTGGGTTTCATTTTAAAAACCCTGAAATATTTGGTGGAAATTAAGTGGTGATTTTGAGCAGGTTGGCAGTGACGGTTCTGGGAGGGTATGAGTTACAAGATGGACAGTTTCTGCCACTTCCCAAGTGGGTGAGCACAGCAGCCCTACTGCCTTCAGCTCCTGTTGTCCTTAACTAACTCCACCATCTAAGTCCATCCTCCCCCAAAACTGGCTCATTCTTTATAAAATATTCATTTTGAGTTTTCCTCTGATTTGTGAAAGTACAGAAAAATAATGGGAAAAAATGGATGCTTGTCCTTTTCGGATATTTCATGAGAAGGCTGTATTATTTATAAATAATTTATTACTTTGAAGCCACACACTCTCTCCCCAGGTTATATGTCTTGTATAACTGAACTGTGTGATTTACCTTAAATTGCCCATCTGCCATGCATCGTGAATCTCCGTAGAGCGTGGCTTCTCCTCTCCTCTCCTGTATGGCCTTCACCCGTGGATGAGAGATTTGCATAAAATGATTTCTTCATGTAAATATGATCAGGCTGCAGCTCCAGCATCTTGTTATAATGTATGTAGCAATCCCCTTGAATTGGGCTAGCGTCTATCTTGGTAATTGAATCTGTTTGTTTGTTGCTGTAGTTTTAGGAATTAGCAGGAAGCAAGATGCATGTGCTGATGTGTTTTTGATGCAACCTTTGTAGCCTTACCCTGTCCTAAGGCTTGTTTGGAAAAAACAAGAGGCAGACACTGGGATGGGGGTTGGCAGTGCTGCAGCTCAAGATGGGGCTGGGCCAAGAACGGGGGCTCCCTGGGGGCACCCTGGTTATCTGTTCTGGTCCTGAGCCAGGAAGCTGCTTCCCTCCCTGTGGGGACAACCTGCCCAGGGCCCAGACTACTGGTGTGATTAGAATGGTGTATAAGACAGATTAGGGGTCCTGCCATTTTAGTTCGTGTCAGTCAGGCTATGACATGGGGTTTGATGGGGGTCTGTGAGGTGCCAGACTGTGTGAAGCCCCTGCCTGAGGATAGAGCAACCAAACTGTCTCACAGATGTTTCCTGCACCCCTCTGTTCCTCGTGGTCTCAGCCTTGCATCTGCATTTTTTTTGTCCCAAATCACTGTTTTTGGCTGAACCTTTTCATTCATGGGTTCTCCTCCCTGGCCTCCTTTTATAACCATCTTGTCCCAGCTTCTGTGATCTTCCTGGCACCTCCTCATCGCCCCTTTACCTGAAGCATGAATAACTGAAATAATGAGACACAGGCCAATTTTCCCCATTACTTTGTATATGTATGCATATGTATGCCCTCACCCACTCCCTTGTCTCTCATCCTTCTGTCCTTTTCTGCAGCAGTCTCTGGAGAATGGGATTGTCTTTTGGTGTGTGTATAGTGCGTTTTTGCTGCCGCTGTGTGAACAGCATTGACTACTGGTATACATATTTTGGACACCTAGAGTTGTGTTGTAGTGTTCATTTGGGCTGGTAATGCCTGAAAAATGACCATGTAGTGTAGCCTGTCATCACCATCAGTAAGATATTTTCTTCCATTCAAATTGTCATTGCATAGTTTTGTAATTTTAAAGTTGGAAGGGAAGATAAATTAATAGATGGTATGGCCTCTAATAATTATTTAATGCTTTTTATAGTAATGTTAATGTGTTATGAATAATGGTTTATGGGAGATACCTGCTAATTTATGTAATGGCAATAGTATTTTGATCAGGTATGTAGTAAATGCAGAAGTTGGAGGGTATTTTTTTGAAGGCTTCTCCATCTTTCTATAATTACCAGACAGATAATATGGACTTGCCAGATCCAACATGCTAATGATTGTCTTCCCGCTTCAAGAGAGACAGAAATTATACACTAGCAGTGTCTGAACGAGATTCTGCTTTGCTAGTGTAATAAAGCATACAATACTGTGCTCTCCTGCCATTGCATAAACATCCATGAATATGTCCTCAGTCTTTCAATACAGAAAATAATGAAGATGAAGCTAAATTTACTTTAGGAGTACTCAAATGGTTTATTGATGGCTTGAGAATGCTGGGTTATCAATAGGAGATGAACTGCTTTGCTGTTGTCTGACACTCTGTAGGGCTGTCTCATGAATCATGTTCAGATAAAAGGTAAATGTTCCTACTGTCCAATTTTGCTGTTTTAAATTGCTATCTTTTCAGCTTCATCCGCAGATTTCCTGAAGCGAGCTCTCTATGGCTGAGACTCGGGCTATTTTCTTAGTGCTGCTTTTTTTGACCAGGCTCTGGCCTGTGCCGCCTGATTAAAGGCAGGTCTGCTAAGACCCTGGCGCGCGACAATGATATCTTCTGCTCGCTGTTCCACAGGCAACTTAGCACTGCTCTGTACTGGCCCTTCAGGAGGACAGTAGAGAGAACTGTGTGTGAGTACTGTCTTAAAAATCTTGATGCCTTTCAGTTAGGTCTAGACTAAGGGGGAAGAGAGCACTTTGACTATTGTGCCACTAGCCATTTTATTAGTTGCATCTTGCAACCAATAAAACTCACTTTTAAAGGAAAAATTTGCAGCCCACTAATTCCTCTGGGATGAAGAGAGTTCTTTCCAGTATTCTAAAATGCAGTCAGTATGGGGGATTACTACAGAAGAACATGGAGACCTTTGGTCTTTCATATTTTTTACCATCACATTGGGACTGTGCAGGCAAAGGAGCAGCCTGAGATAGTAGATAACCTTTGAGTGAAGAAAAAAAAAGGGCCAAAAACCAGTATAAACTGCAGCAATGGTATTCCTGAATCTGCAGGAAATTGCCTAATCCCCAGTTAATATAAAGCATACCTAAAACTACTGGATCTTTTGAAATTGGTGTCTTTGTTTCAGAAGTAAGCCATGCAGCCCCAAGTGGTGTGAGTTTACTGGGATATTGCTATAGAAAGGTCTCTAGAGATACAAGACAGTAACCTCACCCGTTT
The DNA here is from genome assembly GCA_035583155.1 of Acropternis orthonyx. Taxonomy (NCBI): domain Eukaryota; kingdom Metazoa; phylum Chordata; class Aves; order Passeriformes; family Rhinocryptidae; genus Acropternis; species Acropternis orthonyx. Next base: position 124,480,825 of record JAWWEU010000081.1, on the reverse strand, counting down.
GCTCCAGAGCTGTGAAACAGATCGTGGGAGAGTACTTTTCAGGAAAGGGGAAAGTTCTGGGAGAAAGCTTATTCTCATTTATCCTGAAAAATCCATAAATTAAATACTGCTCTTAGTGGTGTGTGTCTGTACTGGTCAGTGTTAGGAGTAAGAGGCAAGGCTCAAATTCTCCTGCACTTCTTTTGAGGTGTACCTATAGTAAACTCTTGCTGGATACCTTCTTGTATCAAAAGTTTCAGTATCTGTATCAGTTGGACTTTTCTAGCTAAGGCGATGACTGAAAAACTGTTGCCTGAGGCTGTAAGGGTGATTTGGGAACAGAACCCTCAAGTTATTGGTAGGTGGAATACCAGGAAATAACTTCTGTGGTTTTGAATGACTGCCACTTTTTCTCTTGCCTTTCCTATCTTTCCCCTACCCTGAATCTTCCCTTCAACTTGTTCTAGCTGGTTATACGGAATTAGAATTTATTGAAACAACTGCATCAGGTAGTGGTGAAATCTCCCACTCACATTTTTTTTCCCAGAAGCGAACAGGCTGGTTTTGACATCCAAGTGTGTTGCTGAGTTGCCTTAAAAACTACTTCGGTACTGGGTCATGGGAAAGGTTTTCAGTGCAGTATTTTACCTTGATGCATCTATAACTCTAGCAGCAGCCTTCAGCAGCATTACTTCTGCAGCTTTTTCAATAAAGAAATAAATCTCACCGTGATTTTTCCTGGGCTCTGCGCAGCAGTTCAGTGCACTGAAATGCACAAAGAGAACACAGCATAAGGGGGTGGTTGTGTACCTACCAGTTGCCGTGGAAATAATTCAGGGCACACTTAGACTAGTGGGCCCATGAGCACTCAGATCTGGATATACAGTCCATGTGACCCATCAGAGTGAGACTGGGGCAGGTGTCCCAGCCCTTCTTGTCTCTCTCCTTCCATTGCATTATGGTTTCTGCAGGAATAGCACCTGGATGTGGGATTCTAAGGGAGCCTCCCACACCCCTGCTTTGCTTTCCAGCCTCTAAAAATCTGGGGAGAGCTGTAGTGACAAGAGCACCTGAGGTTTTGGTGAGTTTTTGGACATTTGTTTACTTTGGTGAGTGTTTTTTCTCCTTCAGTCATATGCACCAAAAAGATCTGACCACCGATCTTATGCAATTTGCCAGCCTTGTCCCTGTCTTGTCCAGCAGAAGCTGAGGGTCATTTTTTTCCACCCCAGTGGCTGTACTTGGAGAGCACTAGCCATGCTGGTGACAGTGCAAGGATGGGAGACATCCATGCCCTGACCAGCTGTAACTGGCTCCTCACAGCCTCCTGCTGATCCTGGGTATGAGAGATCACAGGGCAGGTCAGTCTGGTTCCATGGGGAGTAAGGGCCCTATGGCAGACCCTTGAGATGTTGGCATGTCTAAAGAAGTCAGTTTAAAGAAAATCCATAGCTCATGTAAATTGGTGTCACATCTTAACAGGGACAGAGTGTTACCATTCCATGTTTTGGAAGAACTATCCTGTAGTAATAGCCCGTTTTATTACTCTGCTCCTTTGTGCTATTGGTGCCAGCAGAGATGAGAAATGAGGTAAAGCAAAAAATATGTTATAGCCCAGTTGTCCCCAAAGTGTATATTTTACTGTGGCTGCATACCTGCACTCCATCATGGATCTGGCTCTGGAGGGGAATGTTGTAGTGGTACAGACTCTTCTTCGTAGTTCTGCCAAAAGATGGTCTCTTCTGACCTTCTGCTTTTGGCTTAGACCTGTTTCTTTCTACTTATATGTTGCTTGTCATCTTCTAAGCCTTATTCTTGAATGTTTTCCTCCCACTTACAGCTCCCCTAAGTGTATTTCCCTCTGTAGCCACTCCTATCTTAACAATCTGTATCTTCCTGCTTTTTGCCCCAAAGGACTTACATGACTTTCCTGTTACTCACTTAACACCCCATTGCTCTCCCATCCAACCTGTGTCTCAGGTCTCTGCTTCTGCCTCCTTAGCTCTGTGTCCTGTCTCTGCCAAGCCAGTGCCAGTCTTCCCTTGTACCAGCTGCGTGTTGGATAGGGCTCAGCTCACCCTGCTCTCATCCAAATGATTCCTGATTTCATTCTCCTTTTCTACCCATTTTTTTCTCCGGAGACTTCGCCTACGTTGACAGACTTTCCCACCCTCTTTCCTTCTTACTCTCTCACCCTTTTTCATCCTGCTTTTCACTCAGACTCCCCAGCTTATCCATCATCAATCCTAGTTTATCCTGCTTCTCCTTACTTTTCTCCCATTTTCTTACTCTTGTTCCTGTTCACACAGGAGTACACCTCTCTCATTTCAGAAGGCAGTAAAAAGCATTTCTCTGACATAAAGCTTTTTCCTATGTCATGTCATGCCATGAAAAAAAGTGAAAGGAAAACTGAGTTACTTAAGATTTGCCTGTGACATTTAAAGTCCAAATCAGAATTTGTCCGAGTAATTTTTCTTTGGGTATTTGCAGGAGGGAGAGTAGGAGAATATGGATGAGGGCATCTTACTCATATCTGAGCTTTCTGATAGATGAAGAGAATTTTTGGTGGCTCCATCTGGCTGGAAGGTCTATCTGTGTGATCTCCTCTTTGGCAGATGGAAGATAACGCTAGGAGGAGTACTTTAATTATCAAAGCATGGGAATTACTCCAGTGCAGTATCACCCTGAGACACCATTTTCTTTCCGAGTGACAGGTAATGTTTCTGGGATGTTAGAGAGAGCTGATTTCCCCCTGCTGCACTGAACATGTGTACACCAGATTTTCTCTGGCGATATTAAACCTGTCCACATTCTGTATCTGTTGCTGGTGAGGAAAGAAATGAAAATACAGAATATCCTTGTAGAGAACATAGCAAGTACAGAGGGACTGAAGGAAGAGGATATGTTTATCAATTTGATTAATATTTCTTTCACAATCTGCTTAGATTCTTGGAGTTCCTGTGAACTACTTTTTGAAACATGTAAAAGATGATTAGACTGACACAAATTGAAAACTTCCTGCACAGAGAGGTTCTTTCTCAAAGTGCACAGCAATTTTTATTTCCCACTGCTGTTTGACTTTCTGCTTGCACAGGTGTTTGAGCAACCTCACACTTCTGTCAAGACTTCTCTTGGCAGTATGCAGTTCACATGGCATGTGAACCCACCAACAGCCCTGAATTCAGATCTTCCTGTGACTTCTAGGAATAACATTGCGCATGTTCTTGTGAGTTACCAGAAGTTAACTGATGGAGGCACTGTCAGCGTTCTGTGAAGTACCTACAACTTTGGCAGGTTACCTCTGTGCATCTGTCAGAAGGCAACCCTGAGTGTCAGTCCTTGCTTGGAGGGTGGATGAGAAAGGACTGTGCAACCATGGGAGTTACGGTTCATCAGGATGTCCTCTGGTGCCTGGGAAAATGTGTGCTGGGGATGACAGTGTCTACCTCTTTATGCACTGGAGCATTTTTTGGTCCATAGGGGGAGCAGGCGAGATGGGACCACTGTGTTTACTCTTCAGCCTTTGCAGGTTTCTCTTCTGCTTTTCCCCACAGTTGCACATCACATAGAGCCACTTGAAATACAACTGTTTTCTGGTGAAAAGGCTGAAAGTAATGTCCCATGAGGAGCAACTAAGAACTTTGGACTGGTCTAGTTTGGAGAAAAGGAGGCTGAGGGACAGCCTCATTGCCCTCTACGGCTCCCTGGGCAGGGGAAGTGGAGAAGGAGATGCTGATATATTCTACCTGGTATTCAGTAATAATATGTATGGGAAATGGTTCAAAGCTGTGTCAATGGAGGATCAAACTGAACAATAGGAAGCATTTCTTTACCACAAGGATGTCAAACACTGGAACAGGCTTCCTAGAGAAGTGGTTGATGCCCGAGGCCCATCAGTGTCTGACACTTCGACAGTGCACCTAACTTTTGGTCAGCCCAAAATTGGTCAGGCAGTTGGACTAAATGATCGTTGTGTGTCCCTTTCGACTGAAATACTTGTTTCTTTTCTGATTTTTTACAGTCTGCATGCTGGTTGTACAGTGGAGTGTGCTAATGATACACAGCAGACCATGAGGTTAACAAAAGTCATGCCTGTGAGACCATGTTTGCTTCAGTTACCACTGCCTTTGCTCTGGAGAAGGTTAGGAGAAAGTCATTTGAGGTAGCACTTTCTACACGTAGAGCATGCATTTCCCAACTTATCCATGCTTATCAATGCACATCAGGGTAGACAGTTTGTGTCTAGGTTACACCTCCATTCAAATTCATAAAGATATGTAGAAATCTTCTTGTTGATAAAAAATACTCAGGTAGGTTGTATCATTCCATATGGATCACTGTGTGTGAACTTGCCCCTTTTACCATAAAACTACTGTAGCCTCATCTGTGACATTTACTTACGTTTGTACAAGCAGTCTGTGCTTTGTTCCTCCGAAACTTGGGGCAGATTAGGAACAGCCAGGTTTCGGGTAGGGTTTCTGAAGTGATGTGAAGAACCATTTTCAGTGGAGCCTCCCTGCATAATTCACAGGTACGTCTTGCTGTCTACCTGTATTACGACTACTTGCTCAATCCTGTTTTTCAACATGAAATTCTTAGTCACAGCTCGTGTCATGTGTTCAGGAAATGTCGTTGCACTAATCCCACTGCTGGTCTTTTGCTGTCTTTCAGTGCTCACCAGTACCAAACAATACAGAGGGGACACTGTAAACAGCTGCGGATCCAAATGCCAAAGCTCAAGATCCTGTTACAAAGATATTAAGACAGCAGGTGGGTTACTCTACAAGCTTTAAGTAAGATAAAAATGTTCACTGCTTCTTAAATATTTTTCTATTTTAATTTTTATAAAACTTTCCCTGAGTTAAATAACTTTTGTAAATTTACTTTCCTGTTAATACCCTAACATGGCTGTGTGTAATTGGCATGTGATGAATACATTTAATGGAGTTTCAGTCTTGAATGTGATTCCCTTGGTATGCTTTCTGATTTTTTCCTCTTTGCTGTTCCTGTTGGCCACCTGAGACACTTTCTGATTTTTTTTTTTGGCATAACATTCATTTTTATTTCATAGTTGATAGCATTATTATTTTATCAAATAAGCTGATAAATTGGTACAGCAAGACTGCAACACCAGTCAAAGCACTGATGCTTTCTAATGGTGCACTTTACCTCTGCTCTATTATTGCTGCCCATTTCATTATTTGCAAGTTGATTACAGCTGCGTTTCTCAGGGGCTATGAAATATTCAGCAGCCTGGACTAGCCTGGGGAGAACTGCAGTCTTTGCAGCCAAACACCTGCCCTCAAAGGCAAAGAAGAACCAAAAAATTCTTGTGTTTGAAAGTGATGGGGAAATTCCTTATTTTCTTTAGCTTTCCCACAGCACTGACTATAGGTACATGCTAATTAAAAATTGTGACTTTACTTATGCATGTCATTGGATGGGAGGAAGAATAAGAATAAATATACAGCTATTGCATTTTTGCCATCCTTGCCTGGCCACATAAAGAAGGGAAAAAATGTTGGTATAATTGGTTGCTTGTGTGTCAGTGTGAGAGAGTTTGACATTCGGGGTGGAGAGGGGGAAAAACCTCTCTGTTAAGGGCAAAAATGCACACTACCAGTTATGTTTTCACACTGTGTGTCTCTGGAGAACTACCCAACAATGATTGACTGAAATGTACAATATTTTACCAGGTAGGAAACAGATAAGATTTTTATAAACAGGAAACTTCATCGTTAGAGTAAAGAAACAATTGCTTTGACCTTGACACTTGAATGAGTAAGGCCAACATTGTGATAATTGAGAATGTAGCTAAGCAACAGTTCTCCAGGAGCATGTACTGCTTTATTTTTAGTAGGGTATGCCAGTAAGGGGGGGGACACCCATGGGTATGAATGAGCAAAACAACTGGTTAATTCTTACCTTAAAAAGAAATACTATTTCATTGTGCAAGAAGTTTGAGTTGTAATATGTGCTTATGCTGATTTTAATTTGGGTTTACATCAAAAGAAAGTAATTGAATTAGTATATCCTTCTGTGGTCTGAACAAGCAAGTAGCCTGACAGTATCTCTGATTTCTTAAGCTGCTTTAGAAACTTGAGTCTCTTCTGAAAATTAGTGGTATAGAAGAAATGGCTTATTCCTTCAGAAATAGTCTATTTTATATCTATTTCTGCCTAGTTTGGTGGTAATTACATTTTCTAATCTTGCAGGTTAGCACTTTAGAGCCTGTTTTATTTATTGCTCTAACTTTGGTTTAAACCAGTCTTAAAATACCCCACTGAGCTAGTTCCCTACAAAGTTAACAGTGTAAGACCATTTAAATCTGAAATAAACATCCAAGTACTGGAAAGTGCTTTCTTCTAGCTAAGACAATTTACAAAACAAATCAGTTAATTTTTCACATAGGCAATGGAAAAAGAAATAAACAATCCAAAAAGGTAGTTATCTTTATTATGTAGGTATTGCAGGACAAATTGCCACCACATGGCCACTCTGTTATCCTATAAGTAAAAGCATGTGTTGCAAGGCTGGTGCTAGGGGAAAATTTGCATCCCTTTTACATCTCTCTCTTCCTAGTAAATCTGTCATTACTGACCTTTAGATGCTCTTTCTTTAGACTCTAAACCAATATAATTGCTAAGTAACAATGAGCTTCTACTCATCAAACACAATCAGTTACAGAAATCTCTCTGAAGACTCATGCATGAGTATAAACTACCCTAACTTTACATATAGGAGCCTTTAATTCTTCTTTGGTTCTGACATCTGCATTATTGGCAACACTGCATAGGTGAGAGAATAAAAATATCCTAATTCTCAGTCTAATTTATTTATCAGATCTTTGAAAGGCTGAAGATAGTTTACAGATAAAAACAATAAAAAGGAATTTAAAGACTTTATTAGTTCCCCTCAGGTATTTGAAATACAGAAAGAACACCTTTTCCTAAAGTATTCTTCTTTGGATATGATTTTTAAATTTGATGAACCAGAGAATAATGTATATTGTCATGTTCTCATAGTGTGGCATAACTGAATTCAGAATTGTGATTTTGGAGTTTTTTTGGTTTTGTTTTTTTTTAACTAGGAGGAAACATTTGTCAATACTGTATCTCACTTGAACATCAAACCGTACAGAGACTCTAAGGTAATTGTTTATGCAACTGCTTTCTGTTTCCTGTGCTGGTCAGCTTGGCTTTCGTTCAGTTTTCTGAAGACCCCTGTAATTTATGAAGGTGCCAGTGCTAAGCAATTAAATTGGGTAGCAGCAACATTACAAATAGATTCTACAGAAGCTGTTGCTCATACCTTCATGATCCACAATGAGCTGTGTGCCAGTGTGCATGTATAAAATAAAGACATAATACATATTGAAAATGCAGTTACTTGTATGTCTTAAAAAGCAGCAGTACTAGTCCCAGCTGGATAGTAAAATCAGCTGAATATGAGTTTGTATATGGCCATTCAGAAAGTCTTTCCTTATCCCCAGCATCCGAGTCTTCTAGCTGGTTGTCTTCTGAAGCTGTGTGAGGCATCACATGTCCTGCAGCGCTGGCACAGGCTTTCCTGCCCCAGGTGATGGTTGTTTTGGTCAAGCAAAGCAATGACCACATCACTGAAAATCACCACCTTAGCTCTCTTTGCCAGGTTCATAAAAGCTGCTTCTGCTGTTGCAATTGTGGTGGATGCCACAGATCTATACATCAATTTCTCATTTCAAAGCCAGTTTGAAAGCATAGCTAGTGAGGTCATATGGCTATGTACAGAAACGAAACAAAATAGACTGCAGTAGGGTTCATATTTCACGCTCAAGTTACAAAGCTATTCCCCTGTTCTGGGTGCAGAAAAGAATATTGTGGTTAGGAAGTTAGTGTGGGCATGCAGTCTGCAGGGCATAACTGGTACCTTTGCATGGAGACCAACAAGATCCAGCCTTCAGTATGTAGGCTGGTTTTGCTTATATTCATTCACTGGAGGTCTGATGAGGTTTGAGCAACACCAAATTTATATTAGGTTGCCACTTAAATAATTAAAAACTCCCAACACCTGGCAGATGGTGAATTTTCAAACACTGCAGTTGTCTTTTATTCCAAGTGTCCCAGCCCTTGCTGGGTGGCTGATACTAACACATAGGGTACCAGACTGGACTTGACTTGGTTTTATGTAATGCACATAATTTGTGCCCGAGTTGAGAAGTATTGCTAAGATTTCAAGTCCCTTTCTTAGGACAGTGATAGCCTTGGAGCTTTATGGGGAATCAGTGTTTTGCTACTGCATACCAAGCAGGTGGTCTTTATTATGGCATATTTGTAATACAGCAAACAAAAAACTTCCAGGGTCACCCCACTGTGCTAACTGGCCTGGTGCATGTTCATAGCTTTTCCTAAAAGAAATTCGGTTTATTCTGACAAGTGTAACTTTTTTAACCTCAAACAGGTTTTACTTTTCCTTTGAAAAATGGAGAGCACATCTCTGGCAACATACTTGGTTACCACAGCTTGTCTGACCTGTGCCTCCTGAGCTACAGCAGCTGGTTGTATGAGTTTGTGTGAATTTACTCTGAGTCTCTCTCTCAGTCTTTTTTGGTACCTGTATGTAGTACAGAGATGCTTCATTCACAGATTCTGAGCTCACAAGAAAGGCATAGATACAACAGACATATGAACCATTGCTTCTTGAGAGTAGTTGTCTATAAAATGAACATAGATTTCCATGAGTTTGGCCAGACACCTTAGAGATAAAATTAATGTAAAATCAATTTAATACCACTCATGCTTCTGGTGCGATAGTTGTCTTTAAATCTGTCAAAGATGAAGCGTTTTAGTTCTGAACTCACATTCTTTCTGAAAGATACTCAAATCTGCAAATGAAACACCTCTAAAAGGTGAAGGTTTTCTCTCTTTCTTTTCTGTTGACTAGCTCATCATTTTGGAAATTCTGCTTGCAATAAAAATGTGTTGATGACTGTGATGCATGTCTGAAGGACCTGGATAACCTGAACTCTTGCACAGGAAATTACAACTTGTGAACAGGTATTATCATGCCATGTAATTCTCAATCAGCATTAGACAGCAACACAATGCCTTCCGAGCACAACTGTAGGTCCAGTGCATTATCCTTGCAGCTCAAAAAAGCTGAGAATCTTAGAGGAGGAAAAAAAAAGCATGGTTTTACTTTGATTTCCAGAGTCTTTCAGAAATCTGGATGTACTTCTCTGATCCCATTTATAGAAACAGCTGTTTGTCCTTGAGTGAGGCTCAAAGATGAGGACAGTATCCTTTCAACCAGCTGGTTGGTGGTGAAATAGTATCAAACTTTAGATTTTGGACTGTGTGAAGAAACAAACAACCCTGCCATAGGTCACTTGACCCGTGAAGGTGTAGAGGGTGGCCAAAGATGGAGGCAGGGAAGGCAGGTGTGACTGATGATAAAGAAAGTCTTCATTCATCCAGTCAGGCTGTCAGTGTGGAACCACATCTCCAGGCACTGCACTCGCAGAGGGGTTTGGGTGTTTCACAGAGGGGTTCCCCCCTGAGGTTAGTAAGCCTAAGGTTAAGCATCATCAAGAGTTTACAGCCAGTCAGTTTTAGGAAGCATAATTATTCATTTCAATAGCGTAGAAAGGGTAAGAAAGTGCAAGTCAAGAGGTCATTGCTTGAGTGCCTAAAGTCAAGTGGTCCTGTCTCCTGAGGGCTGGCAGAAATATGTGTTGTACAGTCATTTTGTTAGAAGCAGGGGAGTGGTGTCTAACACAGATTCCCTGTCATGGGTGGTGTGAGGGGCGAAGAGCAGGGCAGGGGTCTCGGGTAGGTCTCTGTAGCAGGATAGCTGAGGTGTTTGCAGGCCCTTCCCTGCAACTTATGTTTCGCAAGAGTACACAGGACTGGTTTGTTTCACATGTCTGGTGGCTATGGCTGAGCATCAGCCTGGTCTGCCCGTGTTCCCTGTGTCTCTGCTCTGGAGTATCTGACCTGGTGTTGGCACGGCAGAGGCACAAGGCCTTTGGCTGAAGGAAAATGTGTGATCTGGGTCCAGTCAGAGAGGGCTTGCTGGCACCCGAGCGCTCATGGAGGTGGAGGGAGTGCTGTCAGGGATGTGGCTGTGCCCCTTGACAGAAAGGCAGCAAGGAGGGATGAAGGGGCACTTCTCTCAGACTGACTTTGGTGCACAGGACACATGATTTGGTGTTTAAAATTTGCAGCCTGCCTGTGTTAGAAGTTACTCAGGAATACCTGTTCTGCTTTCAGTTCCGTCCTGGCTGTTTCCCACTGAACACCCAGAGGGTGGGGTTTGTAAATACTCAGCATAAATAGAAATCCATACAAGCTTCAGCCTGAGCAGGGTTTGGGGGATGGGTTGGCTTTTTTTGTTTGTTAATGGGCTTTTGTTGATTGGGCTCAATGGAGTTTTTTTGTTTGTTTCTTTTTTTTCTGAAAAGCATCCTCTCCTTGTCTTTGTCATTTCACTTTCTTTAAGTTGGTGAAAGCATTTTCTATGATGTTGACGCTAATGGGCTCCACCAGGTTCAATGGTATGAGCCTCAAGACATGTCTTACCTCTGCCACCATCAGTAGCAGCTTCTTCATGCCTGCAGGTTTCCTTCCTGGAGATGTCAGGTTTTCCCTCTGCTTTCTTTAGATTACCCTTCCAGATGGCCAGCTCTCCTGCAGGAGCAAGCACCCCCAGGCAAGGGCACTCAGCTGCAGCCTCTCAATCTGAAAGGGCCATAAATATGTGAAGTTTGTGCTTTTCATTATAACTGAATATAACAGGAGGAGCCGCCTTGTCAGCGTGCTCCCACAGGGAGGATCTGCACTAAAAGGTCTGCATAACAGCAGGGGGATGAAAAAAACCCCTTTGAGAGCAATGTCACTGGGCTGGATGTTGGTGACTTGGAGTCAGGGATCTCAGAGGTCATCCATGGGTCTGACTACAGCGTGGTAGCTTGCCTCTCCCTCTTCATTTTCCTCCCCTTTCTCTGATTGCCTGGGCGTGCTGCTGAGCCTGGGGTGCGTGTGGCTTTCGTGAGGGTTGCCAGAACACTGGCAGCTTGCCCACTATCCCAAAATAACCTGTCCATCTCCTCACAGTTTTCCACATGAGGTCTGTGTTTCAAGGAACACGGTGGGAAGGCAACATTTTTGAGGAGGCGAGGATCAGTGGGACCTCAGCCCCGCTGGCCATAGGAGAACTGGGCAGGGAGCAGATAAGGCTGCCAGCAGGGGCAGGTGCTGTGCCTGGCACAGCCTGAGCTTGCCTGGTGCTGAAGGACACAGGGAAGGAAGGAAGGAGATGTAGGAGTCAAGCTTGTGCAAGCCCACCTTCAATAAGGTGTGGTAAAGCAAGTGAGCAGCATTTCTATGATGCCTCTTGCTATATGGTACGTTTAACATAACCAACCCTTCTCGGACATAATGCAGAGGAATTTAAGAGCTGCCTCGTGGCAGGAATTAGGCTTGTTTATTTAGACATGTCTCACAGAAGTGGGGCAATTCCAATATTCCTGTGGGGGGTTTGCATCTGTGGGTGGTGGGTGTCTGAGCTGGGAAACCAGGAACTGTGCCGGCTGCAAAAATAGGCTTATGTTGCAGGAATGACTAAGACGATTACAGAGCTGCATGAATGATTAATTTACCCTGCTTTTGTTTCACTTTTGATCCCAGGCCCTCTGGAAAAAAAAAAAAAAAAGGGGAAGAAAAGGCAATTTTGGAAGATGTTTTTAAAATAAAAAAACAAGCCAGTTCTAATAACAGCTTTACTACGCAGATGTGCACCAGCACAACTCCAAGAGGAATAGAGTAAAAAACCACTTGCTACCATTTTGTACCGTGAATATTTGGAATTTGTAGAGAAATAATCACCAAATATTTTGCAATCAGAATTATTCACATTTTAGGAGGATAATATTATTAATCTTCAAATAGGATACACAGTGACATAGTGGTAGTGCTTTTTTAATAACCCTCTTTTAAGGTCAGCGTAGAAAGAATTTGTTTTGTTATTAAAATTACTTCACATATTGGAGACAGACTTCAGCTGAACAACTGCCTAATACGTACTAGACATATATTGATTTTTTTGTCTTAGCCCAGTGTTTCCCCTGTGCATCATATTATTTATTCATAAAGCAGAAATTATGTCTGACAGGCAGTTAGAGGGGTGTAGAGCCGTAGTCCAGAAACAATGTAAAAAGCTTTGCAAGGACCCCAAGAAATCAATGTGCTGATGCTAAAGAGCAGCCTTTTAATTCTGAGCACACGTTCTTGCAATCATTCAGTGTGGAATGGGAAATTTAAATAACAAATAGTTACTATTAAAACTGCAGGCCTAAATTCTCATTCATCTTTATTCCAATTTCCTGAGCCAAGGTGGAAGTAGGCATTGAAGGCAGCTAGCCTCTTAGCCATAACACCGGCTTACTGCTCTACCCCTGATTTGCACACATATATGTAGATTGCTGTTGGAAATAAGATATTTCTGTCAATAAAGATTTAGAACCCAAACATTGTTCAGAGAGCCAGGATATTCCCAAAATGTGCATGATTCATCACCACTTACTCTAATTGAGTGTTAGACTGATGTCTGTACAGTAGATTAAAATAATAAATAGCTGGTATTTTTAGAATGAGTTGAAATATTTTGATAAGCTAGTCATTGTGATAGACCTGTTTGAAAAAAAAATCAGGCAAAACAAGATTTGTTCTGGTTTTGTTCATTCCAAATTAGATCACAGCATACTATCAAGCAGTATTTGCTGGTGGAAGATATATTCTATTTCCAATAATGTTTTTTCTACTGAGAAAAAAAAAAATCAAACTCACAGGTAATCTTTGGAAGATTTTAATCTGCCCTTATACTTCTCTCAGCAACATAAATAATTATTGAGGTATTATATTTTAAATGAGTTGGACATCTGAACATCTGGTCCAATCAGGCCACTGTGGAATTTGTTTCTTGTTCTTTAAAAGACAGATAATGCAGAAAAAAATAGCATGCCATCATTTAATTAAATATTCCGTCTTAATGTATAAGCACAAGGGAGCTGAACTAAATTTGTTCTGGCATTTCTTGACTTTCTAGGACTTGACTTTGAACCTGAATGTCCTTTGATATATATGGGGCTGGGAATTTCAACGTTTGCTTTGCATATTTTGAGTGGGGAGGGGAAATCTAAGAAACTAATTCATTTCTACTCTATAGACATGAAAATTAATGTCTTTCTCTTGGTTAATAAGTAGGTTGTGTTATTTACAGTGAAACCAAGGCACACATTAACCTTGTGAAGCTAAGAAGTTCGCGTGTATTCCTTAAATTGGCCTGCAGAAACACCTTTTCCCCAGGAAAGGCTTTAACCTCTTCAATCATGAAACATCACAATAAATGCAATTTTAAGTCATTCAGCTAGGACAGCATAATCTGCGCCCATCCAGAACAAGTAGGAGTGCCTGAAACACGCAGACATTTGTGGTTTTTTTCCCAGGAAATGGAATGGCTTTGCAAAGAAGGGAGAACTGTGATACCTCACTGATATCTTCGTCTAGGAAATCAAACTTAGGAACTCTCACATTTAGTGTTCTGACATATGATGGCATTGGGAAAGCATTGCAGTGTTTTCATATGCCTTTCGTGGATTTGAAAATTAATTCCATTTGACTCAATCTAAAGAAAGTGTAGCAAAAATGACATTTGTCTGGGCTATTGTACTGGTTGCAGTGGACACATTTTTTATAGTTGCTATCTGATGAGAATATGAAGTCATAAAAACAGTTACCTTCAAAAAAGTGAATGCATTTTTATTTGTCCTTGCCAAAGCTTTTGAAGGCTGCTGTTAACTTGCAAGAGTATTTACTGCATGTATTTACTAGTATGTTTCAAATAACAGATTTACTGCATAGCATTAGAGGTGACTGAATGTTAGGTAGGGACTTTCCAAACTGTTAAACTACAGCTGTAATAATAATTCTTTTCATCTATTTAGATAGTTGGTAGCCAGTCAGTTAATGAGGTTTATTCATTAAAAGCTCAGCTGCATCTCTCTGCCTCTCTGAACTCTGTTTTCTTAATTTAGTTCTGTCATAACTGTTGTCAGGAACATAACTCTCTGCTTTTGACAGCAGAAGTGCACCCACCCCCAGATTAAGCATTAAAACACGAATACACACATTTTCTGCTTCACTGGCCCGGAGTGCTCTTCAAGACACTCAGATGGAGGATGTGTGCACCCAAGGCCCAGCTCTAGTCAGCAAAGGGAAGTAGCTACTTTTAGGACATAGTTTATTTAACATATTCTGTATGGTTATTTTATTGTATGGTAAGTTGCATCCTACAAAAAGGTTAAAGGATACCATAGTCTGAAGGGAGTGTAAGCACCCAGTTGTGGGGTGGAATTCCATTTCAGGCTGACACATGCACTTTGAGTTCCCTTCTGAGCATCTGGGTCTTCATGTGAGCACAGCATCTCCCTTTGAGACAGTGGACATGCCATCCCTGTAGCTGGTGGAGCCTGGAAAGCGTTGCTCCTCTCCCTGAGCCAGGTGCTGCTTTGTGGAATGGCTCACAATGGATGAAAGACTGGGCTGCATGGGACACAGTGCTCATGTTATCAGGATGCTGGGACTTGGTGTTTTTCCAGCCTACAGTGATACATAGCAAGCTAGTATATTACTTACTGACTTTTCTTTGGGTGTTGATTCTTACTAATTTTTAGGGCATAGTGAGGAGCCATAAGCAAAATAAAGATAGGCCATATTTTTAACAGGCATTTTGTTGTTAAGGTTTGTGTGAATACAGTACAGCACAGCACAAAGGGTTTTCTTAATTTTGTGATGTTGTTATGTTCCTAAAATTGCTTTCTTCTGATGCTTTGCTGGAACCTTTGACAAAAAGTTGTTGATTTTGGAAACCATTGTTAAAAAGGTCTTGTATGGGAAGATGATGTCTGTTGCCTTTTTCTAGTTTTTATCATTTTGTTCCCTAGACAATAATTTACCTAATGCTGGCATATCTTTGGTAAAACACCAAGCCTTACCAAACAGATATTTTCAGAGGCTGAGTAAGGGGATGGCAGATACTAGTCCCATCTCATAGGTCAGCTGGATAAAAGGCTGCACTGCTGTTGAAACTATCATCTGCTGACAGCCAAATGTATTGCAAGACCAAGGGTTGCTCCTGAGCTCAAATGGACCCCTTAGCCACTGCTCTTTTAACTTCATAAATGGCTGAACTAAAGAAATGACAGAAAAAATACTACCTTAAATATTTTCTAACAGAATTAAATAGCAAGTACATATGTAAATCAGTTTACAAAAGACCAAATTAGCTGTGGAACACAGAAGTTCCCAACTGTTACATGCAGATATTTCAGGAGTCACTAGACGATAGTAACTCGCTATAACAACCGACATAGTTAATGAAGCCCTGCTCTTACAAATAAACTGTGAAAGTTGTTGAGTAAGGTGTGCTTCCTCCAGAGGTCTCTGTGACTGAGAGGTGTTTGGGAGCCAACCCTTGGGATGCCTGTGGCCATGAAGCAATGCCCCCCCTCAGTCCACTGCCAAGCATGGTTCACATATAGCTTGTGTACCTTTTGCCTTGGTCAAACATGCTGTTAAAAGAAATTAGTTTTCTTGTGAGCATTTCTGTAACATTTGTGTATCTCTTACAATAATGGTAGTAAGAAGGAGTCTGATTTCATATCCAGAGCCCTGCTAGCCCATCCGTCCACACAGCCCTCCAGTTCTTCTGCAATATCAGCTTTGTCACTGCCCTGCTGTGTATTCAAAACAGCATCTGAGGGCTTTATTCATTGCTACGTTGAAGTTAAGGATGAGCTGTGGGCAGACATCAACACACTTAACCTCATTTTCTCCTTTTAAATCCCTTCTTAAAATCTCCTCTGCCATAATCCCTGCAAACAAAAAAAAAAAAAAAAAAAAGAACTAGGTTAGTCATGTGTTACACCCACTGCCTCTTGTGTTAACTGATGCTGTCTCTTTGTTTCTTCCTTGTCAACCATCCATATCCACTTATTGCACTGGGGTTTTTTTATGTTTAAATGTGACTTTCTGGGCAAGAATCATCTTTTTTATTCTCGCTGAGCCCAGTCTCCAGTGTGCTTCTGCCCTGACCTGGGACTGCTGGATGAGGTCCCCAGCACAGGAAATACATCAACCTGCTGGAGTGAGTCCAGAGTAGGGCCACCAAGTCGATTAGAGGAATGAAGCAGAGAGAATTGGGATTGTTCAGCCTGGAAAAGGAAGGCTTCAGAGTGACCTAATTGTGACCTGAAGGGAGCCTACAGGGAAGCTGGAGGGACTTTTTACAAGGGCATGTAGTGACAGGATGTGGGGGAAAGAGAGTAGAGTTAGATTAGATACTAGAAAAAAATCCTTTTCTATGAGGATGGTGAGGCACTGGAACAAGTTCCCAGGGAAGTTATGGATGCCTGGAAGTGGTCAAAGCCCTGCGGAATGGGGCTCTGAGCAACCTGGTCTAGTGGAAGGTGTCCCTACCCATGGCAGTGGGGGTTGGAACTGGATGATCTTTAGTGTCCCTTCCTGCCCAGGCTATTCTATGCTTCTGTGTTACCCTAACACAATAAAGAGAAAATACCTGTGATGGCTCAGTGCTTCACAACTGTCATAGGCTTTTTGGCAGCACCACTTGAGGGAAACAAATGTTCTTACCACATGGCAAAGGTGAAAAATGCTGGCATATGTCCTTAATAAGGAATATTCTTAAAATATTTCTAATAATATTGAAATGTATGAGCTGAGATACAGATACCTTTTTTCTTAAGAAAAGAAGGGCTTGTGACATTCCTTAGTATTTCATATCAGATCTCCCTGAGCTTTCATTTACAGGTGTATGTTCATCGCTGCTGCAGGTCAGGAGCTTGTGAAATGGAAGGTTTGAGTATGGATGGGATGTTTTCTTTGTTTTCCCAACCATCTATAGGAGCTCTTTGCCAGAACCTATATTACCAGTTTAATCATGACACTTTTGTAGGTCTTCTGCTGTTAGTGACTTTATGCCTTCCAGATTTTGAACAAAAGGCAACACAGTCCTATGGGTTGGCAATACTCAGAAAATCGGTAATATAGGAGCTTTTATGTACACCTCCATTCATGCACCCCCACTGTTGACCATCAGCCTGGATAGGTTTGGGTGGATTTGTGCTGGGATCACAAAAGCTTCCTCCATATCTGCAACGTATGTATAGGACTTTTACACCAGTACTATTGAAATATAAATATACATATATATGAATTTTTTTACTTAAAATACCTTACAGCTGTTACTACTCAGTAGTTTTCTTGAATTTTAAGTTAAATTGCATCATCTTTTTTTATTTCAATAAAGGCTGTGTTAATTGAAATAGCACATTTAGTCAACAAATATATATTGAGGGACAATCGTCTTCCTGTAGATTGTATCTCTCCTAAAAACTTTCCAGTATGCTGTTAAAAGCATTTGCATCCTTTTATTGAAATGTAGGGCCTACGCACAATACATGCCAGCACAGGGTAGGATAGTTTTATCTACCATTTGGTGTAGCAGTGTTATAATTGACATTGAATATATTTCTTAATGTCTCTCTGAACAACGTTACCTTATTATACAAGGTTTGGTGGTATTTCCTTCCCAAAATCATGCAAAATCTCAGTTTGTGGGGGTTTTTTTATATGTATATGAATGTCATGATTTTAAATGTCGCTGTCTATGACACTCTTGAAACAACTATACCCAGGAGAAAGAAAACTGTATTTCCAGTGGTGTAAATCCTCTGTGATGTCTTTAGATGAGCCATTGCTCTCTCTCAGTAAAGCAGGTACTGTTGGAAGTCCAGGTACTTGTCTTTGGCATGGAATGTGTCTCCACTTTGCATGATAGACAAGAGGAATGCAGCCATGGTGAGCTGACTCATTTAATGATGATGGACTGAGGTTGCTGGTATATGCTGCCAGAAAAGATAGTGAATAGGAGAACTGCATAAGCATTACTTTCATGTCTTCTGTATTTATGGGATGCTTGTAATATGTGCACACATAATGCATTTCTAATTGGTGTTTGAACAAACAGAGAGGGCTACACTACAATACTTTCTACTGCTGTGAAAGGGGTTGTGGAGTAAAAAGTTAAAATATATGAAGCTCAGCCTTTAAAAATAGGTGAAATAATACATTTCTTGTTTATTGAGGAAGTCATATAATGAATCCAGAAATGGAAATAATTTAAAACCACAAAATCAGAAGTATTAGTTCAAGCTTTTCCAAACTGAATTAAAATATATTTGAAAGGAAGATCTCTGAGATGCAACAAATTCCATTTATTTTGGTTTCTACGCAGAGTAGGAACATCCAGGTTCAGGGTTCAGAAGGAGTTCAGTACCTGTGGGACTCCACCTGCAGGGACTTGCTTCCCTGCCACTGTCAGCAAAGCTTCCCATCACAGTGGCACTTTCTGGGCTACTCTGCCGTGCTCAGAGCGTCCATTCAGTTTAAGCAACCATCAAGGCACAGCAGCTTGGGTCAGTAGTGACTTGACCCCTCAGTTACGTTCAGTACTGTGACTAAAGCCTACTGTATTCTCTTCAAACTGTTTTATACGTGGCATAACTGGCAGTTGGGAGTTAGATTGATCAGTGTAAATTAATCAGTTTAACCAGTGAAATAACCACATAATACTTACCTAGTTCTTCTAAAAGTATTGAGCACTTTGTCTCTGCCTTGACACCACAAGGAACACATACGGGCTTGAACTTTCAGCCTTACCTCTCTGCATGCTTTTATGTCTGCATATTTAGAGACTGTATCTTGTCTGAAGCCATCAAAACCTTTTAACTTTTTAACTTTATAGCCATCCAATGAACAGAGAAAGCTGAAAACATCCCAGTGAATATAAACTTCCTTCAGAGCTAGCAGTGGACTTATTTCAGAGCTAGTGAAGCTGTAATCTTCAATTTGCTTTGAGGTAAATGAAAAAGAAAACAGGAAGAATCAGTCCTATCAATACACCATCACCATGTTTCTATATAAAGGTCTTGTAAGCATGCCTTTGCAAATAATTGCCTTAAAGCTTTTAATGTTCTTATACTGCAAGAAGCTGAGCAACATTCTCAGTGCTTATTCACAGCATATACTCTTGGCATGTATTTCTTCAGTCCACATCAGGCAGAAATCCCCCTCCAATTCAATGGGCTTTTTGCCCAACATAGTCTCTCATTCTAACTGAATTAGCAGTAACAGACTTACTATAAATTATGTTTTGCTCTGGGCACATTCTCCAGTAATTATCCTGTGCTAGTAAATACTTCACTGTATCAGCGAGATACAAGAGCTTTTAATTCTTTAAACTCAGCAACTCTTTTATTTCAGGACTGGTCCTCTTGGAAGAGGAGTTAGGTTTGTTTTTATGGTAAGAGTGATCACTTTTAAAAACGAACCTGAGGGTATAATTAGGAGGTTGCCTTATGAAAATACTACCTTATAATATGTGAAATTTGAAGTTCTTCCCCACTGAACACCTTCTGCTTTAGAGATTGGGGTGTCTAGGTCTAGGAGGGCTGAGTTTGTTTTTTAAATGCTTTTATTTTCAAGGCATACATTAGGATTGAGAAGACACTAATTCATGCTAGAATACATTTTCAGTATGGATTTAATTCCACCCAGTCTCAGGGTAGTGAAACGTGCTGCATGGCAGCTGGCACAACAGCATTTTTAATCAAATAATAGATTCCAGCTGGTGGGGAGTCAACTGAGTTCTGAAGCAGACATGACTTAATAGAGATCTACCTTATTTCTTCAATAAAATGCATTACCTTTGCATATTAAACAAATGTAAGTGGAGGAGGGGAAGTGAAGGAAAGCAAGTTTGTAGGTTTCTAGAAACAAAACTAATCATTATCACCTCATAAGGTGAGTTAAGGGATAATACTGCTTTTGTGTTCAGAGTAATAAATTAACTTGAACTCTTCTCATGTACCATGATATGATTTCTGGTTTGCAGGTGTGCTTGTGATTGTAAGGGTCATTTTCTAGGCTTTGTCCTTGCATATTGCATTCTGTGCTCTTTAGCTATCTACTATGGAGTATCCTCAAGTTAGTTGTCAGTCTCTGCACCCTACTTACCTGGCTAGGTTACAGTGCAGTGGTGTGAACAATTAACGTCAGCAGCAGAGTGGGGGTCTTTCTTGTGTCACTGAGCTGAATGTGTCAGACCTTTTTCAGTAAGGCCTTTTTCCCTGCTCTCCCTAAAAGCATAAAGGTTTTGATAGGAATCAGATAATGGGGATCTTATCAATACATAGAGCTGAACAGTGTAATTGTGCTGCAAAGCCAAATGTAATGGTACTGGAAAGGTCAGTGCATGTTGGAAAATGTCAACAGATGCTGCATTTTCAATGATTTTTCTTGTTAGTTTCTATCCCACTATCTAAGTTCAGTGCTTAGCGAGGACAACCAACTCATTCTTCACTTGATGCTTACTGGGGCTCAGTTCATGCTGTTGAAAGAAATGGCAAATGTCACAAAACCTCCATACACTGCCTCGGGCATTTTCTTCTGGTTTTGTCCCTGTCTGAAAGCTGTGAGGAATACATGCTGGCTAATTGTCTTTCTGTTACTTCACTGTTGGATGTTCTTCAGAGAACTGAGGTGAAGTTCAGTATCAGCCCACCAGAATCAGCAGAGTCTCAGAGGCAGCAGGTATCCCACTGTCCTGTCCACAGCTGAGAAATGTGAACCTTTGAGGAGTTGGTAACTCCCATCCCATTAGCTGGAGCTGCAAAGATTTCATATTTCACACAGCCCAGCCTGAAAGTAAAGAGCATATGAAAAAGTGGGTCTGATGTGAGGAGACCATTTCTGAGCTGGGTGATCCCCATTCCTCCTGAGTCCCCCTGAGGTCACGTTTCACTAAGGAGCTGCTGCATGATAGCAAGATCAAAGCCTTTGGAAGCAATCAGACCTTTTCATGACATTTGCTGAAAGTGTGCTACCAGGTAAGTTTTATCTTTAAAAAAAAAAAAAAAGTAAAAAAAAATTATTTTTATTTTATTTGTGTGGTCAGATCTTTATCCTCAGTAGAACTCCTATGGAAGAAGAATACGAGGGAGTATTTTTATGTAGACAGCTGCAATTAACATAAATCTATTAATCCAGACTAGCAAGAGAGTATTGATTACAGTGTTTTTGCACTTCCTTCTGAAAAGATGGAAAAGTGATGAGAGAAAAACAAAGCCAAATTGATCTCATAATTTCAGACGTTGTCTTGAAAATAAAAATAAATATTCACATAGCTTCAATTTATTGCCTGTATTATTTTCATGATGTTTCTGTAGTTACTGTCTGTTTCTGACAACATTACAGTATATTTCAGAGACCTTTTATGTTAGATTTGTTCTTCTCATGTCTGTTGCCTTATTCCTCATGTAGCTTATTGATGCCATAAAAAACCCTAAAACCATAAAATTGTTTTGAATGTGGAAAATGCACAGAAAAAGAAAAAAGTAATCCGAGATATGGTAGGTACTAACCAGAGTTTATAGGAGATACTTAGCTTTTAGATTGAATGTTATGAAAAGTTCATATTAAATTTCTGCTGTGCACTGGTAGTTCAGGAAATGCACTGGAAGCCTGGTTGCCTGTGCCTGGTCAAATCCCCCAACTTATTTTGGTGCAAAATGTGAGATTTTAAACTTGCAGGGGTTTTTTGTGTGGGTTTTTTGTTTTGTTTTGGTTGGTTGGTTTTTTGGGTTTTTTTGAGGGGTGGAGTGGAGTATTGTTTGGTTGTTTCTTCATACAGAAGCAAAACTGCGCCTTTTGAAAACATTAATGAAATCATATGGAGAGAAATTCTTGCCAGAGCAGCTTTGTATTTTGGCCAGGCACTTCCCTGTCGCACCAAGAACCCAGCCTCAGGCCTTGTCTGACACATCCCGGGCAAATGCTGCTTAATGCAGACACTCAGTGGCTTTTGGTCAGGAACACATATCTCCCTATTCCTTCTGCTCTCTCTATTCATCTGGAAATCTTAATCCATATCTGGGAAATATTTCTAACATCAGCTTTCTTAGGAAGTGACGTATTTGGTCACCAGTTTCGAACTGTGTTTGATAATTCAGAGCCAGCTTTGGTAATTTAGACTAACCTGGGTGAGAAGTGGATGTGTTCACATTTTCAGAAGGGCCCTATGAGTTAACAGGCTTTCCATTTTCTAAGGCGTATGCCGATGCATCACAGTTGAGGTTGTGATGACCAAGTTAAAGGTATGGGTTTGTCCTCAGCCCTACTGACTGGAATGGCAGTAGACTGATTTTCATTTGGATGTGTTGAGTTTCATGTGCCATGTGCAAAGATTTGAAGAACATTTGTTGATTTTAATGAAGTTAAGTCAGATTTGTAGGATTCATTTCAATGAAAACTGATAAATGAAGGGCAACAGGTTATGTATGGACCATGAAGTTTAAGAAAGCAGCTATTTCAGAACTAATTGGTCTATTTATGAAATAATCTAATAATATTTAATGATTTCTCTGATTCTTACAACTAGTTTCTTGTGCTCGTAGATGCTAATTGCATGAGCAGATTTCTGTACTTTGCGTGGGCAGAGCTATATTTGTGTTAAAGTGTTTGTTGCATTCATGCCAAAAATACCAACCATAAAACCTCATTAAATTCTGATCCTTCAAACGTGCGTGCTTGTGCTTATCTTGACTGCTCAAATAATATTGCTTTGGCAGCGTTGATTTCAATACTTTGATCATGAAATGTCTCATGTAAGGTGGTGGTGGTGGGAAATTAGTACAGCGGTAGTGTTGATCTCTATAAACAGTCATTAATGAGTACACGTTGCACCCTTCCCTGGAGACAGAAAACCATGTTTCTGCTGAGTTGATGACTAAAATTAATTTGCTCACCGAAGATCCTTACTGTCTTGAGATCCAGTTTGCTGCTGCAATCTTATCCCAACCTCAGGTTGCAGAGCGACGGTTTCTGTACTTTGCTGTGCACAGATTTCTCTGGGTGCTCAGTCTTTCACTGCTGTTTGCTATACATTAGCTGCAACACTTTTGGCTCAGTTCCCTGAGCTAGACTAGGGATAGCACGAAGACATTTATAAAAGTAAACAAGAGTATTGTTGGAATGTCTTTACAAACAACAGAGGATAATTTGTTTGCCCAGTGGAAGAGGAATGTTTACTATCTGGCAAGGAAGGAAAAGTGCTTTCCTTTCAGGCTTTACAGAGAAGAAAAAAATGACTGCAGCTTAAAGCTGACTGGGACCCCTGAACCTTTAATGTTGGATAGCAGCAAATCCTCAGCTGAGGTTTTGGGATACAAAAGGAGAGCCCTGGAATCTAGCGGGGGTAGGGCTAAGGTAAGATTAAGAGGGAAATATGGGAACAAAAATGAAAAGCTACATAAAATGCATGAAGAGTGGGGGAAGGAGATCAACACGGAGATGACAAAGGTGGACTTCTGTGATTGTAGCTCTGAAGGGTGTCTAGCAAATACTCCACCTGACAGCAATTCATAGGCGCTTCTGCCTGGCCAAGTTCTCATAGTTATAACTAGGGTATTTGAATTTCTTCTGCACTATTCCTGTGTGAAGTTCTTCCTGCATTAGTTTTCATGTTTATTTTTTCAAAGGAGAAAAAAATTTGCAGAGTCCCTAAATATCCTAAGAAGAAAAGATTGCAGTTTATTTAAGCTGGCTCTCAGTATTCAGAAAGTTCCCTCCACAAGAAAACGTTGTTTGGCTTTGGGCTTTCCTGGGAATACAAATGAACTGCTGTTTATTTTCTGTCTTTGGAGATTTTGTAGGTGTTTTTATTTCTTCCTTGTTCTTTTAAGCCTTTCTTTCTACTTATCTAGCATCTCACATAACTTTGATATTTATCTTTGCAACAGAGTAATTTTCATGAAGATATGCAGGATTTTGAGAATGTTTTCTTTACCGGTAGACAGAATAGGAAGTTAAAAATCATCTGTTTTCCATTCAGTATCTGTTTTGCAGTGCATGTTGAAAAAAGACACGTATGCTGCTGCATATGTGATGAGGCTAATTCCGTCTTTGCCTTAGTGGAGTCGTTCACACTGAGCTTGCATTCTGATGAATTAAATGAGAAATTAGGAGGTCAGGTCATGGTGGGATCTCAAGAGTTTGTTTTGTTAGAGCACTGGCTTTGCTCAAAGCTCTGTGAAACTCACCCAACCCCAGGGCCACACCACTCTTCAGCTGCCACTGTGCTCTGTGTCTTTTGAGTTGTCCAAGGGAAGTTAGGGGTGATTGAAGACTTCAGGAGGCTCCAGCAACTGCTTTGGCCCTGCTGTGAAATTAAAATTTAGTCTTGTTAAAGTGTAGGCCAGATTATGCCAGTCTCCCCAGAATTTTGTTTTCTGAGGCTCCTGGTGGCACTCCATTAACTTTGTGCATCAAAGACTTGTGGAAATAGAGGAGCTGTAAAGGTGAGTTTTTGAGTGGGCAAGTTCATCCTTGACTCCACAGCATCTGGAGATTGTCAAAGTCAGGGATATTGCTGAGGGTGGGCTGCGGCCAGCCACATGGTCATTTGACTGTCTGCATCTGAGCCTTGGTGAATGGCATTGAAGGATTTCTTTGTAATGGACATGTTAAACATGGGACAAATTCAGTTTTAATATAGTCATTTAAAGTAATTTCTGATACAGATGATTTGTTGGCAAATGAGATGTTCCTTCTACCATAATCTGAGGCTCATCCAAGTTTCCATTCCTCTGAATACAACTGATCTAAGTGATGGTTCAGCTGTGCACAGTGCTCTTCAGTGCTTTGATTCAGATGAGCTGTTCTGACTATAATGAGTGCAATAGCTAAAACTCTATACAGTAATAACAAAATGTGCCTGCCATCACCTCCTTAAAAAACCCTTGAAATCCCAGTGTGATTGGCTGTTACTTTTATCCACTGCAAGTGAAAGCTGCTTAAAACAGACACAAAGTTTCTCAAAATTTCCTGTGGGCATTTTTAATGCAGAATATAGTCGTAATATTGAATATCTGGAAATATCACAAAACATTTCTTTCAAAAAATAATGAAAAATAAGCACAGTTTTTTGTTGGTTTAAAAAAAAAAAAGAAACTGAGTCTTGAATAAAACCTGGTATAATGAAGCATATCATATTTCATACAGTACTCACAGTGTGTAAAATATTCCAACAAAATTTTCCAGTTCGGGTAGTTCAGCATGCACTGATATGTTAACATACTCATCTCAGCTTTACTAAAGTAAAGATGATAAAATTCTTGTAGAACCTAAATGTGTTGTGCATGTACAGTAGAAATGTCTATCATGAGTTACATTGCAGTTAGGTTCATGATGACCTGGCTTTTCTTTTTACTTTGATTTTCCCCTGGCTTGTAGTTACTGAAGTCCCCAAGGATTACAGGGGCAGAATGCCTAAAAGTGCTCTTTAACGCTTGACAGCATGGCTCTGACAGTGTTAGACACACATTTTAAGCACACTAACAATTGAAGGATGATGCTGTAGAGAGTGTAGAGGGTTTACAGAAGAGGCAAATAGGGATTTTCCAGCTTATGATAGAGAGTCTTTGATATAGGAGTTTCAAAAATTAGATTAGGGTGTATATAATTTAAAACTCTTTTTCAGTTGTGCTGTAAATTTAATGGCAACGTTTGGTTGAAATGAGCTCTTGTGGTCTGCAAGGAAGAAAATCAATCAGGGTGCACCTTATAATTTTTCTCTATCCTTGGTAGGGATGCAATTAAATTCAGTCTGAAAGGTCACAGTGTGGGGTATACATTAACCTCGCACTAACCCTGTGTATGATACTGCCACTGAGAATGAGTTAATAAAGATATCAGTTGGAGCTCCTCATTTGTTCTCTTTTTTCCAAACATATCTGTGTTCACACACACTTGTAATTAGGTTTTTGTGCAAAATATTAGCAGATATCTAGAATATTTTCAGGGCTGTTAATTGCGCTGTAGGCTGGTGTACACTGGAATGTACAGTAGAGTTCCACAGTTGGTGGCCAAGCCCACTTAAACTCATTTGTTGAAGTTCATGTTAATGCAGGGCTATGCCAGTGAGACAAGGCTTTGTTTCATTTCCAGACTCTCCTGATGTTTAAAACAGCAGCTGCAGAAAGTAGGTTTAATTTCAAAGTGCAGTAGAGTTTCTGAATGCCATTTGCATTATACACATTTGCTCCAGATGACAGAAATTAAATTTCTTATTGAGAATTGGACAAGTACTTTGGTGATAAAGACACTCTTGACCTTTTTAACCTATTAAATTAAGGTAGGGGAAGGTATTGGATTTTAGGTTTGATTTGGGAGGCCCTTTTAAAGAGGAACCATGTTTTCCATATTAACTATTAAAGAAAACCAGTGCAGGGCAACATGAAGAACAGCAATGCAGTTTCAGGGACAAGGTAGAAAAGCATAATATCCAGTGCTTCTTTTCCATAGACTGGAAGTGAGAGGTCATCAAATTTTACTTCCAAAAACATTTCTACTCCTTTCTGGAAAGTCATTTATTGTTACATGATATTGCGGAGCTTCTAATGAATATATTGAACAATAGGGCACAAGAATGAGAAACATAAAGTGTATACTTCAGATTATAAGAGAGTGTCAGGGGAAGTAAATTTGGGAAAATAACAGCCTGTTAGGCCACTGTCTAGATTGTGTAATATTTTAGAACAAATGTTGAACAAGATGAAGTCAGGGAAGCGAATGAAAAATGGAATAAAATAAAAAAATTATTAATAGATATTTTTCTGCCAAGGGTAGCTGTTTCATCTTCTTCAGTTCTGTTGCTGAATAAAACAATAGATGTGATCCATCTCAATTTTGATAAAGAGTTTGAATGTGGTGCCCACATGGAGGTTTATCAGTATGGTAAGAGAAAAAGGAAAATTACAGAAGAAATTTTCAATAGGTAGAGAATTGAATAAAGAGGAGATGTCAGTATTTTTCTTGAAAGGGGAATGTTGGGCCAAAGGGAGTCTGCTAATTAAGTTCCTCAAAGGAGATGAAACATGTTTAGTATTTTCCTATTGTTGTCGTAGATAAACAGTAGTACGCTTTGGACTTGAGAAGTGACAGAATTCTTACGAATTTACAGGTGACTCAAAGGTAAAAGTCCCTGCCATTGCAGAAGATCACAGAAGTGTACAAGAAGGGTTACATTTTCTTATGGGTTGGTGTGATAGATATGGCATGAAATGTAATTGCACAAAGTACAAGGTGAAGTGAGGTCAGGCAAAAAAATACAGTCCCTGATTTTTTCTGAGGTTCATAAACAGCCTTTTCCAGGTGTAACAGAGGTAAAAATACAGAGTAGCTCTAGGATGGAGCATCATGGAGTTCATGGAAGGGACTCAGGAATTTCCTTGCAGTCCTGTGTTCCTGTATTTATTTGAGGTGTTTCTCGTAAGGAATTGGATGTGCATGTGCCTCTGTGTGTGTGGATGTTTTAATTAAATTGCTAGCTGCTTCCATGTGTTGGAAGCATTCCCCAGTGGTGTGTGTGTCTGTGCACTGTGAGCAGCAGGAAAGATGATGTGTTTTTCTGCACACAGCTGCAGCACAGCAGGAAAGAGGAAGACTTCAGAGACAGCAAACTCTGCATCTCCTGAAGGGATGGTTGTCAGTCACATGTGCTTATCCCAGGCCGTTTGCTGCTCTGAGAATGTGCTGAATTTTTGCTCCTCTTTAGATGATGAGCTATCACTGCTCATGAGCACAACCTAAATGTTGACCTGCCTGCAGAGAAATAGGAAAACTCCCTTTCTACTGCACAGAGGTTTTACTCTTGGAAGACTACTTGTGCTGTGAAGGAAACTTCACAGAATCACAGAAGGGCTGAGGTGGGAAGGGGCATCTGGAGGGCATCTGGTCCAGCCCTTCATTCAGTCAGAACCACCTAGAGCTGGTTCCCCGGACTTTTGAATGTCTTCTAGAGTGGAGACTCTACCCTGTGGAAGTTTTGCTGTGGAACTGGACTGCAATCATGCAGACAGGCATTAGATGGGAATATTCCAGTTGCAGGAATGTTTCTGGTTGGAATGAGGTAGCTGAGGTGCAGGAGACAAGAGAGAGCTGAGTCCTGATGGTGAGGTAAGTGCCGTGCCCTGCATTTCTGTAGTTCCCAAAGGCAGGCCAGAGCTCTTAAATTGGTCGTTCGGTCGAGTTGACTTTCCATGCCAAGCACACTGTGATGATGTGCCAGCTCTGATGTGCCACCTTCCAGCAGCACACTGTGCCAAGGGCAGGCATATGCAGGTACCTGTAGGTACAGTCGTCGTGCCATCAGTGCTCTGAGAAAAGCATGGCTTGCCTGCTGCTTCAGTACTGCCATTGGGAGAGGACCTTGGATGCATGAATGAGAGGAGGATATAGCGGGTGGTTTGCTGAGCCCCGGGGTCAGCCCACAGCCATACAGACAGGCCAGGAGCAGCAGCTCAGCACCAGGGCCATGCTTCTGATGCTTGGGTTGGGTTGGAGCAGGTGCTACTTCTCTGCTGTTGTTGCCACTCATCTTCCCTTCTTGCACGTGGTCCTTCGAGGTTTGTAGGGCACTGTGGATTTCAGGAGAAAGCATGTGTCCCTGTTTTTGTTCTCCCTAATCTTGAAAAAGCAGAATTTAAGGTTTCATGGGAAATCCAGACATTAGTTTTGTTCATACATGTGTTAATGCTCGTGTTGCCTTAACTGTCACAGAAGGAAAGAATGGAGGTGATACTTTATTCTACTTAGGGCACATGAAGCTTGATTTTTGGATTAGCCATGACAGTGGTTATCAGTAGTGGGGTTGTATGCTGAAGCATGTGCTTTTTTTTTTTTTTTAATATCTTCATATTCTCACCCAGTTTCCATGCTTACATTGTTCATCCTTGACATGACTGATTATTTCTTCCAAATATATTAAACACATTAATGAAGTTTCCATGGCTGAAGTAGCTTTAATATGCATTTTTAGGAAAGTATTGGACAGATGTCACTGTTGTTATTCCAAGAATTTTACTTGCCGATTTACTGTGCTTTGAGAGTGAAATTGTCTTTTGTGTCAGACATGCAACATGGCAAGCCAACAAACGTGAGAATCGAGACTGACTTGATGCTACAGACAAGAATGTGTGATTTTCTTTCTGTCATCTAGTTCTGTTTAATACCAACAGAAATGGCACATCTCCCACTTTCCTCTGGGTAAAGCTTCTGCATTTCTCCATTGAATCCAGAAAAGTTTGACCAGGGCTTTCCTCAGGGGGACGGAGGAATCTGTGGCACTGTCCACCAAACCTATTGCTTCTCTGAGGAAAAGCTGCTTCATGGTCCAAACAAGTGAAAGGGTATAATTTCATTTTTCATGACATAAAAACCTATGAATGGGCTCAGGAACCATACACTTCACTGTATAATTTTCTGTTTGATTATGCCTTAAAACTGTGGAGCAGTTCTATTATTTTTTATATAGCAGTATCATGAGGGTTCAAGAATACTTAAGCAGCACCGAACTTTAACCTGAACACTGAGGTTCATGGGTTTATTCACTTATCACCTCTTGATATTTGCTGATAATCACTGTTGGCCCTATCAGTGCCTCCTCTTGAGGAAAGCAGAGAAAAACAACAGACTAGTTTGTTCAAACATGAGAGATGAAGTGATGAAGGTCCTCCTAAACCCATTGCACCATATGAAGAAAATTGGCCCAGAATTTCACATCCTAGTTATTGTTGCAGTTTTAATGTAGTGAGAACTACTCTGTTCCAGGCAATAAGGGAATACTTGCTCTTTCACTCAGAATCCTTATTATTTTTATATTAGTTACTACTATCAGCATCATAATTCTGCCAAATGAAAATGTGTATCCAGACATTATGTGGTCTTCTGCTTCTCACAGTTCATTTTTTCTCTCTGTCAATGAGTGCAAGTTCTTTCACCGTGATTTGTAACTTCTGAACAGTGTCAACAAATGTCCATTCCCACACTGTTAAATGAGAAATTTGTGACTATACTTCCCATGGGGTGGGCAAGGACCTAAGAAGATTAAATTACAGAAGATTGATTTCTGCTCTTCATGTAAGAAGGAAATCTATTTCTAATCTGGTTTGGGATGAAAATTCATAGTGACCATCTGCATGAAAATTTTACCCATAGTAATTTAATTTTTAAAAAAATCTGGCTCAAAATCTCAGCTGCTTTTTTTTTTCCCCTCCCTGGATGAATTTCTTCGTTTGGCATCTCAGGGAAGAGCATCTGCTTCAAAGATGTCTTTGGAGGTTCTGAGTTATTAGTCCTTCCCTTTTTAAACAAGTTTTTCCATCATGCTGCCTCATACAACCAGTAAGAAGTCTCCAGCTGTTCTGGGCAAGCTCCATAGTATAGACATTGTCTAGTTTCTTCTGACTTCATCGGAGATACAGCCCTGCTTCAGTTCTTAATATGAATGTCTTTGTTCATCTTCTTCCTTAAAAAAATAAATTTGACATTGTGATTTTCATTCATTATTCACAGTTCTGACAGAATCTTTCCACTAAAAATGATCATGCCTCACATTTCAGCCTATTAAAAAGAAAATTACAACAGAGTCAGACAGAAGGATAATAATACTTAGAAAGTCCAGTCTGTGCTTACATTTTTCATTATGATTGACAACCTGTTTAGAAATTCTGTGTCTGTAAGTTCCAGCCCAGATTTTCAGTAGTCTCAATGAATATTTATTGAGATTTTCAAATAGTTAGGCTGTATTGTATCCCGACATGAACGTTTTTCCATAGACCATTCAAATAGTTATCACATAAATACTTTGACAAATATTTAACATTCACATTACATTAAATAATGTACTTACATTCGTGTAATATATTGGCACTAACCTCAGTATAAATGTAAAATGTTGATTGCTTAAGCTTTGATACTCTCACTGCAGCACTGTATTAGGTTAAGGATGCTACTGAGTGTCAGAGGGGACCACTGTTTCCAGAACTCTTTGACCTGGTTCACTGCAAGAAAGCAGTTAAAAGCCAACATGGAGATGAAAGTATCTTTCACAGCTGTGACAGCACAACATATGTTACTACTTTGTGTGAAAATGAGCAGAGACAATTTAAATTCTGCATTTGGCCGATTAGTCTTACGGTGTCTTTTCTTTGACAATAAAGATGCCCTTGGCAAAACCTATCCAGAAAGGATAGAGTGGGTATTCCTGCAGAGACTGCCTAGTAGATTGGGATGGTTCTGGCATACAGATATTTATAGCAGATGTTTCCAATTAACTGTAATAATTCTGAAAAATAAATTAACTTTCTTCAGGATCTCCTCGATGAATATTGATGTGGCAGCAGTGTCCTCAGCCTGGAAGCACTCACAGAAGTAGTGCTTGGGTGGACAGGATAAAAAACTTAAAGGTGATGATTTGCCACAAAAACTGAAGGTCCGGACCCTTGTACAGGGCAGAACTTTTGTCTCAGTTTCTCTGTATGCCCTGGGCTGTCAGTCGCCTGTGCCTGCCAAGGAGCACAGCCCGGCTCCTGAGACAGTGCCAGGGAATGGTGGCAGTGCCACTGCCTGTCCAGTGCCACACGCGGGGGGCACATTGATTTCTGCAGGCCTATGTGGATGGTTAAGTCCCCTTAGTGCCAGAATTAAAGGATGTGTTCCTTGGGTGCTGGCATCTCTGAGGAGCATGATGTCTGTGGAGACATGAGAGCTCCTCAGGGGTCATGCCACTCTCCTCATGGACCTGCTTGGTTTGCTCAGAAACACCTTCAACGGCACATGGAGAGCTGAACTTGGTGTGGCACTTCTTGTCAGGTCCATATTGCTTTATTTGCTTCACTATAGGTGTATTTCTTTTCATACCTGTAGCTGTTTCAGTAGTTTTAATTTTAACTTGAAGATTTAAATATTTTTATTGTTTTTATTTTATTTAATCTACCAGTATTTGTTACCCTCTTTGTAGCTTTGTTGCAAGACACGTTTTTGCTCTGGTTTCATTTAGTTCTTTCTATACTCCTAAAATCTGAAATTTATAATTTTTCAGCTCGTATGGTAGATTCCACTGCTTGACAGTGATTGAAAGCATCGCTAATATAATTTCTTTTTTTTTATTATTTTTGCTCCTTTCAAAAGTTAAAACCACACATGAAGTTATTTGAACTCGGCATGCTCTGTTAGAAAATTCCCAATACAGGCTCCGTGAGACAACATGAAAGCTTTGGCCTTGTGGAGCTCCTGAGTGTTTACCAGACAGAAAGTGTATTTCACTGGAGAAAGGGAACTGCTGCAAGGTTATCTTGAGGTTTCTGAACTTCTGTTTTAATGAAAAGATACTAAATCTTGTTTCAAGGCACTTTTTCCTAAACTGTGTCTGAAAAACTACAGCTTCAGCCTGGCAAATCTAAGGTCCCCATCCAGGCTAACCACTAAACATATTCATCTCAGTGCTTGTTGTTTTAGCACAGGTACATCTAACCTGCTTATCCTGAGTTGCCTCCATCTTTCTAGAGGCTTGAAGATCCATCTTTCCATTTTCTAGCTGCCAGACCCTCCTGCAGTGCTCCATGGAATCTGAGCCTGCAAGAGGTGTTTCCAGACTGACAGTGAAGAAATGATGGGCTGGTCCAATGGCCAAAATCAAGCATCCTGATCAACAAGGATCATGCCTATATATTTTCCACATTCGGCTCTCCAAAGCCTCCTCATCTGTAGCGTTCGCACAGTGCCCTGCTTGTGATGTCACAGAGTCAAGGTCCCATTTTGGAGTGGTGACAAGCTTAGCCATTGGGATCAAAACTTCCTGGCTAGTGTTGCTGCCCCAGTGATGTGGTTGTTAGCTGTAAAAGCCACTTTGTAAAAGCCGTTTATCGCTCCTGCCCTTTTATGCAATGAGGGTATTAGTGCAGTTGCAATGCAGACTCATTATGTGGGGTCCTGCCTGCTGCTGTCCTTTGACACAAGCCTTCAGTTACTCCAGGCTGCTTCTTTTGGCTTCTAGAAACCCAGCCTCACAAACTGTAAAGGGTCTGTGTAATGTTGCTTTAGAGAAAGCACAACTGACTGTGTATAATCCTAAGACACCTCGTTTTCTATCTGCCTTCAGTGGATAATTGCTTGTTTAAGAGACAAAAACTTTAACACTACCAAATCATTCCTTGCAAGCCTTTTTTTAAAGGATCATTTGCAAAGCAAACTTCCTTGCTCATTGTCACCATTTGGCAGTGTCTCTAATTTATTGCAGTCAGGAAAACACAGAAGATAAGGTCTCTGCAGTGGTAGAAATCCTTCATATTGCACGTGTGCAGCTTTGTTTTGTTTTCACACGTTCATCTGCCCTTCAGACACTATTAGTGAGAATGTAAAATTATATGGAGGGATAGGGCTGTTGCTTTTGTCTTTTTTATATTAAGGCAAATTGAGGATAAGAAGATGATGCTGAGTCAAAATAATCATATCTGTAACTCTTTTACAGTTAGGGCTAAAATAAGAATGAGACGTGACAAGGGGCCTTGAGCAAATGGAAATTACAAAGCTGAAAACACAAATGTGAAAGACAGTGGTTCCTATGAACTCCCATCTGTGTTGAAAAAGACTATGTCAAGAACAGGGTTTAAATCTTTTTGGCTGCCCACTTGCATGGGACAGAATGTAGTTAATTCATGTAAAAGCTTCTTCCTAAGCAGACATATGTCTGCGGAAATAAAGGACTGACATAGCACCTCAGGCTCATGTTGGGTGAAGTGGTGGTTCTCCTACATGCTGGATCGGGTTCTGGCCTTTTCTACCTGCAGAAAGCCAAAGCATTTCTAATTATTTCAACAGAGCAATATTGTACAAAGATTTGTACAGGAAAAAATGGGATTGAAAATGGCAAACATGATGGGAATACAGTATTTCAGATTATTTGCTGTGATTTTCCCAATTTGTTTTAAACCCTTCCTGGCCAGAGTGCAACAACAACAAAGCCATGGTCATATTAAACGATTTTCTGGGCATTTTAAGAAATGCTCTTGCAGCATAGGTGAAGCATTAATGTAGCATTGCTCTGGTGTGCCTGGGGGATTTTTGTTGCATTGATTCAAGTAGACAATACCCAGTGCTGTGAGTGGTACTGCCAACACTGTCAGAGGAGAGGGGCTGGAACAGCCAGCAGGGAAGGGACAGGGATGCAGCTGCAGCAAAGGGATGGCTGAGGAACTGGTCACAGGGAACTGCAGACCTTGAACTAGTCTTGGTTTTGTATCTGTGAACTGTGGTTTTGCACATAGATTATATTGGGTGGTAAATATGTACTTTGCCTGGAGGCATGACTTCAGGTCCCTATCCTTTTATGCTTTCCCCTCTGTTAAATATTTTTGTAAAAGCCCCAAATAGCACAGTGAGTGTTTTAATTTTTTTTTTATAAAGGAGCTATTGGCTATTATTATTATATCAGTAAGGAGCAACATAAAAGCCAAAGCGTTTGATGCCTCCTGTGCTTATTTGACAACACTAAATTCATGCAAAGAATAGCCCCCTATTTAAATAAGCAAATATCTAAATGACTGCCAAACTTGCTCACATTTTTGCATGAAGCTGTCCTTGTGTTTTATGGGATTATGACCAAGCAAAATAACTTTTGTTTTATCAGAATTCGGAATTAATTGAATGACTGAACTTAAAAAACTACCAAAACTCAAACAACAAACACTGATTGGTGATAAGAGGCAAGTCAGTTTCTCTGTGTGTACAAGACCTGTAATTTCTGAGTGTGTATTTGCCAGCCTGGTTATATCTCTGTGCTTATAGGGTCTCTTGGAGAAGATCTGTGTATGTCTGGTATTTTACAGTCTTAATGTCTGTGGTTTAGTTTTGAAGGGGCTACACATGTGAAATAACCCCTTCTTGTTTGAGTTTACTTCCTCTATGTTCTATAAAATTAGGAAAGTAAAAAAAAATGAAGAGACCTGCATTTTCTGACCCAGTTGGGATTATTGGCTGAAATGCTTCCAGTGGCAGGGAGTAGGGACTGGTTTTCCAGGGCATACTTTCCAAATTCATGTTTTGAGGAGATCTGAGCAAAGACTCAGGCTTTGACTTACTGTGATTTCTGGTGTCTTAATACAGAGAGGATGCTAACAACAACCCTAAAAATCAGATTTTAAAAGTGTTGGAAAAAGAGAATGAATATTTTGTCTTTCCCTTCCTCAGAGACTAAAAGCTAAAGTGGGGAGGGTGTAATTACCATTTGTTGAACATTATTCCTGAAATAGTTCAGAGAAGGTGAGGCTAAACATATTGCATGATTAATCTGTTTCCTCTGTCCCACTGATTTCAAATGAAGTGCTTGTCCTGCTTGCCGTGTGTAAGGCACACTTATCTTTTCCCTGGCTGCAATGTGAGCAGCACTTTGCTGATCGTATTCCCACGGCAGTGACAAGTGATCTTGTCTGCAGTTAAGATGCTCTTCATGGTCATGGGCCTTTCACTTGATGTCTCAGAGGCAGCAGTCAGGGTCCCAGTGGGAAAGCTCACAGCTGGCTGCAGCTGCTCCACTGCCTTGCTTGTGGAAGGAGGAATGTACATGGAAAAGGAGGAAAACCGTAATAAAATCCATTAAAAACTGTTAGGAACCAAGCTAGGGTAGATGTATTTTAGTAGAACAAAAGCTATTTGTGCAAAGCCACCTTCTGTGTTGCACTAATTGATGGATACAAAACATGGTGGCCCCTCTTCCCAGGGCCTTGCTGGATGGCACGGCAATGGAGGTGGGGAGCTCCAGGCTTTCTCCCTGCTCCAACGCAGTGTGGAGCACCCCAGAAACACTTCTCAGCTGTGGGAGAGGGGCTGGCAGATCTATTGCCTGCTGTCTGCCCAGGCACTGCTTTATCCATAGTCAAGGGAAGGGAGCTTTGGGAAAGTCAGGCTCTCAGTAGGGGGAGTGCAGTGTGTGCTTTGGACTGGGAGAAGCACATGGGGACTTCTTCTCTTGTTTGTGTCCCCTCAGGCTTAGTGTAAAACGTTCTTCTCACATCATTGTCTGTCCATCTGTCTCCTTTGGTGTGGGAGAAAACACATGCTGAAGCCATGCAATTCCCATGGATTTAATGCAAATTCCGAAGCAGAATTTCAGGATTTGGTTAAGTGTGTGTTTTTTTCTAAATGGCTAATGTAATCAGTGTATGATTACATCTGTGGCAAAGCTTGCTTGATTAAGCAAATCCCATTTCTGATCTGTTTTAGGATTTTATGCTAGCATCTCTCCCAGTTCAATGAGTTGACATAGGCAATATTATTTCCTATCTTCTCCAGTGTATTTTGTCCAGCATGGAATCTGGAGGTGGAGAGCAGGTTTCTAGCACTCTGGCTGTCTCAGCTACTTCTGTAAATGAAAGAGGTCACATTCAAACGCTAAAAAAACCAAAAACTTGTCATCCACAAGCTACTGCAGGATTCTTTAGATATCGTGTTCAGTTCTTGCTGGCAGAGCGATTTAAAAGGTTGTTTTCCAAAGAGAGAGAGACACAAATGTTCTGGGAAGCCCTCCTTGTTGGGACACTTGTCAGAGTGATTATGCTCTGCATTCTCTGTCAGTCCACTCAGCCTGCCATCTGCAGTGCATGGGCAGTGCTAAGTGATGGCACACCAACAACAGGTACCCATGAAACTCATCCCCTGAAATGGAGACATCGTGGCAGGTGGAGGCTGGTCAGTGGTGCTCTGCCTCCTCCTTCAGCTTGGCATCACCTGCTCTGTTGAACCACAGTGCCTTAGAGCCTTGATGTTACAGGGTAAATTCTCCCTTGCAGATGCTGTCTTTCATATACCAGAGGCTGGTGAAGTAGAGGCATGCCAAAGGCTGGACCTCTGCTTGCTAGCTATAATTGATTCTTGATGCTCAAGATAGTGTTTTCATTATGTTATATTTAAAAAAACCCAATCAAAAAGCTTCTGCCAGTGCCCTGTGTGACCAGGGCAAAGCCCTTACGAGCAGACACTTCAGAGCTAGATCTAGGAGAGCTCCCCTGCTGCACAGGCACCCCTGGCCTGCTGCTTCACTCTCAGAGGATTGGGTGAAGTTATACTTCGAAGTCAGTGCAGGGTGCAGTTTCTCAACACCCTTACACAACCCTGGCTTTATCAGACACTTGAAAGATTTGCTTTTTTAAGTTCCTTTTTAATTACTCTCTAATTTCTTTCAGTCCAGCCTTGTGAACCAATCTTGGGTGAGGCTTTCAGATATATGCTAATCCATCCATGGCAAGTATATCTAAGGAAGAATAAAGTATCAAAGGACAACGTAATACTAGTTAAAAAGCAGGTCTGATCTCTCACAGGTAGTGTGGAGTCCAGGCAAAAAGCATAAAATCCCACAACAGTGGCAGAAAGAAGGTGGAAACTTGCTCTTGTTCACTTGGTTAGGGAGCTGTATGAATTTGAGGGGCTGACACCTTCTTTGGGCTGTTTCTGTTTTCTTTTATGCCTGTAACAAACATTGGGCAGTGTTGCGGGATTTCAGTCTAGTGCCAAGTGAAGCAGGTCCAGGGGGGCAGCCGGCTCACTGCTCTTTCTTATGGGTACCTAGGAGGACAGCACAAACAAGCTTGGCTGCATTAAGAAATGTTTGACGTAGTTAATTGTGTTTTCAAGGGAATTAAGGTTGTTCATCCTGTTTTACCTGTTTTTTAAACCAGTCTTCACTGTGAAAGATACAGTGATAATCAAAGAGACCAAGAACTGTTATCTGACAGTCTACACCCCATCCTATTTTCCCTGAAATTAAAGTTTGACTATGAAACATCTCATTTTACTGCGGTTAAAGAAAAGTTTCTAAGACTGGTTTCTTTTTCTTTTATATTCCTTATTTTATGAATAAATAAGTGCTACAGACACCTTTAGCACTGATTCAATACTTAAATGAGCTTCCACAGTTTCTACAGAGCAGTGGCTGTTGGAAGAGGACTTGTGTAGTTTGTGCAAATGCTTGTACAGGGAATATTACGTCTTAATAGTTACTTTTCATATAATGCAATTTCCTGAACACAAACAGTTTTATCTGGTGTGCTTTTGCTGAGTAGGATGCCACCACTCATCTGGCAAAGCTAGAGTAATTCAAACATGTCTGACAGGATCAGGACTTGAAAATGCGAGTCAGCTGCTGGAAGCGGGATGCAGAGCAGTCGTGGATGGTGATGAAGTAGTGACACTGCTTCTCTCTATTGCAGCTTGTCAACAAATGACAGGAGGTTATCATTCTTTGTCTCTTGCATTTATAATCTCCAACTTAAATCCTCTAATTGTAAACAGATTTATATCTTCTGGTGGCTCTTTTGCCAATTAGTATGGTGTCACTTCCATTTCCAGAACCTCTGCCCACAAGTATCTTATAGTCTAGTGAATTATTTTGAGCATACTTTAATCAGATTTGATGGGTTTTTTAAAAAAACCATATTCCCTTCTGCATTAGAGTTTAGCAATTTGATTTAGATAATCAGATCTTTTCCATATATCCAAATAGTTCAGGAGAGATTTCCTGGGTTAGCTATGACAATACAGGGTAATGGATTAATGAAATTTTTTAACCAAATCTGAAAACATTTGAATGGCATCAGTCAGAAAGATCTTTGACCTGAAATTATTTAAGAAGTGGAAAATAGGAAAAGTGGGTGGAAGCAGGAGAGGGTTAAATAAAAGAGAAAATCCCTGTTCTTTTAAGATTTTGCTCATCTTAGATACTGTAAAAAGTTATTGTCATGGAATAGCTGGGCCTTATAAATGGGATAAATTTGAAAATTAGAAAGAGTGGAAAACTAAAACTTACTAATTTGATTTCTTTCTTCATTTTTAATAAAACTGAGCAAGATGGAGGGAACAATAAAAGGCAAGTTGAAGTCGGAGGAAGCACCTTTGTAGCCATCCATGTCCTAATAAGTAGCATTAGGAAACTATATGTAAGTATTTAGTCTTGACTGTAGTTGATTGAATACACTTGATCTTGTCTGGATGAAACAGGCCCAAATCTTTCAAGTACTTGGGTGAAAAAAACAGTTGGAAATTCTGTTACTAGCAATGGAAACAAAGAGCCATACTCAAATGTTTCATAAGTTCTGGAAACAGATGAGGTGAATGTTTCAGTTCCATTATCAGTGCTAATCAGACAGGTGAGAAATAAATTTCCAAATGACAACAGTTATTCTTAAATACTCTGCTGAATGCATAGTAGTTCACAGTTACTGTAATGTTACAAACCAACTTCCATGGGAAAAAAAAAGATTTAAGAAAATTATTTCCATTCTTGTGGTACAGAATATTAGATTGTATTGGTACTCTTCAAATCTTTGTGGGGCTTTGACTTGACTGCTCTAAGAGGGTGCTTTGGACACATGTTAGGTGTGCTAAATTAAAAATCCACGTGGCCTGAGTTAGTCAAGAGCTCAAGAGCTTTTAGCAGAGAACAGACTGCAGACCCAAATGACCTGTGTCCAAGTAAGATACTTCAGATCAATAGCTCAAAATGAAATACAGCCCTCTTAGCAGTGGAGGCAGTCAAGTGTGTGTGTGTCTTCAGCATGCATAGGAGATGTGCAGGTACCTGGGAGGTTCACCAACAAGCTCCCAGCCAGAGCAAAAGGTGATGCTTGCTTAAGTGTAATTTTGTGTTGAGTGTCCCATAGATGGAGAGAACCTGGGTAGTCCAGCACTGCGCTTAAGCAGGTAGAAGGACCTGGTGAGGTGCACGTATCAGTGCCATCTAATGCTACAAATAAAACTGTTACTTAATGCTCTTAGAAAGTTAATGCAAGAAGGAATAGCAGAGACAAGTTTGACGGAAAAAACTGCAACTAAGGGAGGTGTAGAATAAGCAGTGTTATCAAATCGGTTTTCATCAGCAACTAATCCAAATTTAACTAAGATCTCTAGGGTTCAGGCTTCATTATCACCTGATGCAGGCTAAACACATCTATCATTGAATAGTTGGAGATTTGTTGTAACACCTATTTAGAAAAGTAATTTACAAGTTTAAGTCTTATCTGTATGGCCAGAGATGTTCATAATTTCTTTGAAGATGTTTGCTTTATTTGTAAAGATTGAATTTGCTGTCAGGGTATTAAAGTGATAGTGACTAAGTCTTGGCATGCTCCATTGGAGAAAGAATCTCTTGGTCTTGTGTTTTTTGAAAACTGAATGTTGCATCCCTCTTTCTCTTAGTTGTAGATGTAAAGTGGGAGTCTGAATATATATGTGTGTTTTAAAAGCCTGTAAGCAAACCAGATTTTTCAAAATATCATCATATTAAGAAATCTAGTAGTTCTACACTTCCAGAGACACACACTGCACCTTACTCTCCCTGCCAGAGCATGTGTA
Source organism: Acropternis orthonyx (assembly GCA_035583155.1). Taxonomy (NCBI): domain Eukaryota; kingdom Metazoa; phylum Chordata; class Aves; order Passeriformes; family Rhinocryptidae; genus Acropternis; species Acropternis orthonyx. Next base: position 124,440,491 of record JAWWEU010000081.1, on the reverse strand, counting down.
CTGTGCTCCTTCCGCTTGTGTGATTTTACAGAAAGGATCTTCTCTGAAACTTTAATTCTGTTGTTCCTTAATCCATCCCTCCATGGAATGACAGAACTCCTCTGCCACCTCAACTGCCCAGAGTAATATCCTTGTGATTTTATACTCTTTGACAGCTAAGGATGTGTGAGAGAGAGGTGAGGGATATCTCAGATACATGGTGTACATTCAAAGATACTGGAAGTTTAAGGAATTACTGTGAAATTACACCACTGAAAGTGAGTTATCTTCTGTACTTCTGAAATAATTGTGGGAATAGTCTCATTTTTCATTTGACACTGACCAATGATGGCTGCATCTTTATATGCCATAGACGTGGGGAAAAGACGTGGGGATGTTTTAAAAAATTAAAATCAAGTAGTATCAGAGAGAAGGATCTCCAAGGGAAAAAAAAAAAAGTTGTTAAACTATGTCATATAAGCCACAAATATGAAACAGAAATATCTCTATTCTGAATTTCGTTTTCCACATTTGACTTTGTGTATGCCAAGTACAACATGAGCCCTGAAGTAAAATCTAGAGGTACAAATTGTTAGAGATAAAGTGAGATGGCACAGGCAGACTGTAGCAATCTCCTCTGCTCCAGACCCAAAATTTCCATGAGAAATAACCATAATTAATGTTCTCAACTACCTCCAGGCCAAAATGCGCCATGTGTTAGGCACCCTACTGGTGTTACGTTGTGGTTTCCGAATAATAATAATATAATAATAATGGCCAGACTTCGTGAACGAAGATCTGGGGAAGGGCTCTCCGCACA
>JAWWEU010000081.1:124376876-124439592 GCA_035583155.1 Acropternis orthonyx | reverse complement strand
CCATTTGCCACGGCCGAGCGAGCTTGGACAGTGACAGTGAAATCCTCAGGACTGTCTAACAGCACCCGGTACTAACCGGGGCTGACCCTGCTGAGCATCAGAGATCTGATGGGATCGGATGACAGGGAGGCATTTAACTGCCCAGGGGACGGTCCCTACTGAAACTCGAACTTGGGCCCTTAAAAGGCAAAAGTGATAGAAGAAGAGTAATGCCAAGAACCACTGATTCAGGTGGACTGGAAACTTAAGAGAAGCAGAAAAGGGAGGAGGAAAGATGGCCTGTAGGACATTGCTCTTGATTATACTTTACTTGTTTTAGTTGAAGTAATTCTGCTTGCCTCTAGCAACAAGCATTTCCTAATGTATTTTACCATTAGACACTGCATCCTTTACTAGTTACTGAATGGCATGTGTAGGCTGGCCTACACACAGTTCTCATTTAGGGCATCCTTTTGACTCTAAATAACTGCCTCAGCAGTGTTTTTTAAAGGATAGTGGTATATGGAACTTTGAGATTACTTATGTAATTCTACAAAAAGAGATCTATCAGTGATACTGACCCTGGAAGCTACTCTGAAATACATTTTAGATGTTTGCAGTGTTCTGTCAGAAAACATCTGATTTTGTTTATTGCCACTGTGTCATGGGGCTCTGCTGATACAAAGCAATCCTGATCCTGCTAAAGTCCATTTGACAAGATGCTTAAGACAACTAACTTGATCTTATGACTAGATAAAAGGAAACAGTATCCTTAAGAACTGTTACTAAACCATCAGATTAGAAGAGATGGTTGCTCATTTAAAGCTCTCCTTTATCTGCTTAATTTTGAATACAAAATACAATTTTACTGGTCTGTTACTATCCAGACGCTGAACTGAGCACTGCTGCTCAGTTCTCCTGAAAATTACATTGGAATTTGACCTCAGTGAAATGCTTTGAAACAAGATATTTTCAAAAACTGTTTATAAATTCCCTCTAGAAATCTCCCTCTTACTTTGCTGTCTCATGTTACAAATTCATATGTGTTAATTTGGAAGTGGCATATCTGTGATTGTTCTTTACTCAAGATAACCCTTCCAAAGTTCCCAAAAATTTAGAAGCAAAAAAGATCCCTGAGAGCTGGGGCAGAAATGATGGATGCCTGGCCCTGCTGTTCATCTCGACCCTGATCCGCTGGGACTGGCCAAGAGGGTGAGAGAGGGCCCCTGGGGGATTGCCAGCAAGTCACCAATTAATACTAATTGCATGGGAAATTACTGTAAGGCTGCGATGGTTCACCAGAGACCTGGAATGAGTTCATAGCTGTGCTGCACCCAAGGGCTGTGTTGTCCCTTGGTATTCGCTTCAAGAAGAAGACACATTGTTGCTCGCTGCTCTGTTGAGTTACAGTGTTTTAAGATCTGAATATATAGGCAGGTGGAGGATGTTAAACAGGTCACATCTGTCATGGAGCTTGGCTTGGGAATATTTGAGTTAAACTGTGATATTCTAATTGATTTCAGCAGGGATCATCACTGTCTCATCTTTAGCCAGACCAGATCGCTTCTCATTTTCTGATAGGAAAGAAAACAAAGCTGAAGTTGCATGAAATATACGCAAATGATAGTCCTTTCAAAACAAGAAAACCATGGACATCTGATGTTAAAAGTACATTCAGCTTTGCCTCTCTGATTTCCAAGGAAAGCTGCGCAGAAAACTGAGATTTAAGATGCTGCTGTCGTCTCCTCTTCCTAGTGACAGCTGTAAACATCTGCTGAGGATGTCATTCATTGTCTCCTCCTATAGTTGCTCATTAAGATCATGAAGCATCGTGCCTGCTTGAAAATGAGAGCGGTAATGGTGTTGGTGGGTCGGGAGCTCCCAAGTGTGGTTACCGAGGGTGGAGGGCAGCGGCTGCATCCTTCTGCGTTCCCGGGGATGCCGCCCCGGCAGGGAGAGGCGCTTCCCGGGCAGGGCGCTGGGACAGGTGGGCAGGGCACGGTGCTGTGCTGCGCCCTCGCCTGCCCGTCCTGCTGCTCGGGAAGGCACACAAGGCTTCCAAGCCCTAAATTGCATTTCGTGTAACCCCTCCCCTGTTTCGACTGCTTGCTCATGCAACCACCCACAGATCTGAAACAAAAATGTGCGGAGCGAGCAGGGAGCACCCTCGCCAGTGGCAGATTGCATCTCCCCTCTCGGCGCCGGGACGCCCGTCCTGCACTGACACCGTCTCACTCCTGAACATAAGGAAGCCTTGGCTAATCACAAAAACATAGCCATTTTTCTCCCATCCGTTCTCTGTACTCCAAGAAGAAAAAGAATCAAAAGAAAAAATAAAGAGAAAGCCCGTGGCTGTAGATGAGCGTGTCTTTGTGCCGCTGCTGGCTGACAGAGGCGGCATTGTTCCAGGCTGTGCCCGGCTTGGCAGCCGGGGAGGGCAATCGGCGGGCGCTCGGGGACCGGGCTCCGCCAGCTCCGGGAGCTGCCCGAGCCACCGGAGCATCGCCAAGAGCCTCTCCGGGTGTCCCCTGCATAGTGCGAACGCACTCTAGGATGAGGAGCCCTTGTTAATCAAAGGTAATGCTTTTATCTTCAGAGTAGCCGTGGTAGCGATTGCTGCTGTTTGGTTATTAATTAAAATGGGGGGATACAACAGGGAGAAAAGTTGTGAAGTCATCTGCTGTACTTAGGAGAATAAAGGCTTCGTGGTGGCATTGTGCTGCAACTGAGGGTTATTAAAGTTTGTGTGTTTGCCTTTATGTGCGCTTAGTTTGTGTTACCAGTAATGAAAAAATCTGTATGTGCTCCCATCAGGGGCAGAAAAGGCCATTTAGTCTCCTTCTCCATCTTTCTTACTTTTTTAAGCCAAAGCTACTATGTATATGCAATATTAAATTAATTTTGCTAGTAGAAATACATCAACATATAGCCATTAGGAAAGGTAAATACTTTTTCCTATTACCAGAGGCAATTCCTTACCCCTCAAGGCACACCCTGGGGTACCAAGCATCCTGTAGAGTGGTAAAAATTTAACATTTGTTCTTACACACCTCAACAGAAGGAAAAATCATTGTTGCATTTGTTTTTTCACTTTGCAATAACTATGATTACACCAACTGCCAGATTTTACATTGTTGTGCAGATATTTCTCTTGTGTTCTTACTACTTCAATCCTATTTTGAGTAGTTTTAAATTACTATTATTTTTTTTTTTGTTTTAAAGTAAAGATATATTTTGTCTGAGCATTTCTCCTGGCCTCTTTGCTGTTCTTATTGCTGTCTGTCCCTTGGAATTGTTAAGTGTGTTTTTTGAGGATGTGTACTGCTATTTGCGGATGATAACAAATGTAGTCTTAAAAGTGTAAGCCTTGTGACTGTTCTTCATTTCATGTGCCCAGGCTGACATACTTTTGGGGTGAATGGTCTGCAGCACAGACCCCCCGACACAACTCCAGATCCGGAACTCTTAATGACACAAATGGTGTTTGAAAGATATTGGAGGAGTTTTTTGGTTGATATTTTTCTAAGGAGGGATTAAAAAGAAGAAAGTAATAATTTGTGTACTGAGGAACTCTGTTCTGCCAGTACAGCACTGTTTGTTGCGTGTAATTTAGGAGAACATAGCTTGTACCTCCTGTTTGCCTGATGGCACGTAGCAGCCCCAGAGGACACACACTGCTTGTGTGCTCCTGTTCAGTTTTAATCTTTAGGGAGCAAGTGTTTCAAAGAACAAATACATTGCCTTGTAGGAGAAACTCCAGGAAACATCCTGCCAGTGACAGCGGCAGCCGCTGCCCATCATGCTGGACATCCCTCTGCCAAAAACAGCGGGGCTTTGTGAGCTGGCCAGCCAAAGGCTGGGAACTGCAAGCTGTGTATCCCTGAGGATGGCCAAATGAAATCACATTTCAAAGTATCGAGTTAAAACTGTGAGGCTGCTAACTGCTGGCTCAAAATGCAGTATCTTTTATCCTGGACCTGTGGATTTGTGGCATCCCCTTTCTGCAGGAGTGTCCACCCCACTAATCCCTATGCACCCTCCATACTGCTTGGTGGTGGGGCTGGGTTGGATGCCAGGCAGGCAGTAATGAGCCTGTTCTCTCTCTCCATGCAGGCTTTCCCCACACACCCCTCCTTGCTGAGGGACAGGGAAACTGGGGGGCTCCAGCACTGGGGAGCCAGATCCCCCACTCCTCAACCATCTTGGCAGGCCTGGATGATGCTGGATTCCGCATACTGCCATTTTAACAATGCCCTTTGCATCAAGGAGACATGTTCCAGACAACATCTGCTACAGTAAAGAAGGACATTTTAAAGTAATAAGCATATATAGATCTGCCTAGGAGTTTTTTAATCTATCAAATGAGAGATATTTGTGGTCATTATCTCCATGAGAGAAAGAAATGAGACCCTGTATTAGACTATGTGCCTCTCAATGATTTTCTTGTGCTTGTCAGGGGCAAGCAAGTGTGGAAATCCCAAATCAGAGCTTTTCTGCACAAGCAAAAAAATGGAGCCAGCATAATTAAAGGGATTGCCATTTCCAACAGTTTTTCAGTGGGTGTTTTACTAGACCTGCACATATCAGGAAATAAAAATATATGCAGATAAATGTGGTTTAGGTTAAATCAAAATTGGTTATTTATTATTGTGAATATCTTATACTGGTGTAGAGCCTGTTACTTTCCTTTTAGTGCTGTGTTTTAACTGGCAAATGAAGTTTCATTTGCTGTTAGTTTAAAAAAGCAGAGTAAATACATCTCCCACATATAAAATAATCCTGCATAAAGTTCATTAGCTAGATGCTGTGGGCCTCATTTGTACTTTTATAACCCATTTCTGCCGGAGTATATGACACTAAGTGAGCAGGGTCAATTTCAAGCTAATAGCTTTTGCTTCCAAAGTTGACTTCTACTGTATATGTTTCTCTAAACAAAAAGATGCAGCAGAGTTTGTCATGGACATAAATACAAGCAGGGTTTTCACAGTTAGGTCTTAACCAGTGCTTCTTCATTTTTTCAGCCCAGAAGCTTTTGCTTCCACGCTGGGAGAGCCTGTATGGATGGGAGAACCTGTGTGGATGATATTATAAGGTAAAGAATACAGCCACTGGCAGCTGGGATTTTAAAGTTCTTAGCTTTGCATTGCTACAGAGTTTCTGTGTGAATAGTTTCTTCACTCTGCATCTGATTTCTTCTCAGAAAGACTTGCATATGGTTGTCCTTTGTTGTTTGGTAGTAACAAAAACATGAGCAAAACTAGCTGTGTACTGTGTAGATGATGATATGTCTTAGATTATGTTGAATTTCGCTGTCACGTGAAGTTCTGTATGCATACTCTTTCTCTCCTGCGAGCCTCAAATGGCCTCTTTGGGAAAGGGCTCATGCTGTGTGTCTGGTGTACCTCTTGGTGCAGCATCACTCACAGTGTTCCATTCAACTTTGTAGTGTTACATTAAGACCGGAGTGTCCAGTGTGTTTTCTGATTCCCAGAAATGCTGTCATTTTGTAGCCCTCCCCTGCCACCTTTAGTGTCACCTTTCCTTCTCCACTCCTCTCTTCTCCACCTGGGTAGCAGCTCCCCATCATCTCTGCCCCCCGGCAGACATGGTGTGCTCAAGGCTTTTATCTGCAGGCAGAATGATCAGCAAACAGCACCATTCTTACCTCCTCTCCCAGCGCCTACGTCTGTTCTGTTTTACTCTACCTCAGGCACTGAATGAGCAAATAAAGTGTCATTACATGAGGAATATATCTTAAATACAATGACTGGAAAACATGGAATTCTTCTGATTTGGGGTCCTAAAAGACAGGCTTTCATACAGTGCTAGGCAGATCACACAGCCTGCATGGATATTACTGAGTCCAACAGTGTTAGCATAGTATAGCTCTGCTGCATGTTTCCTTAATCTGCTTATTTAGAGACACCCAGAATATTCATCTTAATCATCTGTTTCTGCTGCATAGTAGGTACGGGAGGAAATACCACAGAGAGCCCTGTCACTGGGAAAATGCATCATTTGAATGTGCAATGTAAATATTTTAACTAACCAAATGTAAACACTGTTTTGCCTTTAGGATGGGAAAAGACTGTTACAGTCAGAAACGAGCTGACATGAGTGACCCTGTATAGATGAGATACAAAATTGCGTTCACACATTTTGGTAATCAAAACAGAGCCCTTAATGAATTGCCTAGTGTGAAGGGAATTACAAACACAAATGTGCCTGACACAAGGCATTCGGAAGTCGCTGCTGTATTAGCGCTAAAGGAAGGACTTTTCAGAATTCATGAGGATCCAAGGTCTATGGGAGGGATGATGTGAGATGAGAGAGCTAAGATAATGAGAGATGTGATATGGTAAGAGCTAGAGAGAAACTGAAGATTCTGCGGAGGGGAACCTAAACAGTAAGTATGCTCCCGACTATCCGTGCTCCCCTGTGCCACTGCCTATGACTCTATTGATGATCTGGATGAGGGGATCGAGTCTACCCTTAGTTAATTTGGTTGATTTTAGGAAGAATTTCTTCACAGAAAGACATTGGAATGGACTGCCCATGGGGGTGGTGGAGTCACCATCCCTGGAGGTGTTTAAGGGAAGACTGTACTTGGCACTTAGTGCTGTAGCGTAGTTAACATGGTGGTGTTTGGTTGGACTCTGTCTCAGAGGTCTTCTCCAACGTAATTGATGCTGTGATTCTGTGTTCACAATGCAAGAACAGTTAATTCAGAAGTTTCCAAGGGTTAGAAGATGGTAGAGGAAACAAAAATACTAGATAGAGCAAGAAGCACCTTATTGCATTCACAGTCATGTTGTGGGTTTTTCAGCTGGTGAATTCAAAGGAAAGCAGAGCTCTTAGGGAGCTCAGAGCTCATTAGCCGCCTACACTGGCTTCGTAAGTGCTTGAAGACTTATGTTTAAGTGGTACTTGATAGAAACCAGACACGTGGTTTAACTTTTGATGCTGAATATGGTCCTTAAAAAGTGCTATAGCATAGGATCCAGAATATTCCAGATTCCAATTGACTTCATTGTACAGTAAAATGGTCTTTTGGCATTCATCAGATTGGTAAACAGAAGAAATACCTGGAGATGATTTCATTTGCTATGTGTTCTAGCCCATGGATTGTTAATATCAAAGGAGGAAGAAACAACACAGAGGATATGTCTAGACTCCATAGATTGCAAGAAATTAGTTATATCTTATTTTTGCAGGAACAGGTAAATGTAAATGCCCAAGTGAGTAATCTTTCATTACTAGAATAGCTGGGGGATTTTTTTAAAGCTGATTTTTGCTTGTATTACCAACAATGAGTAATATATTAACATCTGCCTCACATTTGCTATTTCTTTGTTCTAACAGCTGAAAATTTACATTTACACATAGGCCTCAGAGCTAAAAATGTCATTCCCTAGGTTAAAAATCCGTAATGATTTTTGTTGTTCCCTTTGATAAGAAAGGAGAACTGAAAACACAGGGAAAAAACAAATGGAAAGGGTAGCCTCCAGATGATAAATGCTTTTGGTTGGAGCACGGATTAATCCTGTATAGTGTAGCCTTAAGAGTGTCATTGTCTGCCATTACTACAGCAATTTAGCTATAGTCAAATCTATTAAAAGTAAAAAATATCTAAAGAAAGTAGAAGAAACCAAATACTTATGTCATCAGTACTGAGAAAATAGAATTACATTTTTTAGTACAGAGGAAATTAAGAGTCTTTCTTGTGTGGATTAGAAGTGTTTTGCATAGATGAGAATAACTTTGGCATTACCACAGAATCAAACTTCTGCTGCTAGAAAATCTAATCATTTTATGCAATAACTTCATCAAACTATTCTCTTTGAATACAGATAATCCAAATCTTCTTTACCTCCCAGGCAGATGTATCAATTTTCATGATAAAGCATGAATTTAGTCAAAAGTACTTCAAAAAACTTCAGTTTTTTCCTTTACGAGAAGGAAGCTCATATACTTTTGCTAAAGTGTTGTATTGTGCTCATTTTTTTTTTTTAAAGGATCTAAAATTAGATCCTGTGTTTTATCACAGGGGAAAATGTAGAAACAGATTACTCTGTAATGCTGAATTCATAGCATCATTCTTCTAAAATAAAATCACGTTATTTGAAAGCATATGAAAGATAGGGAATCTAAGAGAAGAGAAGTGGAGTTGAAAAATTTTTGGAAGGAGAATGTAAACTTCAGGGCTGAAGGAAATTAAATAAAAGAATCTGTGAGAGTGAGAATAATCATGTGAAGGGGAACAGACTGTTCTGGTGATGTCTTTTGGCCTGGGTTTTGAAAAGAATTCAGAATATGATCTGCAATCTCTCTCTTTGGGAGGGGGAATGGGAGTTTTTCCATTTATGGTGGAGTAAGAATGTCATTGCCCCAGCTGTTAAAATATTTTGAAATCTACTTCAAACTGCTTATTTATTGCAGTGTTAAAGTGTAGACCACTGTGAACAGAAGAAAGAGAGAAATTGGAATCAGTCCCAAAAATTGGGGCGAAAGCATAATTTATGCTTCCCTGAGAGGGAATAGGAGTCCAGTTTGGCTCTTTCTAGATCAGTTCTCTGAGAGACTGCTTTTTAGGAAGACTCTTTGGGTATATCTGTAAGTGAACAAAACTCAAGGTTCAAATCTGCAGGGGGAACTTGGAAGCCCCTGTCAAAGCCAGGGATAAATAGGATGAATATTTTGAGGCTGAAAGTGCCATCTGAGTGTGGCTTTACAAAGCAGTGAGGACCATGGCATCCCAAGCATCTCTGGCATATACTTGAGAACAGACTTATGTAAGGCAGTGTTTCTGCAGAAGGTGGACAGTCTACATGGGCTGCTCCTGTGCCTGCAGCTGCTTCAGAATCCACTTTTCCATTGTGGTACAGAGCAGTCCATGATCTTTGCCTGATTATTCATTTCTAGGTAAGAGTCTTCACATTCACATATATATAACTGATTCTAGATGAACAGCAACAACTTTCAGCATCAGATAAATCTGTGTGTGAGATGAATTTATAGTTGTGCTGTTGTGGACTGTCAGTAGCCTTAGACAACCTGCTGTCATCAGACTGACTTGGTTTCTGAGCTTTGCTCTTGTGGCACAGCCAATTCCATTTCAGTGTATGTGTTAAGGAGAGTGTGTTCTAGTAATATTTTATATTTACACAGCACCTTTCATCCCAGAGTACTTTATAAATCATGTATATTCAACACCACTGACCTTTTGCAGTCCCTTGGGAGCAGGAGAACAACCATTTTACAAAAGCAATAAAACCACAGGAATTTTTTCTCTGTAATTCTGGAAGGAATTCATTAATTACAGAATGAATTTTATGTTCCCCAAGCTACAGCTTCAGTTTGTAAGGATCTCTATTGGAAATTTCTTCAAGATAAGATGCGTGAACCTGCATTTTGTGTATACCAGGAACAAAGAGCTAATCCATCCTTCCAAGACTGGACCCCTGGAAATGCTTAATTCTTGCATCTCAATGAACAAAAAGGTGTCACAACATCTATACCTTGGCTGTGATTTTATCAGTAAATTGTCATCTTTTCCTGCAGGATCTGCCCAAAATGGTATAGTCTGCATTCCCCCTCAGCTGCTGTGGATCCTCCCATCTCAGTGTGTGAGATACAGCAAAATAAATACATCAGAAAACCTATTTACTTGCTTTTGACAAATTCAGATGTAACTGATCCTCTGAGGTATCAAGCTGAAGAAATTCAGCATGTCTGTGCATTGGGCCAACATATGCAGAGGAGAGATGAGCAAGGCCAAAGGAACAAGGAGGAGGAGGATGGCAGTATATTCATCTTCCTGGCATTCAGTGCCCCTTCCTGTAAACATCAAGAGAATAATCTGAAGCCTATGCATATCAGTTTGTGTCTGTCTCTGCAGCACTGGAGCTAATGGGGAATGGCAGTGGTTGGTGAGGGAGTGTGTGGGGTCCTTTGTCTGCCCGGGGCATCCTTCTTGTGGTGCACAGAGGCTCAGCGTATGAGCAGGACTGTCTCGGTGGGGTCAGAGTCCCTCTACTTTGAGAAAAAACTCCAGAGAAATTGCTTTCCTTAATTTTAAAGAAGAAAATAAATATGCAGTCTGTTCTAGTACAGTCTTTGCCAGACCAGCCATTCTGGGGGTTAATTTGGGCCTTATTTAGTCTGTTGTTTTAAACAGAAGAACAGCAACATTCCTATTTTAATTTTACAATTCAACTAATGGATTACAAAACCACAGTTAACTGTGAATGCCATGGATGGTAACCCAGTTAATAGTGATTAAAAGAATCTTTAGGTTTCCAGTGTATTGTTTTGCCATTTATCTCTCTTCGTAGCTTGTCTGGGTTTAATGTAGTTTATTCCATTTAGGAGCATTACTGAGACAAACCCCATTAAAGCAGGCATTGTAGTCCTTGTTTTGATTAGCACTCAAGGCCACTAGATAATGATGCTTTAAAAAAAAATAATCTTGTGTTTCTCATATGGTCATTAGCACTGTGATCATCACCAACCTTCATACAACAGTGTCTTTTTTTTTTCTTTCTAAATCTCGGAGTCAATTGTGAATGTCTTTAATATAGTCTGTGACATTTGAACTGTAATATTTATCTCAAAAATAACAGTTCTTGCGCTTCCAGTGCTCAGACTTGCAAGAAATGTAAGACTTGCAGTCAAAAATTATCCTTACTAGCTAATATTTTTCAAAGCTATTTTATTGGGATGATTTTTTTACATTTTATTTTGTGATGAGGCTTTCTAGACATTCAAGTATGTATATGTTCATCTCAAAAAACACCCTGACCAGAGAAAGACATTTGCACCACTCCTACCAATATAAGACCCTTTCAGTCCCAGACTGATACGGGCAATTAAAATAATTTTCACACATCATGTTTAAACCAATGACATGTAATTCTAGGACAAAACCTCTCAGCACCTCTTTCCAATATTCATCTGCACTCAGAGGATGAGCAGCTGCTATTACATGCTAATGCCTTTTGAGGGTGAATGGCCATTTTAGGATGTGTTATTAGCTCTGTGCAAATGAGTGCATTTTCAGTCCTAGAATGCAGAGTTGATCTCACATGCCGTTCCCTTTACAGGTTACAGTTTTGTAAACCTAAAAGAAGAATGAGAAAAATTATGATTTTGGTGAGTTTGGCTTGGCATCTTGTAGGATGGGGTGTGTCCATCTGTAACTACACGGTCGGGCCATGGGGACCAGACCCCTCACCTTGAGGCACGTGAAGTTGCAGGCCCTGGCCGGACAATTAACATTTCTAATAGCACAGCCAATGTATTTTACCATTATTGCTGAATTTTACCTTTGGCTGCACACTGGTGTGCCTGAAAGGAAGCACTCACACTAGTGTTTGTCTTTTATTCTTACAGACCAAAGTCACCCTGTGTTTTCACTAACTTGCCAGGTCCAGGTGTGAGAGACCAGCAGAGTCCTGAGGCCCTTTGAGGTGCTCATCAGATCCTTGGAGCAGGATGAATGATTGTTTGCATGAACATATTTCTATATTGAGATAAAAACTGTCGCTTTCCCCCCCCCCCTTCCGCCTGAAAAGGAAAAAAATGAGTGCACAAAAAAAAAAAAGGTGTAGCATACAGAGCTTTAACATAGACTTGTGTTGGCTTATGACTGGCTTGCTACTGCTGGCTGTGTGTTTCTTGCTGTGGCCGTGATTCCCTGACCCCAGCATAGCAGAGACTCATGTGGAATGAGTGGCCAGGAGTGCCAAATGTAAAAAAATACTGATTTCTGTTGGACTGTTTCATAATTCTCCAAACCTTCTGAGTACAGAAGCCCTTTTAACCACTTTTATCGTGTTGTTGCACAAGACACCTAATCTGTACTCCTCTGGTTTGGGCATTTTTAAATGGATTTTGCTCACTAAGGCAGTTTTGTTCTATTCCTACGATTAGTTTTGTCTAGCCTTGCTCAGAGTAGATAATTAATGCAGTAGTTAAAATACCATCATCTTAATGCTCTTTACCAGGGATGGAAACTGCTTGTCTTGGAAGCAGTTATACATGAACCAGGATGAAGAATGAGCTTCAGAGTGGAATAACCCTGGATTTATTATTCAACCAGTCACCACACTAACTTGATTTTTCTTACTGTTATTTTTACCTAAATAGTGCTGCAGTTGAATTAAAAGGCCCCTGCCAATTTCTGAAAGAGAGGAGATAACCAGATCTCTGGAAGATATTATCTTAAAAAAATTCATTTTAAAAATATGTGAATCCTCACTTGTGAATTCCTGATAAATGAAGAATAAATTCCCACAGTTCATGATTTCTCATTATTTATTTAATTTATATCCCATTATAACTGTGAATGAGGCTTTACAAAACCACAGGGACCCAATCTTTGCCTTAAAATGATTGTAGCTGAAATTAGACACAACATATAACCAATTACTTCAATAGACAAATCAGGATTACACCAAATAGAAATGGTTCATTTGGTGTATCTTGTGTACATTGTAGGCTTGTGATAGTACAATTATTTGGAAAAGACCTGTTTGTCATCCCAAATGTGGTGATTAGTAACGAAGCTCTGGAACAAAACCGTCATTAGCATTTGCTGGTTTAAACCAGAAAACTTGAGACACTAATGACTAATCGTTGCTTTCCTACAAGCAATTTAATTAAAGATCTGGATTTAATGGAGGATATATTCAGAGGTGTATTTGACTTTCTAGATGCTGTGGTCTCCAAGGATCTTCAGCCCATTTTTAGACCCATCTCGTAGACTGAAAATACTGCTTGCTGTGCATGTTTTATTACATGGTGAAGGTAGAGTCTCTTGGAGGTTCTAACAGGACACCACACTTTTGTCACCCTTAATTTTGGGCACACAGTGGATAATGTCTTACTCCATACACATAGAGCTCTTTTCCTACTATTTAGTTACAAATACCAGTGTAATATTTTGTTTCCGAGAGTAAGTCATAATTGTGCAGTACATCATTGTTTGAATGTTCCTCAGCAGAGGACGCTGCCATCCTCTTGTAAATACTGCATGTAGTTGTATCAAATCCTTAGGCTTTATTTTGACATATTTGAATATCTAGACCTTCTGCTTAACAGAACTTTGGCTAATGAACTAAGGTTTGTCCACTATTTCCAGAGCTCTGCTGGCATATAGCTCATCTCATATCCCCTCTCCAGAAGAAGTAAAATGTTGGTGGTGGGAGGATGGGCATGGGGCTGGAAACTTCTCCCCCTTCTCATCCCCTGCAGCAGGTGAGGCTTGGGGGTTTATTTCCCAGCAATTTGCTCAGATACGAAAGAGGGGGGTTTAATGTACCTGCTTGCCTACCCCACAGGGTTCTGGTGTGGCTAATTAGTCAGTATTTGCACAGCTCTGTGAAAACGCTTTAAAGTGCCAATTATGAATTATAATTATCTTGTGAAGATGATTGGGAGTCCACGTTTGCGTGTTGATTCAGGCCATGGGAGTAAGCCTTTCAAATAACAGCTCTTATTTAAATGCCTTACTTCTTCCTTATCTCATGGTGCATGCTTTTTTAAGGATGATGAGAAACATTAGTTTACCCTTAGGAAAGACCAGGTCTGACTGTTTTTAATAATGAGTTATGTACTTAGTCACAGTAGGTAAATTTGCAAACCAAGCAGGACACACTCAGAGATCGATTCTGTCTGTTCAGCAGATGGTTTTACACAAAGCGTTCAGCAGGACGAGCCTGCTGAGACTTTAAAACAAATACTGCTAAGTAGCATTGCCATAAGCCTATTAATACAGTGGCAATGCCTGTTTTAAACTCTGCAGAGCTCCTACTTTATTTATATCTCATCTATTTACTGAAGTGTAATGGATTTACTCTGGGAAGAGACTGGATCTCAGCAGATTTGCTCTGAAGGCTGACATTTAAGTTGCAACTTACTTTCACAAAACAGTAACTAGTGCTCAGCACTAACTGCAGGACACAACTACTTTTTTAATAGCAGCACACCAGTATTAAAGACAAAGCAAGAAGAGCCTACAAAATAAATCCATTACTTGACTTAGAATTTCTGAAATTCCTGGAAACTTTCTGTTGCAGCAGGAATACTTTTGTATCTTTAAGGTCTGTGTGTTTCTTGTAGCTTTATAAATGTTGCTGGTTTCTTTAATTGGATAGTAAGAGACTTTATTCTAATTTTATGTGAACTAATTGGACAAGTAGTTGCTTGTAATGTAAGTTTAATATTTTAGTCTGTATATCTGTATGTTAATGTTGCATTAAATAAAGGGAAACCTAGGGTTGCATGTAATATTACAGAGAGAACAAGGTTTGCCTCCAGTCACTATACAAAGAGCAGTTGGGAACAGAATCGGGTCAAAAGTTCCCTGTGTGCTATCTCTTTGCAGTAACATAAAATTTTAACAGGGAAAAATTACAGGGAGAAAACCACTTTGTTTAAAAATGTTCATGAAGGGAGAACAACTTTTTTTTCTGAATAGAGGTCTTTTGACAGTTGCTTACTAGTTCCATGCTTACATGTGTGTTCTGTAGCTGCACAGGGACATTTAACACAATGTTGATATGAGCCCACACATTGATGCTCCAGCAGAGGGGTGTTATGTATCCATATTATGTCTAGATTTGTGTTGTTTTATTTGCTTCTTTTCTTCTCTACCCAGAGTCTTGAGCACCATTAAATAATTAAACATGACAGTGTCTGTGATAGTGAACAGTTTTTGAAAATCTGGACATTAATTTTTTGTCATGCCAGCTGGAAGGAGTGTGATGCTCTGGCATTGTTCTGCTTGGAGAAAAGTGTTTTTCTGGTATTAGACTAAAACTTTTCATCCCTGCATAAATCCTTACAGCTCTCTGAGAAGGATTTAGTGCTAAGAGCCTTCATCCTTGTGTAGGAAATTACTTTAAAGGAAGGTGTTTGTACGTGTGTAACAGTTAAGCATGATGTTACTGGTGTGAGATTCAAGTGCAACTAAAAACTCCTAAATTTAGGCAAGGCACCTTCAGGCCTGGTTATAGTCAATGGTGATCAGAGCCCCTGCCAGCTGCTCACGCAGAAGCAGCTGGTGCCATTTGAGATGCCCTGGTACCTTTTTCATAGTCTCCAATAGCTCTTTGAGAAGCATGAGAGTTTTCTGTAGGTCCTGTGCCATGTCTGCTAACCACATCCAGAGTCAGGTTTCATCTACAGAAGAGGGAGGGCATTGAGTGTTGTTTGAAATGCCATAGGCTATGCCCATTGGTCTCCAGCTGGCACTCCAGAAGGGCACAAGTCTTCTGCAGTTCATGCATCAAATTGTTCATCTCTGCGGACATATCTGCATAAACATCCAGATATGTTAGACGGCCTTGGGCAACTCAGGTGGTTCTAGCTGCCAGTGTTGAGGCAACTAAATGGCATCCCCCTCTGTTGGTCAGCTGCATCCCTTATGAGGCTGCATTGCCTGGTAGCCCCTGGGAACACAGGAGACTCAGACACATCACTCACACATAGACACACTTGGGCATCTCACACATCTTGTGATGGGTGGCTGACTCCCACCCATCATGTCACAACTGTGACATATCACTGAGCCTGCAGTGCTGCCTGGGACTTTGCCGATAGAAAATGAAAAAAATATGGAAGGGCTGAGAGGGAGAAAGGAGAGAAAAATGTAGTTGCTGCCCATGTGAGTGCTGCACTGTGCTCTGTAATTCAGCTGGTGAGATGCACCGTGGATTTGACGTATCCCGATCCTCCTGCCTTATCTGCATAGCCACAGAATGGCAGTGTGGGCAACCCAAGCCAACTGAGAAGGCAGCACAAGAAGAAGTCAGTGGCCCTGAGGCTTGATTACAGAGCAGCACCAGCACAGTGGAATTAACTGTGTGTCCTGAACTGGCTCAAATGACTGTCCTTCTGAGACAGCAGTAGGTACCCTATGGTAACTGGCATGTTTTCTTCATCCCTTTGGGCTGGCCTTTGAATTTTCCAACATCATTTTGCCTTTTCCTTTCCTTCGCTTCACCTGCGTTTGCCAGCAGTGCTGTCCTTGCCTATTAGCACTTGTGTACCAGCTGCTGTGCTTTTTCTTTTTTTGGCAGTTTCTGTGCAGATTGTACTTGCTTTTTTTTGCCCCAAACCTTTTTGATGCATGTCAGCATTTTATCTGTTTGCATGCACTAGAGAATGATAGGAGCCATGATCTATTTGGGTCAGCGTGTGTCTGAGTGTAACCATTCCAAAATGAGGGATTTTCTAAGAATAAATTTTTTGTCACCAATCTAGTTCTCATTCTTACCTGCATAATATCTGTTGGCACCCTTCTGCTATTTTTTTACTTGTGAAACTGGGGTAGAGTGATGAGTCTTTCTGCTGTTTTTGCTTTTTTCCAGATGAACTAAGTCTTGCAATTCTCCTGTTGGTTGAATAACTCATGGAATACATAGCAAAGCAAGTAGTTTAGCAGCTGCCCCAAACTAAGGTCTACAGTCATGTGTTTCATCAGCTGAAAATTCAAAAAGGACTCTCTAAAAGGATGACATAGTTATTTTTCTGAAAGTAGTGCATCAATTTGATATTGAGTCTAAGTGAATGCAGAGGTGGATGACCTCTGCTGTTCAGGCAGTTTACCAGCTGTTCGTCGTAGTCGAGAAAATCTTTCAACAAAAGAAAAATTTAATTTACTATCGCAACCATCAAATCAACTTGTGTTTCAGCTTTCAATAACTAATGATCTCCCTCTGGATTTATGAATGGTTTCTTTGAAAACTGTTCCCTTCTGCAGAATCAGATTGCTTTGCAATAAAACTGTCTCTCTAAGTGATGAAAAAGGATAAAAAAGGTTTGTTCACCTTGTAGTGTTAGGTTATCCTTTCAGAAGGTGTTACAATAGGCCTGAGCATGGCAAATTTCTCAAAGAATAAAGCAGATGAAATCCAGACTGCTTGGTGAAGGAAAATGGGACTTGGACAGGGTGTTATAGCAGTGATGTAATGGAAAATTGTAAAAGATAAGTAGCTGTTGAAATTACTTGGTGGGGGGAGAAGGGGGTGGTGTGCTGTAGCTGTGTATGTTCTTGAGCTTTCTCAATATCATGTATATGTTTGTATCTTGTATGTTGCTTAAGGTTATTTGTCACATTTTAGGTAAGCACTCCTATTGCTTAATTCCTAACCTTTCATTCTCTTTCTGAGTGTTTTCATATATTTCTGGGCATCTGCTCTTTGTATTTCTGATGTGCCCTGTCTTTTCTCACCATTTGGGCATCCTGATACTAATAGGCCATTACCAAAGTAATCAACAGATGTTGTTATCAGTACTGGTAGTTTTATAAGGAGTTTGTTTGACTATGTTCGATTGGTACATTATTACAGAAAAATTAGTCAAGGGAAAAGTCCTCAACTGAAAATGTTGCCCAGGGTGAGAAATACTCAGCTAATGGCCAGAGGGGCAGTGCTCTGTGCTAGAAGCACCAAGCCTCAAGGTGGGTACAGAACTGATGGCAGCTCTTGGAGCTTTGGCACTGTGGCAACACTGGCATGGCCTCTGGAAAGGAGAAGGAGGCAGTCGCAGAACAAAAACCGAGGCTCTGTGTGTTTGCAGAGAGTGGGTGAAGATACCAGGAGGAGGCAGGATGACAGAGGTGTAGTCTTCCTGGCCATGCAAGAGTGGAGGCAGTAGCTGTTTTTGTGGTGAGCATGCCCGTGGATGTGGGCACAGGCCTCTGGTGTGTGTGTGTGCATGCTGTGGTCAGTTCTACACAGCTGGAAGATTCCTCTCAGCCACTCTGTGAATGAGATGTGCTTACTGCTAAGGTTTAGAGCTTGTTATCTGCTCTTCCCTCATACATCACCAGTGAAAGAATGTTCTTCTTACCTGGTCTGTCCAGACTGTCTCTCCTGTCCCTGGAGAGCAGATATCCTGCATCTTTACAGGTTTTCATCAAATTTCAGTCTTACTCTGCCCTTTCAAAACCTTAACAAGACCATGTTTGTGGAGAAAAAGCAGTGATTTGGGTCAGCATAAAGGAGAAACTTGGAAAAAGCAAAGCCAGGCTGGTTATTGATTGCATGAAGTGTTGTGATGCTCTGCTTCTCCTGCCTACCGTCCATTGTTTCTCTGTCATCACACTTTGGCAGCTCGTAACTCAAAGTAGTAGCAAAACTTTTTTTGCAGGATGCATGGTGTATTTTTCTCTCTGCAGTGCTACCCATATTGTCAAGCTTCCTGCTAAAATAATGCTAATGATAGTAACAAGGGAAAGCACAGAAGCAGGGGAAGTCTCACAGCATTAGTGATGCTTAAACTGCAGAAAAACTGATGCCAACAGGCAGCAAAAAGAATAGACTGGAGGAAGGAGGAAAAAAGGAAATTTTTTTAGTCATTTTTTTATTCAACAAATTCAAGTTTACAAGCTATAGGCCAAATTCTGTGTTCTAGTTCTTGCTTAGATGCAAGAGGAGTGTTTTACTTGGAATTATGATTTATTCATGTTCAGGAAATGTTCTGTTTATACCAAGTTCAGACTACAAAGTGGTAGTTAGTAGATGACATTCAGACTGGAGATTTCTCTTGAAACAATGTGAGAAAGAATTTTTTTTTTAAGTCTATTTCTCTTCACAGATAGTTTCCTATCATTAAATATCCAACAGAAAGAGCCCAAGTGACAGGCTGAATATGTAAATGCAGTGTTCATACATAGCTTCATGGAAGGTTTCTTTTCCACAGTGTATGAACCAAACATCTCAATTAAATCGAGAAGGGGAAGATCTGGTTTTCATTAGCTGTGAAGACTTTCAGAATTACATTAGTTGCAGTTGATTAGATCTTATAATTGTATTTGCTGTGTGTCATGATGAGGGTGGGTTGGAGGCGGGTGTCCAGCTTGTAGATCACTCCTGCAGGACACATGATTAGTTTCTGCTGCCTTGGTCTATTGGGATCAAGACCAGAGTTTTGTATGTCCCCTTCCACAGAGGAGAGAAGGTGGATAAAAAAGCACCTTGTGCCAGGACATTGGTGTGTGGGGTCAGGAAACAGTTAGGTTTATTATTTTGCCTCCCTACTCCACACTGCTGCAGGTACCAAACCTCAGTGGGGAGGTGAAGCCACAGGACATGGTGGACTGGCAAATGCAAGTGGTGTTTTCATTTCCCACAGCTTGCTTCCAATTGAAAGGGCAGAATGGTGCCATTATGCTAGTCTCAGAGAGAACTTGCAATGAAATTGTGCAGTAACATGAGGCTGTGAAAAGACGTGGGCTGTCAGTGCTGTTCCCACTGTCCAAAGGCTTAGTTAGCCACATTGCCTGTTCTGATGTGTCAGCCAAGGAGATCAGCTCCAAGGAATGCATTGGAGTGGGTCACCACACATCAACCTCCCTTGCTTTTGTCTGTGGTTTATAGATATCTTGTCTCCTAAGTTTAGGTGACTGAAAGTTCATTAGTCTATAAGAGGCTAGGTAAGACCTTCACAGCTGGCTTTGAAGGTACCCCTCTCTCCACAGGCAGAAGTTAGTTTTCACTGACCATGCAGAGCATACAGGTAGCCAGTTTAGATTATTTTTAAATGACTGAAGTGAAGGTGGCACCTATCCTTAAGGAACATATGGCTGTGTTTTCAGCTTGAAGGAGAAAAGGAAGACCATGTAGATGCAGCACTGAGTGGGAACACCAGGCATCTTGGGTAAGGTCAAAGAGCTCCTCAAAAACCACCAAATCCTTCTTTATCTTGGACATTTTTTCATGAAAAGAAAGTTTTTTTACACAGGAATTCTGTCATGTACTGCCTTGGTTTTACCTCAGTAAAAAGTGAACTCTTCAAGACAGGGATCATCTCCAGAAATTAAGGCGGCTCTGCATATATACCAAATGTTTAAGAAAACTGACATTCCTAATGAGATACAAATGTTAAAAAGTCAAAAATCACTTTAATGAATCAATTAAAGTGAAATGAGAAATTTGGGCTTGAAATAGCTCTTCACCTTTACAAAGCACATTGTGGAACACTGTTTTCTTAAAATTGGTCTGTCATTAAGTTAAATGACTGCTGACTCTCTTGCTATGAGATATCACAAAGCTAAATTCTCACTAATTCCTTTTGCTTCAAGATCATTTAATCTTAAATATAACAGGCCCTTCTGATATAATTTGTACTCTACCTCCAAGGACCATTATTTGGTTTCCCTGGAACACTCCTGTCTTCCAGACATTTATATCTATCAGTTACATACTAACATTGGCACTCAGTACTCTGGGCTGTT
This sequence comes from Acropternis orthonyx, assembly GCA_035583155.1. Taxonomy (NCBI): domain Eukaryota; kingdom Metazoa; phylum Chordata; class Aves; order Passeriformes; family Rhinocryptidae; genus Acropternis; species Acropternis orthonyx. The sequence goes on along the minus strand of JAWWEU010000081.1, from coordinate 124,419,371 downwards.
TAGATTTAAAACTCTTTGGATTATATTTTTCAAAGTTGGGATAATTTTAGTGTGCTTCATTTTGGAGGGGGTCTCAAGGCACATTAAAAGGCTGTAGTGTTCGAACAGTTGGATACAAGACATTCTTTAAATTTCTAATTTTAGGTAATCTCACTATAAATAGTAACATTTGAGCAATCTAAAAGTTCAGTATCAGTGGAAGTCATTTAGCCTTTTCCTACGGTGAGAACAGAGGTGAGATCTCTCAGGTGGGACCATGTAGATAGCATCTGGGTGAACCGAAGCCTGTTTTTAGAGATGAAAACATACAGAAGTAATATCTCATTGGGAACAATCCCAGAATTGTGTTTTGCTGCTGCATATTTTGCAATCTTTTGTAATTTTTTAAGATCAGAGTCCTTTGGAAATTGCAAATAGCCTCTGGAAAAGTACTAACTCTTTGTTACGTTTCATCGTCCTGATTCAAACACCAATTTGAGAACAAATATGATTGCTTGGATTTTAGAGGTCTTTCAGATCAGGTGACTGGGGCAATCTCTATGTGTGCCCACTTCCCAGGCTAGGGGAAGTTTCTCTCTTTCCATTATTACTACCTGATTTTGGAAAAGGCTTGTTTGAAATGTGGTTGCACTGCAAAGACCGAAAGGGACTTGGTGCAGTAGAATTACATAAACAGCAAAGTGCAGTTACAAACAGGCCACATTTAGTATGAAAGAGCATCTAGTTCCAGGAAAAGCAAAGCTATCAGGAGTAGTTGTGTCAGAGCTGGAAAACACTTCACAAAGAAAGCTTTCATTTCTATATGCTCTAAAGTATGCAGTAATCGTGGTCTAATTACCCCACTGCAGCCAGAAAGCAATATGGGATATTGTGGGGGTGTGGGAAAGAACATAATAATGCTACAATTAAGCTGTAATCTTTGGCATGGTCACTCAGCAGATAAAGCATTTCTGCTGTTGCATTCGAAACAGCCATTATTTGGCTGCTAAAGCCTGGGGAAAATATGTGGTGGTGTTCCTGGGAGCTGCAGCACAGAGGCTTCATTATGGTTCTCTTCCTGAGCAGCTGGCCAAGCCCAGCCGATGCTCTGCGCTCAAGAGCCGTGACCTCAGTGTTCCCTTCTCCCTGCCTGTGCTTGGCGAGGTTTGCGCTGCTGGCAGTGGAACGGGGGTACCATTATTAGCCACTGTGGAATGAATTTGTGAGCTTTAAGTTATTAGGTTAAAACCCTGTTTGCTCAAGGCCTGATTTATAATAGAATAGAATGCCTACTTTTGGCAGAGGTTTGTGAGCATATGGTTTATATACAGAAAGACCTTGTGAATGTGGGAAATAATTGTGCTAGCTACGTGACAAGTTAGGTGCGTAATTATGCACGTGTATTAACCCCAGGATGCAGATTGTGTTTCACAGGGACATAATCATGTTCACATGCAATTATGCTCATCTTCCTTTGAAAATCTAGTTTTACAGCCTGCTAGAAAACCATGCTAGTGACATCTCTTATTTTCTGAAATTCTCCAGCATTTTAATAGAACCTATTCCATCACCTTGAAGCGAGTTCTTGAATTCACATGCTTAATTGTTCCTCCAACTTTCCTGATTCTTTGCGCTTTCTCAGATTTCCTTTTGAGGAGGAGAGGCTGCCTGCACTGCAGGCTTGTGTGGACTCACTAAAGTTCTAGTAGGAATAGAAAGGAAAGACTGTAAGGGGAGGTCGGGTCAACTTTGAATATGTTAACCTTGAGGTGACGTGGTCTGACAGGGCATGAATGAGTTGCTTGGACTGTGAATGCAGATTGTGATGTAGATCAGCATTTACTAGTGCAAAAGCCTTTTTTAATTTTTCTGCAATGCCATGGGTAGATGGTTTCAGACAGACTTTGTTTCCTTTTAGGAGATGTTAAGGCTTAGAAGGGGTTAAAAGTGACCAGTGGCTTGGGACTGTTCAGTTTTGTCTTAAATCTATTTTTGCGTTATAGAGCACACATCCTTTGATAAACCAGCTATGATTTCCATAAAAGTAGATAGGCTGGGGAATTAGATCAGAACCTCATTATTCTGCTGCTTCACAAAGCAGAAACATTAACTATTTTGAAAGCTTATGGTGTGCACAGTCTCTGCAAGGCTTGTCTGACAGCCTGCAAGAGCAGCTCAGTCCATATCAGTAATTCTTTCCAGCATCAGGCTTTCAGGAGCAGGTCTTAATTATGTGCACATCTGGTCTTCACTGCTTGGAATAAGATGTGTCTGCCTTGAACTGTTCTCATTAAATGGGTGCTGCCAAGCCAGGCAGCTCAAGACATAACTGCACCAGAAGACTTAACCTGTTGCAGGAAAGGATCTCAGGTCCTGATTTAGTGCATAGGAACCTTCAAAGTGAAATGCAGTAGGTGCTGCATGAGAAAGGTGATCTTGGTCTTACTGTTTGTGTAGTTCAGTATTGCATCTACATTTAAACAACCAGAAGCCAAAAGAAGGCATCACAGATGCAGAAACAGTAAATCAACTGATTACAAATTGGTCTGAGGACTTTTTTACAGTGCATTTGAAGAAACATCACAATCTTGATGCTAGTGACACTGTGGTGTTAGGAGAGGTTCTGCGAGGCAGGACCTCAGTCCAAACAGTAATCCTGTTGCCTCCTGTCTCCAGAAGCATTTAATTGCACTTGCTTTTATTCACTTAACCAATGTTAAAAAAGGATAATGTTTGTATATTCAGGCTGTTTCATAGTATCATCTGTTTTAATGTGGCAGGGCCTGAGAATTATCTGCTATTTCTCTTTTTGATAAAATTTCAGTATCTTTGTACTTACTTTATTAGGTTCTCATGCACACTTATTGTTATTTTGATATCTTAATGTAGTCTTTGTCACTTGTAACAGAGGTGGTTGCTCCAGGCAGCAAACAAGAACTGGGAAAGAGGGAGAGAGGAACTGGAGTGGGTAGAAAGTGTCCTGAGTTGAAGAAGTACTGAATGAAGGCAAGGCGTTCTAGCACAGGGGGTCAAAGTCCAAAGGACCCGCTGCTATCAGGTGCTCAATCTGAGACAGGAAGAATCTGGTTTTACTAGGTTAGAACAGCCTGAAATGTAATTTTGGTTACAGTCAAAAGAATCTCAGGCACCACTGAGGAGTTAACTCTGGTCAGGGACCACTCCTGGAAGATAATTTGGATACAACCACTATTCTCTGGAGAACTGAGAAAGTTTAAGAGTGTGGGCAGTACAAGATACATATCTTTGTCATGTTTCATTTACTACTGTGGAGCTAACCTCAATGTTCAAAGCACAATTCCCACCAGCTTCTGCAGACAGGCTCCAAACCAGGACTTGCAGTAGGAGATACCTATGAAAAGTTTGGACCAAGTACTTTGCCCACACACGAACAAATGCATCCCTGATGCTGTCACAAAATTTGGGTGTAATGCCATATCAGGTTATGCTGTCAGGAGTCCCCCAGCTGTAGCAAGCTACAGAACGGAGACACTCGGGAGTTTCCTCCAGCTGCTCTGCCATTAAACCTTGGTTAGGCCACATGGAAAAGGTCAGAAAACACTTTCAATTTAAAATCAAGGGGTTTAAATGTAGGTTGTTTGGGTGAAGGAAGGGTAAGTTCATTTTAACCCAGTTCAGCATAGTGCTACACTGAAGATGACATGAGGAGCACAAATGGCATTTCCCTGCCAGTGGCATGGTATTTCTGTGCATGCAGAGAACAGTCCTGACATGGAAGTAATTCTGAATTATGTAAAACACATGTGCCATGTCCTCCCCCTGCTCTAAATCAAGTTTGTAGTTTGTTGTGAACTCTGGTTGGTGTGGGAGTTGTGGATTACTTGTCTTTAGGTGTTTTTTTTAGGGTGGCCTGAGGGTGTCACATACAAGGGAGGTGCTCAGCCTTTGGGCACTTGGAAGTAGCACTGTGCCCAGTGGTGCCTCAGCTGGGTCTGAAGTTGTACAGGGAGCTTTCTGAAGAGGGAGGAAGGTAACAGGACCTCCTCAGATCTCCTGTAGGACACTGGCTTCATAGAGAAAGTATGTTTTCAGGATTTAGAGGAACAGAAGATAAAAGGCTCTATGTTAAGGGTTGTTACTCACACCTGCAGGACAATTTCTGCTGCTATCTGTTTGATGTAGCCCAGGTTTCCGGCCTGGTTTTGTGGTTGAGTGACAGCATTTGTAGCTGGATGTAGACAAGAGAACACTCGTTTCATACTTCTCAGCCCCTGTTTCAGTTTGTGGGTCCGCTTATCTTGTACTTCCCCATTTTCTGGTTTAACACAGCTCTCTGGGGACTTGCTACCAGAGTAATAAAAATCTCATTTAAAAATTCCAGCCTTCTTTCCCACTCTCCATGCTCCTTGCTAGGTCTGCACTGTTAGGGTGGAAGGGATCTTCTGACTTGAGTGATCTCACAGATCTGTTTTGCAGTTTATCAGCATATAGCTGAAGGCACTGGGTGTAGGAGGGGTGGGACAGAGAAGAGAGAGTGGTAGGAGACTGAGCCCTGTAACCAGGCAAGCACGTGAAGCTCCTGGGCAGTGCCCCTGTTAGGTGAATACTGCCTGACAGCCCAGGACAGGGAGTCACAGTCCCAAAGCTCTCCACGAGTCTCTCCTGTCCTGTCATGTTTGGCTTCTCGCATTTGAAGTTGCTCAGTTGTCAGAACAATTTCTTCTCTTGCCTACGCTCCATCTATAATTCATTAAGAAACCAAGAGAGGTGAAGCTGTTGGCCTTTCCCACTCTTCCCCCTCTGGAAAGGTTTGGGCTGAGTGTGGTGAGCAGCAGGACATGAACAAAACTGCTCTAAAACCCATAAGCCAAGGGGAAGGTGGTGGGAAAGGGGCACGCTGCCATCTCCTGCCGGTGCACCGGGACGCGGCATCTGCCTCTCCCAAGCACATCCTGTATGGGCACCACCATAAGCTTGGGGGCAGGTCTTTGCTCAGAAAATCCAGGCCAGATCCTAGACCTGAAGTTCATTGGTTCTGTCAGATCCCAAGCTTCCAAGGTGCTCAGATCTCAGTCCAAGCTTTAGCCACAGCTTCCCCACTAGTTAAAACTTACACCCCATGTGCTCCCCAAAGTTGCAGCCTGTGTATCTGCTTCACACCAGATAGTTTTTTAGGACCACATTTGCACTTTTCAATGATACACTCCCCTCATATTCAACTCAGGCTGAACTGCCTCCACTCTGCTTTATCTCTGCAACAGCTGCAAGCAAAAATAACACATTATTTACCATAAAAGTGCAGGTCATGCAATGAAATACCTGTTATTCTGAAACCACAAACATAATGGAGCATGTAAGTGCAATTTTGAGGAAATGGCTACGGGTGTTATTTGTCTTATGGGTTCCAATAATGGCAAATATTGATGTCTAAAAAGCAAGAAGAAGTTCCCACAAGAAGGAGAAATTTTATCAAGTATAGTGTAAGGATTAGTTTTCTGAAGTGACTGTGAATTTGAGACAACGCAGACTGTTTGCATTTTGTCATAGATGAAATAACTAGGTTTCTTACTCAGATATTCAGGCCCATTTCTGTTACTTTTTTGTTTAGAGTTCAGCATCTCCATCAGCTTGTGTGGAGATATCTGTAGAAAGCATACAGTGGAAGACATCTTTATCTTAAAAGATTGTCACATAGGAAATTAATTTAAAAACAAACAAAACAAAAAACACAAAACAAAACAAAGATTCCATTGACCATTATTCTGTTTCAGCAAGGTTGAGCTATTTGACTCTCTCAGCCTTCCAGTGGTGGAGGTAGGACCTTTTCCATCACGACAGCTGGAGGGTCCCGTTTTGAACTCCATCTGTAGCAACAGAATTTGCATCCAGCTCTGAAGCACCCTCGACAAGAGCCACAAATCCCAGTCCCCGAAGGAGAGATTCACCAGGGGGCAGCACAATATCACGTTTTATTGTAAAAGCAAGAGTTAATAATTTCAGCTGTCTGAGAGCTTTTGGAAAGTATCTGCTTATTGTTCCATCGTTATGATTGCAAGTAAGTTTCTCTTTAAAGCTAGCCTCTGGAGCAGCTCCAAAATCCAACGTATTAGGCACATGTTAATATTTCACAGTCCCAAGCATTCACATAGCAGAATAAGGAGGGGTCCAGGCCATTGTGTTTTCAATGTGTCTCTCTGGCAGGTGTCTGCCCAGAGCTAGTTGGGGCAGCTGATGGATACTAGTCCAGATTCAATTATATCAGAAGCTCTCCTGTGCTAAAGGCACCAGCCTGAGTGAATACTATTTCAGCCTCATCTTTTCGGAGGCATTAAACAGAAGGAGTAAGCCCTCTGATGTCACTGTGCAAGAAGAGTTCACTGAGGGTGAATGCAGAATCATAGGATGGCCTGGGTTGGAAGGACCTTACAGGTCATCTAGTTCCAACTCCGTGCTGTGGCCAGGGACAGCTTCCACTAAGCCAGGTTGCTCAAGGTCCCATCCAGCCTGGCCTTGAACACTTCCTGAGATGGAGCATCCACAACTTCTCTGGGCAAGCTCTTACAGTGCCTCAACTGCCCTCACTGTAAAAACTTTCTTCCTAATATCTAATTTAAACCTACTCTCTTTCAGTTTGAAGCCATTGCCCCTTGCTCTGTCACTACATGCCCTTGTAAAAAACTGCTCCGGCTTTCCTGTAAGTCCCCTTTAGCTACTGGGAAAGGCTAGGGGTTTTTTGTATTATAATTATATTTACTTCTGGTTGTCCTGTACGCTGAAAAGCTTCTAGGGCCTCTAGCACTGCGGCCAAACTCTTGCCTTTCAAGGAGCTGAGTCACTGATCACAACTTGCCTGGTCAGCTTCCTTCATGGAGGGCTTCATCTGTCACAGTCCGTTCCTAGGTATTTCTCCGTTCTACTTGCACAGGTAACTGGTGTCTTCAATGGCTGCCTCCCCTGGTTCAAGTGCCACTGTACTTTTCTATCCTTTTCTGACCTCTTTCTCTCAACTTACAGTCAAAGCAATTCCTGCTCTTTTCCTGTAAATTAACTACATCTCCTTTGTCCTTGCCTTTGCTACTTTGGCTTCTGCCTGGTGGGATGCCTCATGTCTAGCATCAATCTCACCTTTCACTCCTGACATCATACACAGGTTTCCCTTGACTGTCTCTCTCTGATCTCAGTCCTTTTGAAGTTCAGTCTGAACTCCATCTGCTCCTGCTCATCCCAACACTTCTAACTCTGTACTAAAGTCTTCAAAGATGCAGCTTTTCCACGGGGCTGCTCACCATGTAGCCTTAGCTTTCCTTTGCTCAAATATGATCTTTATTTAAAGCCCAGGAGCCTTAAGAATATATATTTAGAATAAAAGTATAACTTTTCCTACTGTATTAGCTTAAGTTACACTGCTTAGTCTTCTGAGAGGAGTGTACTGCTGTTCTTAAGAGTAGGTACAAATGTATGAACTTAGTAGAATGATTTAAGTATCTTTCAAGACAGCTCTGTGTCTGTCTTAAAAGAAAATAAATATGTGTTTATGTTTTAAGAAAAAGATTTTTAAATCCCAGTTCTTTTCCTTATATTTTTATTTGCCCAAGAGTTGGGAAGTTTCTTTTTTCATTTGAATTTTTTTATTTCTTGGGAAAACTAAGGAAGAAAAGACAACAAAAAAGGTGAAAAAATATTCGATTCAGTTTCCATTTTTTACATTCCATTTTTATATGAAGACAACAGGATTGGAAAAGAGAAAGTAAAAGAACTTTTACGGGTAATTTTAAAAAGTTTTAACAGGGCAGAAAATGTCTTTGAAAATTCACGAAAAATAAAAATTGAAAAGAAAACAAAAGTTTGGAGCTAGTTAAGGCGGCCAATGCAGTGTGCTTTCTGAATGAGGGCAGTCACCTTTACAGGAACCCATCCCAGTGCACAGTGCCCTTGCACCTCACCAGAGGGGTCTTTGTGGGTGTTACACCAGGTTTTCTCCTGACTAAATCTGATCCCATTGCTCTTAAGGTCTCTCCATTTCGCAGTCAGTGACATTGATGTGGCTGTGACTCAGTGTAGAAATAACCTAACTTTTGCAGGGTTGTAGCAGATTCACATCATTTTTAGAAGGTCTGCCATTGCTTTTAAATGCTTGATTTTTCAGATTCTACCAAGATAACCAGAGAGGCACATTGGCTTGGCAGTGGTTATCCCTGAAGAGCTGTGGCTCTTTGGTCTCAGTGATCAAGGCTATCAGGAAGATGTAGCTGTGCTTTGACAGAATGTGTGGCACCTGTTCTTCCTGTGTATTTAGGGGGTTGGAGAAGTTATAGATTATCTGACTTTCTTACAACTTGGCCAGACTAGAAATATTTAACTGCACTTTGAAGTTGGTCTTTCCAGAATCGGCAGCTTTTTCCATGTTTTATTTGTTTCTTCCCATTTCAAGTTATATAAGGCTATTGATATCTAAAAGAAAAAAAAATTAAAAGCTTTTATCCACTGCAGATGAATTAGTAGATCTCATTCTTCTTGGAAGGTGTCCAGAACTCTGATCCTGCATGGTTGAAACCAGTGAGACGATTTTATGCAGGAACAGAAATGTTATTTGTAATAGCTACCCAGTCATTAGCTTAGTTGTTAAGTATGTTCTCTGATTCACCAGATTTCATTTTATCAGAATGGTCTTTTTCTGGAAGTGAATCTTTTTTTGTTTTTCTTGTAAGATTTTAGTAACAAAGTGGTGATACGTTTTTTGATACAGGTATGCCTAATTGAACTTGCTGTTACAAAGTATGCTTCTCCTATAAGAAAATATATATGTACATATATATTTCATATAAAAAAATATATCTGTGAAAGTATATGCATTAAAGTAAACCTTAGTGGCTTTGGACATTGTTCAGTCTTATATTTGTGCTACTTTTTCATTCCCCAGAGACACCTGCTCGTTTCTTAGCCACTGTATTCTGTTTCAGTGTTTATCAATCTTGAAGTCTGGCTGAAAGCCTGTAAATAGACTTTGCATACCTTGTTCCTAAATTATGGAGAAATTGATACCTTCAGCAGTGCAGAATGAAAGACCTCTTTCTCTTTTTAATTTTGCCACATCAACAATGTATTACATTAAAAATATGTATCGAATTCTAGAATATATTGTGTACCAAAGCTTATATGGCTTAAATAGTGTTTACCTGGGATATTTCTCCAGGGGCTGCTCTGCTGTAACAAAAGTTGTGTTTATTCAAGTTCTTAAAAAACACCTTATCTGGTTTTCTCTGTTGTTTTCTTAGACTCAGCTGGAGAGAAGCAAAGTAAGAAAGTTCCATATTGTTACTCTCCAGACATACTATTAAGAAAATAAGCATGTCACACCGAAATAAAACTAGATCTTATCTGCTGCGAGGAAGGTTTTTGTGGTATTCCTTTCAAAGACCTACCTTGGTTATTTGCCACTACACTTTAAGCCTCGAATCATGTGCAGGCAGGAGACACTGAGAGGGAAGGAGGTGAACGCCTGCTGCAGCTCTCTTTTTGGCTTTTTTAATTTGCAGAAGTTGTACAGTTGGTTTTGAAAGCTCACTTTCCAATGAAATTAGCAAATATCACTACAAAATAGATTAGTGTCCCTCAAAGTGGATTTATAAACTTTTTCCTGAAAATACGAGTAAAGAGATACTGTACTGTCTTTTATTCACTTTGAGGCTGTAGATAGGTAACACCTTGCATTAATATTTGACAAATCTGTTCTATGTCAACATCAGAAATGTGGCTGAAAATCTTGCTGGTTGGCTGGCTGGCTTGTACTTGAAAACTGTTTTTTGTAAGATCTGGATTTGAAAATCTCTCCTGCCAGACTTGTAGCTGTCAGGTCCATTATCTTCAAAATTTCTATTAATGGTGTATTTCTTCCTGCAGAAACAGAAGGTGCATGCAGCACAGATGCCAGCCTCCTCCAAGGAGTAGCCTCTTCATCCCCAAGTGACACGAGCTCCTGCTGGTACCATGGGGCCAGAGAGTGGTTTCTTAGGCAGTGCACAGATCCACGTCATCCTGTGGGGGAGTTTGGCAGCCATGACAACACTTTTGTTCCTCACCTTCCTCATCTTCCTTTGCTCCAGCTGCAACGGGTAAGGCTCAGTAATGGTTCTTGTGTCACTTAGTGCAGGCTTTGGCATAGCTTCACTAATAACTAGTTAGCAGGAAATACTGAGGACTTAGGTACAGAAATAAAAAAAGTACAGTACAAAGTCTGTTTTCAGAGCAAAATTGAATTTGAACAGTTCTGTTCATTCTAAAATGTAATTTTTTTCTTTTGCTGTAAAATAAGTACGCTGTTGTGCTTGCTTGGTAGTTTCCCCTCAGCTGAAACCTGGAGCACAGGTGGGCACTGACTGTCAGCAGATCATACCAGTAAGCTGAAACAGAACATTAGGTGGGGTGAACAGGACCAAAAAAGTATAGGTAAAAAGGAAAGGAAAGCAATTTGTATGTATTTGCTTTGGCCATTCCTGTAGTCTAGGGAACTGAACTTGCCACTCAAGCAAAACTGAGTAAGAATCAAATGGTAATAACTAATTAATGTCTTATAACTTATCTTTATTTTCTTCTCCATAAGAAGGTTCAATTTCACCAATACAGGCTCTTCTACTGACTTTGTTTATTCACATTTCAAGGCTCCTTTATAACATGTAAGCTGAGCCCTGCTGACTGCACAGGGCAGCCTGTGCTCCATCCACTGTGCCCTTCCACCAGGCCAGACCAGCCAGACCCTTCCCTATGAGCAGTGGGACTGCTGTGGTCCATGTTTCTATGTTTTACAAGTTAGCCAAGTGTATGGGGGGAAAACCCCTATCCATGATTGAGTACAGCACCAAAATCTGTGGTTTGGATTCTTATGCCAATAGAAGCATGTGCTTTCACCCATCAGCATTGAGGCAGCTCTGCAGGCACAAAATGCACTGTATCGGCGTAAGGTGTGTCTGCAGTGGAAGGCCCTGGTTTTCAGCAGGACTTCTCTAATGCCCACACTGCAAGAAACAGTCTTGGGCAAAACCAGAATCCAGAATTTGGTTGCAACCCTAAAAAGCCTAAGTTGGAACTTGTAATTGGGTGTAATTCAGAAGAAATGCTTTTGTAAGCTGTTAGGTGATATTTCAGTATCTTTCTAGTGTCACAGTTTCCTGTAATATCTGTGTAAGAAAATGGTAGAAAAACATATTTTTTAATTTGTTTAAAAGTACAAAACCTATTTTAAAAATTCGTTAGCCTGGAAACATTGCATTTAGGTACTGCGTTTGATCTGAAAGGCCTTTTCTAACCTAAATTATTTTATGATTCTGTGTTTTGTCTTGTAATATACCAGTCCTTGAAACATCTTTACAAAGATGAGTGAAACCACTGAGTACATGTTTGCAGTTACAGAGGCACATTGCCAGAAACATTCTGGTGATGTTCTGTAATAAATTCTTGTGTTGCTAGTCTGGACACAGTATCTTTCATTTCAGGTCATTCTGTAGGGCTGCTTATTTATGCACTAATGCAATTATGCAAAATTTCTTCCAGGCTTACACTTCCAAAATGAATGAGGACATGGAAAACTGAATGAAATGTGTTCTTTCTAAAATATAAGAGTCAGAAAAACTTCTAGAGAGGAAATTAAGCGTTTAACTTTCTCTTCTCAGCATTGGTGCAGCCTTAGTTGCTGTTTTCTTATTTCCTGGTTAGATAGAATTAAATTTTAACAGTGGCTCATGTGGGAAGTACAGATCCCTGCAGACTTCAGAAGAAGCACAGATTTCATATTGTCAATATTTTCTCACCTTTTTACTTGCCTTTTCATCTAGGGGAAGTACTAATATTATTTTAAGCTTATACTTTCTTAGAGTATTTCTGAATAAGAGCTGTATTTCCAAATGGAAATGTGATGCAACTTTTTGAGTCCTGTGAAGTACCCAGTGACACAAGATTCCTTTAAAAATGTAGAGCTCTGTTGCTATGAAATTTTTAGGCCATTTTAAACTGTTCATGCTTATTATTAATTGCAACTAGCATTCTGAGTGGGAGTAGGCTGGATTTTGTTGGTCTTCCCTAATTCTTCATAGGATAAACACTGACACAGTTTAAGGAACTCCTCAGGTACTCTGTCATCAAAACATGTCTATCTGATCATTTCAGATATTATTAAATTGAAGGTAATAGTATTTTTACTGTTACAGAATGACAGAATGCCCTGGGTTGGAAAGGACCTTAAAGATCATCTAGTTCCAAACCCCCTACCATGGTCAGGGACACCTTTCACTAGACCAGGCTGTTCAGAGCTCCATCCAGTCTGGCCTTGAACACGTCTGGGGATGGGGCATCCACAACTTCTCTGGGCATCTTGTTCCAGGACCTCACCACCCTCCCATTAAAGAATTTTTTCCTAATATCTAATCTAAACCTACTTTTTTCAGTTTGAAGCCATTGCCTCTTGACCTGTCTCTACACGCTCTTGTAATTATTTACACGATCTCGTAATTATCATCAGTCACCCCTCACTGTGATGTTACACTGAATGAGAAAAAGGGTTGTGTGTGTTTGTTGTACTTGAGTTATGTTTATCACCATCCTGCCTCGATGGTGTCCTTATACAGAGGTCATATCAATTCCTATAATAATTTTCAGTTACTCCATTTGCAATATTATTGTGAATCGCCGTTCTGTTCCTCGTACCTATGTAAGGTCATTAATGATGGGCATTTGTATATCAGCATGATTTGTATTAACAGTTCATATGCCTTTTTCATTAAGGGAAAAGAAGGCCAAACATCAGAATGGAGATCATGAAAATCTGATGAATGTGGTAAGCATTTATTTCTGGCAACTTGGGTCTGTCTTGGGGTTGGTTTGTACCAAGCTCCTTGTAAAATACCACATATTAGAAAACAGCTCAGGAATTTCAAGATGGTTGAGCAAGGGAACCTTTAAAATTTGCAGAACAGGAAGAGGAGGAGAACTTGTGTAGATCCTGATAATCTGCACTTCCTCAATGCCCATTCTCCCACAGTTGTACTCCAGATCTCCTGCCTTTCCTTCACAGTGTTTGCAGCACAAGTGCAGAGTACCCTTTGTCAGCTGCTGTCTTCTCATGGTTTAAAGCCATGCTAATGTCTGTTACCATAGAGGTTGGAGGGGAGATCACTCTGGACGTACTTGTATTTATTTGCTTTAACATCTATAAACACAAGCACCTAAATCTTTGAGTATAGTTGGCATGGTTTGACTCTCCTGCCAGTAATACCTGAGTCAGAGCTCCAGAGATCAGGATAAAATCTGTTCTGTATTTATTCTGATCCAGTGGTCACTAATTTGTGTTGCAGCCTTCCGACAAGGAGGTTTTCAGCCATTCCATCACCAGTTCGGCAACAGAACCCCCCCCAAACAGTGAACAGAACGGGGCACTCAGCAACGGTGAGGGTGAGTAGTGGCAGCCCCTGCGGGTGGGATGAGCAAGCAGCACCGTCCCAGTGCTCACAGCTCCCACCTTAGCTACACACTGATGATCCCTCCAGTCTCAGGTTGCTGGCCATCAGATTTCATTTCAGTCATACCATTTGTCTGAATACTCTGCTCACCTCTGGAGGTCTGACACCAGATCTCAAAGAATTTATGATCAAGTTAAAAAATGCCGTGGACTCATTTGCTGTGTTGGTAGATTGGTGGAGATGATCATCCTATGGAAATGCTGGTGTTTTAGGATGCATCTCCACTGCTGGGTGTGCTCTGGCACAGCCCTCCACCCCAGCCCCCAGTCCTCCATGCCAGCCAACACCGGGAAGGTGCCAAGGTCCTCCACTGGGCTGCAAGGCTTGGGTCACCAAGCCATACCTGCAGAGTGACCAGGCCATCAGGCAAAGAATTGGGCGTTCCATAGTCTTGGCAAGCTATGGAACTGGGATAAAACCAGAAGATGCAGTTGTACCTTAGAACTACAGAAATGCTTCAGGAGGCTGTGGAAATATTTCACATCCTCCTCCAGGCACTACAGCTTTGGATCATAGTCCTGCCCTGTGTGAGGCTGTCACTTGTATTTTTGTATTTTAGAAAACAGGCAATGTAAGTAGGCTTCCTTTTTTTTTCTCAGTCTTTGCTTTGCTGAACACTCAAAATTATTCACCCTGAAGCATCACTGGAAAATATTTCACTCAGCTCTACCTAAAAATAAACTCACTCTCAGCTCAGAGCCACTGGGAGCCAACTGTTGTCTTCACACTAGGCACCAACACCAGGGGCTGCACTCCATCTTACAGCTTACCTCCTCATTTGCTTCTGCAACCAGAGGCTAAGCTATTCAGTCTTTACTCCTCAGAGACAAGTATCCAAAGATGTTTTTAACATTGTTTTTGCAGCTATTGCTGCTCCCATCCATTGGCTTGTTGTGTATGTGGGTGTGTGGTTCCCAGTGGCACTCACTGCACAGATCAAAGCCCTGCAGAAGGGAAGGATTTCTCTCTGCCGTGAGTCACCACAAGTGCAACTGTCAGAGCTGCTGCTAAAATGTGTGCTGTCAACCAGCAGACAGTTTTCAGACTGTCTCATATTACTCAGCTTACACTCTGCATAACATCCCTTCTGAATAACAGGAACCCATATGCTTTAGTTTCTTACTTATACTTTATGCACTCTTTTTGTTAATAATTCTTTTTATTACTGTTTCTGCTAGCTTTTTGAGCAGGGGCAGCACTATGGAAGAAGAAATGTTATGTTTTGTTATGTTTTTTTCCTTTACCCAATTTGCCAGCATTGTCTTATCTATGCCAATCCCTTAGCTTCGCCAACCCCTTTTGTGCTACTGTGCACAACCACAGAAGCTCAGAAACATGAGCTCTCATTGCTGCTGATTATCCCCTCCAGGATGAATGGGGGAGTGTGCTCTCTGGCCTCTGTGGGGGTGCTCTGCACAGCGCAGAAATCCCTGGAAGCAAGAACCAGAAAGGCAAGACATTTTCCAGCTTCTCCAGGATGGTTCCTGATATCCTCCAGGAAGTTTGCAGGCATCCCTGGGCAGTCAGTTGGACAACTTGCCTTTCTTCTGTTCCTCCCCAGTTGTATGCAGGAGCCAAGTGAATAAAGGAGGATGTTTTCCTTCTCCCATCTCCTCTTCAGACAGTGATTACCATCTCATACCTCCAGTTCCATCCTGAGTTGTGCAGTGAGGGTACGGTTCCCTGCAGGTGCTGACCCTGTCTGCATGCCCTGAGCGTGAGAGAGGGCAACGCCCATGGCAACCACCAAATCAAGGGCATTGATTGCTTTGGCAGCACTTTATGGCATGATGCCAAACCCATAGAAGGACACAGAAGCATGGGTTGATTTTGTTGAGAGAGTACCATAGGAACTGTATTACGAAAAATAAAGCTGTTCAGAAGTGTTTTTTTAAAGAAATAGTGTGAGGTGAAGTTACATAGCATACACAACCTGAAAACGTGCTTGTATATGCCCGTGTATACATCCCTGAATGCATGCAAGTGTCATATGTGTACAGTGTAAGATGAGAAGTCCCATAGATTTCAGTCTCTAATACCCTCTAGCAATAGTGACACATGGCCTGCTTTTGGGACTTAAAACAACATGTTCTGCCTAACACTAGTTTCTGAAGTCTAGTCTTCTCTTTTGTGCATATGGCCAGCTTGTTAGTAGGTTGTCAATCTACATTATGTGCTGCGAGACTAAGAGAAGTATGGCATAGCCTTCCAGTGAGGAGCTTCTGGTGTGGCATGCAGGGAGTCTGGCTGCGGCAGGGCTGAGCGAAGTGCAGTTCCAATGAGAATTTGGCCAGCATGTTAAACAAGGTGAGGGATGGCTAGGGAGGAAGCAAGAACACTTTCCTTATGATTCCAAAGAATAGGGAAATGGAAACAAAAAAATCCAACAAGAACTTTTTTTAAAGGCACTTAGTTCAAAGCCTCCCACCTGTGTCCCATCTGAGACTCCTGAGCACTTTGTAAGCATTCAGTGAAACTGAGTACAAGGCATTGAATATCCATGGACATCTGCACCTGCCCTCCTGTCCCCCGTTCTTAGATGGATGCTGTTGCCATATAATGTGACTTGGGGGTGTACAGACTATTTCAGATGTTGTGAGGGAGATATTTTAACAGTACAATGCAGAAGTTTCTGTAACTGAAGCCTTTTGATAAACAAAAAGCATGATGACCACTAGACATTTCCAGGAGGTGGTATCATTTATCCTTCTAATGTGTCACAAAAACAAAGTAATGTAGAGAGTACCAAATTGCACTCACCCTTTACTTATGCATTTGTTTGAAATACTTCTTTGTAATTTTCTTTAGTTCTTTCTGAGGACAGTACAACTGCCTGTATCCAGCCTTATGAAGAAGTACAGACGTCTGATCTACTAGATCAACAAGATAGTCTTGGAAAGTCTATAAAGTGTCACCAGAGCCGGGAACTACCCAGTATTCCCCCTAACAACACCATGGAAACCATCATCTCAGCTAGAAATGCAGAAAATGATCCAGGTCTTGGAATGGAAGGGCCTTATGAAGTCTTGAAAGACAGCTGCTCTCAGGAGAACATAGTTGAGGACTGCCTGTATGAAACTGTGAAGGAAATTAAAGATGTTGGAGCAGTAGTCAGCATGGAAGGGAACTGTAACAGCAAGTCAAAGGCTTCACTGACAGTTTCTGAAGGTCAGAATAAGATTCCTGAGTGCAGAATTGAATCAGCAGAATATGCATCTGTTGACCGAAATAAGAAGAGTCGTCAAAGTGCTAATTCAGAAAGTCCTCTTGACAATGTACCAGATGTAGAGGATGAACTTCCCCCTCCGGTACCCATGAAACTTCTTGATGAAAATGAGAATGTGCAAGAAAAAGAAGTGGAAGAAGAAGTAACAGAAGGAGCAAGTAAGCCAGAGAAGGTAAATACTGCAAGTACTTGTCCTCATCAAACAGCCAAATAATGACAGAACATATGGGTGGGAGAGGATTTTAATTTTTAGTAACAAAAAAGGCCAAGGGAAAAAAAATACTCAAGGTGATGCAAGACTGTAAAATATGGAAATATGAAAATGTACAGTATAGTCTTTTGCATTATAGGCATGTACTCATTCTGTTGCAGCCTATATTTTTGATTGTTGCAGTCATGCACTACATAAAGCTTTTCCCAAATATTGTCCAGGAATTGCATAGAAGGCCTCTGCTTCTTTGTTTAATGGTACTATACCTATGGAAGCTGTAACAATGGATATATAGTGTCTCTGTCAGCATCTATATCTCGTTCAGAATCCCCCTCGTCTGTTTTTTCTAATGAAACCACAATTTACTGTTTACATCCTTGGTGGATGCCCAAACTTTAGATGTGCCTCCTTTGTTGGGCCACCTTGACTTAGTTGTGCAAATGTTAGGCACCTGCTCAAAGTGACTCATCCTGTCTCTCTCTGTAGGAGAGAGGGACAGAAGGGGCAAGAGATTGCAGCAGAAGGCCTTTATATTTCTCAAATCATGAATGTCACATATAAACACAGTAATGAATTTCTACCTGCTGAAATCATGGCCCAACATTAAGTTTTCTTAGCAGCTTATTTTTTCTCCCTAGGAACAAGTTGTGGTGAACTCCTTGAAAAGCAGAGTGATGACATTTTCAGTAAATATGTTCCCATTTGTAGTTTTTAACCAGAATTCATTTTAAGGATGCTTTCAGATCATTGCACAGAGTTTTGATAAACTGTTGAGTTTGCAATTTTCAGAACTAGTTTAGGTATCTCCTTAGTTTTGAATGAAAGAACTGTGATTTTAGCAGATTTTTGGTGTCTGAGTCATCAAATAATATTAGGTATTGATGAAAATTTAAAAAAAAAATCTTAAGTTGCCATCTGAATTTTTAATGTAAACATTTACGTGAAAAATTACAGCAGAGCTGAAGCGTTGTTACTTGTTTCTGGTTGTTCTCTTAGTTGAAGTATTTCAGTAATCCAGGCAGAAGGTAAAAAAATACCTTGTTAAATAACTAACTAACCATGTAACCTGTAAAGCACAAGAGAGTCCAAATGAATAAACTGCAGACTACTCAGAATACAAAAATTGTTTAGCTGGGCTCTTCAGTGCACATTCTTACAAATAATGAGCTTGTTAAGTAAAAAATTAAGACGTGATTGTCATCAATAATCCACCATCATTCACCCCTCCCAGATTCAGGCCATAAGTAAATTCTAATGAAACTTTTAGAGAAACAGCTCTCCATAACAGTGACATTTTTCCTACCAAGTGTGGAAAAACTTGCAGAAAATCATTGTGTTTCCCAGACACCGATACAAAGGAAAAGCCTTTGCTGCACTGTAGCTCCCCATCACACCATGTATGCAGTGTCAGTGACTGCAAGGAGTGGGAATTGATTAAAATGGTTCAGGTTTTGAAGGATTAATCAAGAGATGACACATGCAGTCCCCTAAGTGCCAGAAAAAAGGTGTTTGTCTAATTAAAATTTATTCAGAGCCGAAGCCATTGCAAGTTAAAGCTTTGGCAGCATCAGATCATTCCCACGCTTGCTGCTGGGTACATGCATTATGCATGGGAGCGTGTGCCTGTCCTGTCCTTGAGAGCTACAGCTGCAACAGAGTTGGAAATGGTAATTGATGGAATATATAAATGTCATTATTGTTGGCATTGTGTGGGGAGGTGGTTGCAGGATTGTTTTTCTGTTGTGATGATAATTTTCCCCTCCATTTTGCTGCTTCAAACAATGCAGAGCGATGCCTGTTTTTCTCCATGTGACAACCAAAACCAAGATGTTTATGGAAATGTGTGTTATATTGATAACTCTTTTAGTTAGACACCACAGGTGTTTCTTTTTGCTTCCTCTCCTGTTAGCTGCCCTGCTTAGCATGACATCTGTATCCCAAACTGTTCAACCTTCTGCCCTAACCCTGATGAAGGCAGAGGTTGTATGTAAGTCATGCAAGTCTCCCTCACTACAATTAGGCTTTGCTTTAATAGGGCACAAAAAAGGGTAAGGCAGCAAGGCTGCTTGTGTAACCAAGGCTTGTACCTGCCAACCAGGAGAGAACAGACCATGTCCAAGCTGTTTCAGTCTCACCTTTTATGAGAGGATAGCCAGGGTGATCCCCAGCCTATGCCAGTTCCTGAAGCACACAAATCTGTGAGAGAGCTAGGTGGACCAAGCCAGAGACTGCTCCAGTATATAACAGCAGGAAAAGGATAAAGCATCTTTTTAAGAGCTGGGTATGCAATAAACAGGTGAAAATTAAGTATCCAAACTGGTTATTGGCTGTCACCCAGCCAAATCCCTTGGAAGGCTTTGATGAAGAAGGAGTATGAGGCCTCTTATAGCCTTCTATCACCTGCAAAACTTGAGCATAGTTTTTCTAATAAAACTGGAAAGGCAGAATATTTTTATTTAGTTCTTTCTTCTAATTAAAAAAAAAAAAGGAAGTATGGATCTCCTTTTTCACCCAAGTCTTTCCTGATGAGCACTGGTAGAAATGCTCTCTGTGTGTACATCTGGCTGCTGCCATCTGATTTCAACCTTGCACACCCCAAGGATGGGCAAAGTATCCCTTACAAGTGCACCAGAGGAGAATGTTCTTCTTGTTCTGGTGCCCCAGTCAGGAACAGCAGCTGAACCAAAGAGTGAAAAATCAAGTGCTGTTGAGGAACTAAAGCAAAGTGGAAGGCAAATAAGGACACATGCTGTTTGTGTTGCTGCTGTTGAGGTTTCAGGCATAGCTTATAATATCGCTAGGTACAAAGTGTTTAGGAGCAAGTGGGGTTTTTTCAGTTGCCGAGATAACAGTATCCTTCAAAATTGATGTGTCACAGGTTTCGTTTTGGGAGAAAGAACACTAGATCTTTTAGAGGGAAAAAATACAGGTTCACCAGCACTCTGGGGTATTTATCAATACTTGAGTGGGAAACTGTAGAAGGGCTCCCAGCACATGGTGTTTATAGACACACTGATGACAGAAAAGTCATTGAAGAGTTTTGTTGAGCACCTGCTTGTTTTAATGTGTGGGGATGAAATTAGTAACTTACTCCCCAACACATAAAGTATCTTGCAAATAGGAAAGACTAAACAGAATTGGTGCAGTGAAGCCAAAACACATTTGAACTTCTCTTTTAATGAGTAAACAAACCACAGGTTAAAGAGCATGTTCTCCAGACAGTGAGAAAGAAGCAAGGTAGTTTTTCAGTGTGAGGGAAGTTCCTGGGGAGCAGCAGGCAGACTTCAGTGTGCATGGGGTTGTGGGCTTTGCGAGAAGTGCTCTGGAGTTTGAAGCTCGGTATTTACCAGAAGTAAAAACAACAAGAAAATGGAAAGAATCTATCATAATGAGCCTTGTTGGGGGATGGGGGGGGGGGAGGAAATAAGAAGGAAATTTTTGTGTGCTTGGAAGCAGTGTTTGATTGACTGTGCTAAAAATAGCTCTACTCCTCCTTGTTGGTTTGCAGTGGGGGAGGTATGAAGTATTTCAGGTGGCAAATTTGTGTTGAAGTCCAAAATACTGCCTGCTACAGTGCTGGAAGGCTCCCTCTGAAACACTGTGGAGCAGGAGTCCTGCAAAGCCTTCTTGCCCCAGGGCAGAGGGATCCCATGGCCACGGTGTAAGAGCCACAGTGTTTGTTGCCATAAAGGTCCGAAGATATTTTTCATAAGAGTAAAATGCTTTTCCCCCAGTGTTTCATCACCTGTTTTCCACAGACCACTTTACATGCATGAAGTTAGGCTTGATACCAAACGAACCCCTCCATCCTTCAGTGCATCTGCCATGTGACCTGGCTGCAGCTCAGGGTGGGCACCAGCAGGTCCGAGTGGTTGTGAGGCCGAGCTGCTGGGCACTCTGCACAGTGGCTGCATTCTAGGGGCGTCTCCATGCAGCACTTCCAGGATCCACAGATTGAAGGATAACAATCGTCAGGAAGGTGCCAGCTGAGCATTGTTCTTTTGTCATCTGAAAGCGTATCTGAAAATCACATAAAAGGGCAACTGGTGTGTCACAACAGCTGACTTCTAATTGTTCAGAAGCCTTTGCAGATGCTTTATTAGAAGTGTAAAAGCCGGGGTACAGCAGAGCAGAGTTTGTTTTAATCATTACATTATTTTTACCCTTTTTAGGTCAGGACAAGAGCAGATGCATTAAAAAGCTTTACTAACCTCAGGGCTGTTATCTCCAGAGAAGTACTCTGGATAATAGGAATATCATCTACGTAAAATGGAACTTGAGAGCAAATGACCATGAAATATAAGGTATTGATTGTAATGGGAAGGTTTTATTACAGGTTTCAAGCTGTAGATGGGTAATGAGCCTTTTTTTTCCCTTTCATTTTTACAGAGGCTTAGTTCAGTGTCTTACAAGTCTCGAGAGGAAGATCCATCTCTTACAGAAGATGAGGTAGGTTTCTTGCATGAAATTCAGTAAGTAACTAGAGATCATTTTTTAGGCAGAAACTAGCATAAGCTCTGCATGATTAAGCAGAATCTAAGAAAGGTGAAATTTGTTTCAAGGGAAAATGAAAGCCCAAGATTCTCTGCACAGAGTTTGTAGTGCCACATTCCTAAAATCAGAAGTATTCTAGTTTAGGGCTATATCGGGCCAATAGGTTAAAAATGGTATCAGAAAATAGAGAAGGCCACAGTTCGTTCATCATTAGGGCAATTTCTTCACTTGGATGACAAGCTCTACTTAAGAATAATAACCAGCAGCCTTTTGAAATCTATGCTCCACCTTCACCAAGCAAAGTGTTGCGGTTCTCAGAAGTAAATGGAAGCACAATAAAAACACTGGAACATAAACTCTTCTTTAAAATGTCAGTTGGTCAGATAAATTGAGGAAATCTAAAACAAAGACTGAAAAGTTAAACAGAAATAAGGTTGTGATCATCTCCAATACACCCATGCCATTTGTAAATATGTTCTCCGGACATAAAAGTAAACACAAACTTGGCAATCAGATAAATAAGCTAATGCAGTCTGCTGGGAGAAGCACTCCCAGACATTAATGAATAAACTGATCCTTTAAAGTGGGTTCATGTAATCTAATAGTGAAAAGGGTTGAATTATTAGAGGAGCAGAAAAGCCATTTTTGTTTGGTTGGCTGAAATCAGTAAAAAGTAAGAAGTATTGCCGTTGACAATTCAGCGTCTCTCCAAAAAAAAACTCAACCAAACAAAAAACAACCAACCAGACAAAAAAAACCCGCAAAACTAAATCAACCAGCCAACCAAACAAACCAGAAAAACTATCCCAGAATTAAGAGAAGTGGTCTGGTTCATCTGCATCAGTCAGTGTTGCTTAACCGCAGTGGATGTTTTCATCTCAATCTATTCTTTTAATTGGGTTGATGCAAATCCAGAGTGGACTTGCCTGCTTGGGAAAGACTTCAAATGTAAGAGAAGAGTTGTGTTGCATTGTGATACTGAGTACCAGAGAAGCAGTGCAGGGAATTTCTGCCCTGTGCAAGGCCTGGTATCTACTGGGACTGGGAGAGGGAGTCAAGACAGACCACTGTGCTTGGCACCAGCCCCAATATAAGCCCTGAGCAGAGGAACATACATGGATGTGGGCTTCCCTTCAGCTCTTCATGAAGTGCCACCTCTGTGGACTTCTTGAAGTGTACCACCTCACCAGAGGGGATTTCCAGAGCTAGGAGTGAGATGCTGGCTCCTCCCTTTCTTGTGTTTATAGCTGAGAGTTTTCAGTCTCTAGCATAAAGTTCTGATACGAGAGGCAGCTCCTCTTTGTAGGCAGAATGTAGTCAACAGGACAGACATTTTTAATGTTGCCTTCACATAATTTGGTGCTTCCTTAGTCCTGCCTATAAACACAACAATTAACTACTCTGCTACTAGGGTGTCACTAAAAGCAGAAAAGTGAACACTACCATTAAAAATAATAACAAAAATAATTTTAAAAGCCCCAAGGATCAGACAGCATCCTTCTCCTACATTACATCAGCTCAACCTGATCATCCCTTTGATGCCTGTCTCCCTGTTGAGACCAAATTGGCTCCAGGACCACAGCAAAACTTGCAAGAGCTCCTGCTCACAAAGCCATTTCCTTTTGCCCAGGTCTAATTTGCTTGCCAAGGATTTATGTTCAAAGAATTTTTCCATTTATAAGCTTCTTTTATAAAGCCTTTTTTTGAAAGAAAATCAATTTATAAAGGCATTCAAGAAAAGAACAGATTTGTAAGAAATAATTTATTTCTTTTAAGAAAGAATATGTTTTTATTAGAAGATCCTGTCTTTTCTTAAGTAACCAGTATCCTTGTGGTGCAAGTGTATACAGAGTGGTGCACAAGCTTTATTCCATGCTTGGATACTCAGCTGGTGTCTCCTTTTCCTAGATCTCTGCCATGTACTCGTCAGTGAGTAAGCCAGGACAGGCCATCAAGGCACTGGATTCTCCTTACACCTGTATTCAAGAAATTGCATCTCAGAGGTCCCCATCTGTTTGCAGTGGCCTCTATGCAAGTGTGAAAGACTTTGAAAACACCCTAAATTCTACCACTGTGCCTCAGTCAGCGGACAGACCAAACGGGGAGCTGGAGCCAGACTATGAAGCTATCCAGGCAGTGAGCCAAGAAGAAGACAGGACCTTGTCTGTGCCTAACACAAACCACACTGCTCTTTCAGGAGAGAGTGACTATGAGAGCATAGGGGACTTGCAGCACCACAGGGAATTCACCAGACTTTAACTACTCCAGCAGATTTCTCTGCTGGTATTTTCAAAGGAACAAGTGAAACATGGAGACGGAAGTGCTTCTCCTTTTGAGGAACAAAGCTAAGTACAGAACACAAGTTGCAAAGAGGCAATGTAGGTTTCAGCCAGAGTGTGACATCTACTGGGTGATCCTGGGTGGTGGATTGAGGCTTATGGCAACAGGTACATCAGGTCAGGAGGATGACCCGGACAACATAAAGGTTTCTTTATTGCTAGCTCCAAGGTGACCAGAATTTTGGAAGGAGTGAGTGCCATGCTTGATGTTCGGGTAGGATTACATACCAAAAAGACTGCCTTTACACAAAGCTAACTTCTCATTTTGAGAGATTATTTTATGTCATTTTCTTCCAAGTGTTTTTTAAGCATCATTTTTCATTCAAGTTTGGGCATCGACAATGTTGAGCAAATCACGGATCACTGTACCTCAACTCAGACTTACTTTGCAGGGCTGGGGAAGGCACGCTCACTTCTGTGTCTTTTGGGGACCTCTGTCCACAATCACTGCAACAAAAGTGCAAACCACAGTACTTCACAAGGGACCTACTCCAAATGTACTTGGATTAATTTTGTTGGCTCTTTTTTTTTGTTTTTTTTTTTTTTAATGTTAAGGGCTGTAGAATGTGACCTGCAGTTTTTGAGATGTGTACCGGTATTTGTAGGGGGTTTGTTTGATTATTTGTGAAATACCACTTTAAAATGGCAACTGTAACCCTTAGTGTTCTTGCACCATTTCCCTCACGTGAACATAAAAAATATCCACTGATGCACACCCCAAACAATTGTCATGTTGCAAAAAGTTGTGCAAATGAATGCATTGCCATAATGTTTAGTCTAACCTTAATAGTGTTGAGTCATTTTTTTAAGAATTTTTCCCTTTTGTAAGACTTAAAATATTTTGTCTAGTTTATTACATAGGAAAAATTATGTACTGTGTTGAGTGAATAACATTTTTTATTTTTTACAACATATTTTTCATCTTCAAAGTTTTTGTAGATTAACTTACTGGCTTCTGTAACAGGAGGAATCCCATTCTTGCTTTGGGCTTTATTTGGTTTTCTTTAAAATCTTTTTCCTATTTCAGAAGTAGATAAATGGACAATTGCTTTGGGGTTGTTCTGTTGACTTTTTTTGTCTCCTTGAGCAGGGATGTGGAACACACCTTGCTGTTTTTAAGCTCAAAATAATGGAGTCCATGTAAAAGAACACAGCCAAAGGGAAAAAAAGAGGCAGAAGGGACAGTGGGATTTAGTCATTGATAGCCACTAGTCCTATGTTGTTCTGCTAAAAGAAGCAGGAGGGCAACCAAGACCTTCTTGGGCCTCTGACAAGCAGTTCAAAAGCCACTGGCTTTTTAAAGATGCCAAGTTACTCTGTTACTGTGAAAAACAAAGTACAGTGCTTGGATGAAGTAAGTAGGTACTGGATTAGTACATTCTTTTTCTGAAGAATAGTACAATGGTACAAGAATAGTTCAGCAGTGGAGAACTGCCATTGTGTGATATGTCTGTGTACATGTGTACACATATCCCCACGTATATAAACATGCACTTGCAATTTGGACACAAGTATAAATTACAGTCCAAGCTTGGTAATATTCACATACATATAATATCTGGCAGTGGTTGAAGAGCATTTTATTTTTCATTCAGAATAAATGGTACATAAACTGAGGTTGGCTTATCCATAGTAGCCAAAACAGGTTTAGTTTCAGCTCAGTTGATACTGGGTTTTCATACACCACATTGAGTTGTCCTCACATCCCTGGCCAGTGCTCAGCATTACTTGGTACTATAAAGAGCAAACATAGACCTGGTTACACTCATTTATTAGAAATAACTTTGTAACTGAAAGGTGTGCTGATTCATGGGCTTTGCCTCTAAGTCTGGCTCTAGGGAGCTCAGCAAGTGTGCAGTCAGACTCTGCCCCCAGGGTGATTCAAACATCAGGGATCCTGACCTCGTGGCACAGTGCAGCACACTTGATCTATGACTCTCGTCCTTGGAGGAGAAGCGGTTCAGACCAGTCTACATCCATCTTGTTCTTGACCATGCTGCCATGTTTTGACAGCTGCAGCAAACTTTTTGCTTCCACTTCACTGCAGTGCTTTTTAACACTGACTTTGGTCTTCCTTTCTGGAGTTTTTCCTTTTATAAAAGTTTTTCTTTCTGTTCCCTTGAATGTGAATTCATGAAGTTCACCTTTGACTGTTCTCTTCTAGTTCGCTCTATTTAAGGCCAAAGATAAGATGCACCATATTTTAGAAGATCTGTTGTGCTAAGTCTGGGGAATTTCTGAAGTCTTTAACTGTGCATTTGCTCAGGGGTACCGGTTTATATATGTAGTCCTCAGTCTGACTCCTTCAGCTTAGTGGCAGGCATAGCTCAACTCCTGAAATTCACAAGTACGTAAGATGTAGTTGTCCCTTTACATGGATGACTGCTTTTGGAGAAACAGTAGGAACGTGAGGTTTGCCAGTTTCACCAGTTTAAATTTCAAGACTAATTCAAAGACAGAGATAATGCCTGTTGATAACAAAGAGTAACACTGAACTCTTGATTGTAAAATTCCAAGGTGCAAAAGAAGAAAAGCACACATCACTCTAGAAGTGCTCTCATCAAGGTCAGTGAGACAAAGGATGATGGCACTGTCCTGTCACTCTTTGTGGTCTTTCACAGCCAGATCAAGAATGTTGGTTTGGAAGAAGGGGCACAAGACTCAGCTCCTTCCTTCCTTTCTTTCCTGTGTTCTGATAGCTGCACCTTGAGACCCCCCAGATTTTCCTTTTTCACAGCGAAATCTCTCTCCCTCTCTTCTTTCTTTGTTTTCTGTTTTTAACCTGTGTCATACAGCCTCACATTTGGAGCTGGTACCATGTCTGCAGTCCTGTGGTGCTGGCACGCTCCTTCCTGTTTAAATGACTCTCAGGCTGGTCACAACCTTCTAATTGTCAATCAGACCCTCAGTCTTGTGGAGAAGCAGCTCAGATTTTGGATTGCTGCTTCTGGGATGTGTACCTGCATTCAGCCTTGAGACACAAACACATATTGGACTTGATACCTGCAAAAAATTACCCTCCTGAACAAAGATGTGCGGGGGAGTCCATAACTCCCCTACAGTCTCCATTATGTAGTCTAATGCTAAAGAAAAATATTTTAGAATTCAGTCCAAGGTTCTTAAGTGAATAATTACATCTCTTGACAAAGAATCAAGCTTCTGTTTTAGTTCCCTCTTCCCAGAAGTAAGATCTGTTCCTTTATGGCTGTTGCCAATGCTTCCTTTTCACTAATATATCGGATGGAAAGATTTTTCCAGCAGTACCCCGCAGGCAGGTTAATCGGACTGCAAAGAAAAGGGAGTCTCTTCTGCTTGACCATTTATTGCTATTTCTTCCTCTTTCATCATATCCCTAAATAAAATGTCAACATCCAAAATGAAGTATTTATTACCTGGTGATCTTTTATGGGGAAGCTTCAAAGTTTATTTCTTTGTTTCCATTTTTTGGCACAACTATATAATAAGATCTCCCATCAAATTGCTGCAAGTAAGGCCAAGAAACACTTTAATGTGTGTATAAGGGCACTAGTGAAAAGGTCTTTTGGATTTTCCTCTGGGATCTGGTAGAAATAGGAAATGCAGTTCAGACATCTCTTCCATGAATCTGTGTCTCCTGTGGGAGTTATTACCAGACACTTAAACCAGTGCTAACTCCATATATAAACCAGTCATCCCTTTCTACTATAAGTGTAGAATTACTTTCTTAGTCACAGAGAGAAATAAATTCTTTGCAGATACCTGTAGCACAGGCATGTACCTAATTGCCACAGTTAAATCGGTTATAGTGCCTTTTTTACAAAGTAGCTAGTACTTCCATACTCCGTGTGTTTAACTCAAAAGTACCAAGGAACAACCCCAGCATTTACTTGTCTGGGTTGGAAACGTCTTTACAGAGACACATTTAATGTACTGGACCTTGTTTAGCCCTACAATAGCAATATTCACTCACAAGCATCCTCTAAAAAGCCCAGTAATGTAGCTACGATGACTAAGCTTTGCAATAAGAATTGTCAGTATCCTTTTGAAGAACCTGTTTTTCAATAGTGAATATTCAGGGAGGTGGTGTCCATGTCAACTGTGAACAATTAGTTGCTTCAGTCTTTCTAGTAATATAAATTGCAGGCTTGCTTACGTGTAGCAGGATTCATGGGGTGAGGGATGAGTAGGTGTGGGGATTCATATTCGTGAGTCACCCAGAGTTGGACCATCCCCAGAGT
This sequence comes from Acropternis orthonyx, assembly GCA_035583155.1. Classification (NCBI taxonomy): domain Eukaryota; kingdom Metazoa; phylum Chordata; class Aves; order Passeriformes; family Rhinocryptidae; genus Acropternis; species Acropternis orthonyx. Next base: position 124,391,418 of record JAWWEU010000081.1, on the reverse strand, counting down.
TACAACTGGCTGATGACCAGCTGCCTTGTTCATCTATTGTGCCTTCAGGGAATCCATCATGCAGGGATTCTTCTGGGCTGTGTGCTTCCTCCATGGCTCTCTGAACAGCTCCTGTCTGCTGTTTTGATCACAATTCTGTATATGCGGTGCTCTCTGTTCAACCTTTCAATGGTGCTTTTATAAGATGCTGGATAAATGGTTTCCATGTGCTGTCTGAACACTGGTGTGTGAAGCTGTGACACAGAGCGCTCTCTCTGGTATTGTCTGCTTCCCAGAACTTACTGTTAACTGTGTTACTCTACTACAAAAGCTGGCAGTGCTGTCCTGGTTCTTGTTCATTCCACACACAGCCAGAGTGGAGTCACCATGTGTAACAATTCCACCTAGGTTGCGCCACGAGTGTTTAAAAGTGGCCCTTTTTCTGTGTCCTACTGTGCGTATACATTTGTTTGCAATGTGACTGTAAGAAGTCTGTTTCTACAACAAACATTTTGATTTGGGCCACGCTCCAATGAGGAACTTCTGCTGTTAGACAAATAACCAGTTATTTCAGATTAGTGTTATTTACTTAGGTCGGAACATGCCTGAATAAGGCTGTTGTGCTTCACAAGTAACTTGGTGTGTGTAGTCTGCTGCAAAACAGGAGAATGCAGAAAGACACTCAGCCTGGCAGATGCTTGTGAAGACTTTCAAGGGCAGGGCACTTCCTGCGTGCATGGAACATTAATTTCTATTTGTGTGATTTCATACCCTGGTGCTGAAGTTGATTTGTAGCATCTCTTCTGGGATGGTCATGGCTGAAGACAGTGCCAGAGAAGATCTCAAGCATCAGAAAAAAAAATTATATGTATATATATATATATATCTCCCTTCCTAGCTAGCAATATATGTAGAGGATTATGGTAAAGATAAATGTTATGAATGGAGCATCACAATGATAAAAACACAGAATTCCCTTTCTTCAAGGAGAGAGAACCCCTTTTGGTTGGGTCAGTTCGAAAGATCGCAGACTTAGAAAAATTATTAAACAAATTAATTGCCTATGTGGTAATTTTCCAGGAGTACATTAGGATATCCCATACACTAGACACTGTCCTTTTCTTCTGGACAGCAGAAAGATGAGAGCTTTTCTGTAATACAAAGTTCCCATTGATTAATTGATAAAATTTCCTTTACATACAATCCAGAGGTCAGCAAGAGTGTCTACACAGTGTAGATATATTTAAGCTAACTCTAAATGATCCAGCTCAGGTGTTGTAAGCAGAATCACTAGAACAATTTAATGCTTTAATTGATCTGACCTGCTCACATAGCTAAATCTGACACCCCAATTGCCATAGCAAATGCATGGATTATCTTTGCATTACATACCCATTGGCCTGTGACCAGCCTATAGATAAGATAAATATCACAGTTCTTTTTTTTTCAAGCTCTGAGGTTTTGTTTTTGGAGGTCTTCAGTTTTAAACCGGCCACATCACTACAAACATGATAGCGAAGTGCCTAAAAAATACAGATGTCTCTGTAAAGGTAAACATGCTCACTGTTACTGCACAGCAACCTGACAACAGTATGTGGTACTCTTTTGCCATACACATTCTTAAATGTTGGCTTTCATTTGTGATGTTTATTTATTGTTTTAATAGCACAGTCTGACAAAAATTTGTCTCTGCAAATTCATTGGCTAATTTTAACTAGCATATGTTTGTACAGAAAATATTAAATGGGGTTTTGTTTAGTTTAGAAATCAACTGTTTTATTTCTTGTAGTTTATGATAATGCAACAATTGGCTTAGATTATTTATAAAGTATGTAAATATCATTTGACTTCAAAATGCTTGAGATTTCAGAATGCCTCCTGTTCACTGCAAGATAATGTAACCAACTCTTGTCCTTTTAATCTTGTAATACTGGGGAGGGGGTTTTAAACCTTACAAATCTTATTATTTAGAAAAAAGACAGTTCTGATGTTTTGAATTCTTAGTGTCTGCAAAGAGACTCTCATATTTTAACTTCCAGCATAGGTTGGATTTGGACTACCCTCTTATTTATGGAACTGCTCTTCCTCACCATGTTCAGCTGTCACCATATGAGCATCTCTTTCGTCCTTGGTGAAATATGACAACTGCATCACATAACAGTTCTGAATGGGACCTTTTTAATGCACCCATGAGATTTAAGAGCCTGAACTTCAGTCAGATGTTTTGGGGAAATGGCATCCTGTCTGGAGGATATCTGTGGAGGTCTTCACTTTCTTTCAAGGCAAGAAGTTCTGTAGTTTGCAAGCACTCACGCAACATTCAAAGATGTATGTAAGAAGTGAATTGTCACAATGTTTAAATGTATTATTAAAAAAACACCCAAGAGCGCAAGAACCTTCTTTCAGACATGTCTGAGGATACTGGAATTTGGTCTTTGTATCTGAGACTGTTTTGAGAACAGTCACATAACAAGTCTCCTCAGAACATCCTACCAGCAGACAAGTCTTTGAATGAGCATCTGGATCACTGAGTTTCTGCACATGCAACCTTCATGATTTCCAGCAGGGCCTATCTTGTCTCTGTGGCAGTGACTACTTAGGAATGGCCCTTTGTTCCACAGTCCTGACCCTTTTAACTTAAGAAAGGGGACTGTGAGCTGCTTCTCCTCAGGAAAGCGTGCTAAGAGCCCACCTGCAGATCCAGAGGAAAGTACTCACTGTCAGGGCAAGACAGGTACAGCCCACTGCAGCAGCTGGGAAGAGAGAGGTAAAGGAACAATAGTTAACTTTCATTTGCACTTCACTCGTCTCACAGACCACCTGTTTAGAGAGATTTTTATAGTAAAAAAGGTTATAATTAAAGGGCATCTCACAGGAGAAGGATGGAATTGTTTATTCTTCTCATTATTCCCTATACCCAGAGAGGCAGGGGCAAGTCCTCCCCACCCAACCGTGATGCAGTTGGATTATCTTTTATCAAGCCTCCATATCAGCAGAACTGAAATGAATAAATACGTTCTAAATACATGTTTTTATTCAACCATAAATCCAACATGGACAAATGTAGATGCACTAATGTTAAGTACAATGTGGAGATCCAGACTTGCAGAGATGGTGGGGGGGGGGGCTTAGCAAAAAACTCCAGAAAGAAACTAAAAAAACTCTAAACAAACAAACAAAAAAATAACCCTAACTGGCTTACTTCTTTATATGGAATTATTTGCATAAGCCAAGGGTGCAGGATTGGGCCTTAAGACAAAGTTTAGAAGAAGTTTGGTCTGGTGCTAGGTATTTTTGTTAGTGTTTTCAGTGAAATATATTTCTTTCTATTATATTAGTGAATTGATATGACTTCTATAGGAAAAACAAGGAATAGTCTTTGTATATGGATAATTAATAGCGAAATATTAAATCATGCCTCAGTAAGAGTCCCTTAAAATTGGGTGCTATAGGAGCTTCACCATTAAATTCTTTACATATGGAACATTGCATACTTAGTGGATAAGTATTTGTAATTACAAACACTTTCATTTACTTTATCCATTGTTTTATAATGGAAAAAATATGTATTACTGGAATATTTCCCAGCAGTGTTCTCTTACATAATGTTCTACCAACAAAATGTGTTTTCTGGACAACCATTTGAGTCTCTGGTCATTGACACAGAACTGCAAAACATCCTCAAACCACCATGAGCTTGTGAAAAGAGAGGATTAGAAATGTCTTTGACTACCTTAGAGTCAATACAGTTAAATATACTGTGAAGTTCAGATCTGTAGGCAGAGAGAGCAGTTCAGAGATTAAATAACTACGCTGTAGAAACCTGAAGTCAATGCATGCAGACTTCTGAGATGGCACTAGCTAAGGCTTGTTTGCTACACGAAGGGTTATTGGGCTTGCTACCTGTTTGAAATCAATACAGTTTTATCAACACCACTGCAGACACTGAAATACTGTAGTTTTGCAGAATGTGTGTTCCATAAATTGCAGCTTGACTGTAATTTTAGGGCTTATCCTGCTGTTAGAGCAGTTCAGATCCAACACTAAGTTGCATTTTGTAAAATAACAAACACCATCAAATTCCTCTCAATGTTTTGTAATAGCATACACAAGTTGATGTAATTTAGTCATACCTTTATTCCAAGAATCTTCATCAGATGTTTCTCACCAATTCAGCTTTTGGCTGCTGAAAGCACGTTAGGCAAGTACGGTTATTTACTGTAAATGTAGATAAGTTTTATGTAAATATTTCATGGGGAAAAATGCTACATGAACATAAGAGGCAGTTATCTAAAAGTAAGAACATAGGTCAGTAATATAAAATATAGGTTTTATTTATGTATAGTAGTCCTATTGTTTATATGCAGAAAAAAACCCATGCGATTCTGTACTGTACTCTCTGAAAGCTTTTAAGAGAGGCTCTGCCATTTTCTCTGGTTAATGTAAATGCAAATAACTTTGGAATTTATTGGAAATCCATGTAAATGATGTCAAATGGGAAACATGTTATGTTGCAATGAAATGAGTTTAATTCAAAAACCCTGGCAAAATTCATTGGATGAAAATCTATATATAAATTCAATAGCCAGACAGAATAAACCACAATAAATAAGCTTTGGTTTTGTTTAGTGTGTGTTTGTGTGTTTGTTTTGGTTTGTCCCTTTTTGTTGTTTTCTTAACAAATATTTTTATTCTGTGCTTGTAGTCATTTCTTCCTGCAGGTCTTAAAATCTGCATTGTTTGATAGAATTTTGTTTGTTCTGGGCATTTTTTGCTGATTTCATTATTTGACAAGAAATATTAAGTTATCTTTGTACTAAGTAGCACCTTACTCCTCACAAAGCCACAATCCAGTCAAGACTCAAGCATGCACAAAACAGCACCAATTTTAAGTTCCCTCTAGACTAAAGCAGAAACTCCTGTGAATATAGTGGCACTGTGCTCTTTAATGCAGGTAAGAATATTGGGTTTGAGCCTTTGAAAGTTGTGCAGCTTTCAGCATTTTTAAAGGGTTATAATTACCAGCCTTATGGATTGTGTTCTGAAATTGCCGTGGCATTTGATTCTTTTTTCTTTGCTAAAGAAGCTCTCTAGGTAATGTTCCCCAGCCATTTGCTGCACTGCTCTGTCAATATCAAGACTCCCGTATGTGTAGAAATACTTCAAGAGCATCCTGAAACGTTTCAGAGGCAGCTGACTTAGTACCACAGCTGAATATGTAACAGATTCTGCTTGTAAATCTAACACAAAGAAGTGTCATCTTGTAAGTGTGCCGCTGGAAGAAAGCTTCTGTACACTATAGAGCATGAGGCTGAAATGGTCCCTGGCCTGCTGGGACTTGCATTCTCCATGTCTTGCACCTTCCTCTTCATTATCTTTAATTACATATAAGAAAAGAGCAGCTTTACCCATTTAATACTAAATAGTTACTAATTAACAGGTTCCTGCAACATTCACAGTGCAGACAGGGATTAGTTGTGCTGGGCTGAGAGGCTGAAGAAATTTGACAGGCAACAAATATCTGCTCACTGTCAAAGTGATACCTCTTTAATGTTTAATCTGGGTAAGTATATTTTAATACGTAAAGATATAAAGTTACAGGTCAAATAGGGAACTTGTAAAAATAAGGAATATTTCATGTGAAAAATCATCCAGGATCTCATAAGTTTAAGTGAAGATTGCCTTTTATTGAACATTTGTTCATGGACAAAGAAGCTGCAAATTGTGTAATTTAATACAATTTTTTTATTAAGCAACTGAATATTACCCAATACAGGCTGTTCTTCTGAAAAATGCATGCATTATTATTGTCGAGAGAACTGTATCATAGATAACTTTTTTTCTTTCCAGTTTGTCATTCTGAACCGTTGCTATCAGGCATAAAATAGCTCTATTACAGTGGTTAGCTTCAGGTTTTAGGCCAACCATGCAGAACTGTAAATGTGGCTCATTGAAATATTGAACAGTTTGCCCAGGTTCTGACTAATCACATATCTCCATGCACACACTTGGGAATAGAAAGTGCGAACATCTTTGTCTCCACCGATCTTTGACATCGCTTAAAAGTAAAGCTTTAACCTAATGGGAGCTCGTTATGGAGTCAGGCATATGCTGCAGTGACACCTGGTGTTTAAAATAGAATTATTCCCTGTAAAGTGTGGCTGGCAATTTACTTTTAATTGGGTACATATTCCCTCAAAAAATCACAGTTCATCCTCAGTTCATGAAGCATAGCATTATATTGAACTAGAAACCATTGGAGCTAAAGAGTGGCTTGACATCACTTGGTAGCAAATGTGTCTGACAGATTTGTTTCAAAAGCCCAGAACTGCAGTGACATGATCTTCCTAGCACTCTAGCTGGCACGATACTTTAGCACGACTTATCAGTTGGTTATTACATAAATGAGATTGACCCTTCATGTAACTCACACAACTGGAATTTCTGTGCAGCCTTTGTGAAAGGACTGATAGGCAAGAACAGAGAAGTGCCAGTTCAGGCAGAAAACAGGAATCCCCGTGTGTGTCGTGGTGCTAAAAAGCATATTAGAGCTGCAATAGATACTTCTGAAACGGTTCCTGCTAAAGAGTTTATTGACCAAAGTAGTGAAGAACTGCATATCTACATATGTGACTGAAATGGAATGTAAATCCCATCATCAGTTAATGTAATTAAGGATTTTTATGATAATGTAAGATAACAATAACAAGGAACATTATTATTAAAGATTTTGGTTTGCCACAAGATTAAAGAATAAGGAAGATCTTGTAGCAATCTCTATATTTAGACTGCTTGACTATTTCTGTCATGCAAGTTTTGTGTGACCTATTCTGAGCAGCACAAATGTGACCCATGTTTATGTGGTTAATCTTTGAAATCTGGCAAGGGTAAAACTCTTTAAGACTAGCATTGTGGAATTTTCCTTTGTTGCATAACATTCTGTTGAGGGTTTAGCTGGGCTACCAATGTCAGATTATCCTAAAAGTCACTATTTTCTTGCCTTAATTTTTCTGGGAAATTATGGGACCCTGCAAAAACAAACAATCAATCCCCTAAACCTGAACTTTCTAAGGCTGGCCTTGTGTCTCAAGTCAACCAGCAGAGAACCAAGCCTTGTCCAGCAGATATTTGAAGGCTGGCACTCAAACCAGAAGTCTTTCTCTTTCCTCACCTGCAGCTTATTTTCAGCAGGAAAGTTCAAAGAAAAAGAAACTGTCTGAAATCTGGATGGGATCTGAAGAGCACAGATCCAAGTAATCTCCAAGTAATTGCTGCTCCAAGTAATGTAATGAATCTTGTAACCCAGCAGTAGAACCAGCATTGTGCTCTGTCTAGGTTAGAGGGCTGAGGCTGTCACAGGATGGAGAAGAGAGGTATCAATACCTAGTTCCTTGGGTATTCCTTCAGGTTATTCTGGAAGGTGGGAGTAAGATTTGCTTTCCCCCAGTTTTCATGCATCTCTCCAAGTCACACATTCACAGACAGTCAAACTGCAAGGACATCAGCAAGCTCCCTCAGTGCTTTTTCCACTTGGAACTGTCTGAACAATGGCCTACAACAAAAACTGACTGGAAACTCAGGAGAGCTTCAAAATGGAGGAAAAGCCTCTCATCTGAGAAAGGTTTCAGATTGTTTGTGGTTAGTTCAGTGTGGTCCACGAAGCAAGAGAGTTTGGAAGCAGAGAACTCTACCACTGGAAATGTGTGAGCTGAAGGCAGCAGCATTATGAGGTGCTACAGTAACAGGAATCCCAGTCATGAAGGGAAGATGGCCTGGGGGTTATTCTGCACCTTTCAGCCACATACATGAAAAAAATTAAAACCAAAATTACTATCTTGTTGCCTGAGGTGGCTGTACAGGCATGTTCTTAATAAATTAAATTGTTTTAGGTACATCTAAAAATATCCATTCAAAATACAAAGTATTCCTTTTTCAACCCAAGCAAGCAACTTTCCATTTGCTTTCAAAAAAACCCCCTCAAACATTTTAACATGTATGGGGGATATTTGTGAGGCTATCATAGCCCTAGATGCTTAACACAAAATAAGAGCTAAGTGCCTGGGTCCTCCACACCACTGATGGAGTTAGATGACTTCAAAGGAGTCTCAAATAGGCAATGGACTGAGAACAAACTGCTTGAGGGAGTCAGTGAGGAACACAGAGGACAGTGTTAAGGTTTGCCAGCCCAGCCTAGGATACACAGGTATTCCTGGCAGTCATCTTTCACAGACACAAACCACTCCAGTTTGTTCTGACAGCTTGTGTCTTGCAACCTGTGTGTTGGTTCAGATGATGACAACTACTATTTGTAGCATGAAAAAATTAGCCTGAAGAAATACTTAGCACATGTTCTCTTCTGGAGAAGTGCAAGTATGAACTCATTCAGAGACTAAGCAACCATGACTGCACCCGTATGGGGAGCACATGTCCTTTCAGTTAAAAACATCTCTATTGGTGCATCATCGCCCTCTTGGCAAATCTGCATAAATCCAATGCTTTAAAGTACGTGTCATCTCCATTACAGTATGCTAAGAAATGTAAAGTGCTGTGTAACACTTTAGGCTGCCTTCAGAATTGATTTAGAGCAGTGCTTGAACTCATTTGAGATTAAGATCTGATCAGGCCATTGATTCCAATGAAGCCCAGATTTCCCTCTAGTGTTTCAGAAGTAACAACAGAAACTGCATCTTGAGGGACTTGTCTTCAGTGATGTACAAGCAATTTTCATACTGCAGGAAGAATAAAGTCGCAGCACTGAAAATGAGGCAAGTCAAACAGTGCCATTTGAACTCTAGTTAATTCACGACAAAGTTAATTCACTTGTTCCTCTGTAAAGTACATTTGCAACAAAGAAAAAAGAATGAGAACACTACCATGTCACAAGGGGTTCTTGCTACTGCTAAACTTCTTCACAGCCAGAGAGGATAGTTTAAGGTAGGTGAACAAATTACAGGATTTTTTTTTTAAACAGACTTTGCCAACGTCTGCCATGTTACTATGTTCAGCTTGTGCGTTTGACACCGAAAGCCTATCCAGTAACTGCCGTTGCACATTTGCCTTTCCTCACCATACTGAGAAAGTGTTCTCTCTTTCCTAGAAAGCTGCAAGCCCTTGGCATGACTGGCTCTGAATCCATTGGTGGTCTCCACATGGTCCAGAACTTCAAATGGTCTCCTTCATGCACTCCTGAGGGTACTGTCATCCTTGTATGTAGGTTTTGGGGCCACCACAGGGCTGTTTAATTCATGCATTGCACTCCCTGTTGGGGCAGAAATAAAAAACCTGCCATTAAGCTGTCAATAATTCCGTAACTCCTGTACCTGATGAACAGATTCAGTAACAAAAGGATGAGAAGAGAGGCAATCCCCAGAATCCATGGCCCTGCACAACTTCAGCATGCATACTGTTTATACAGCACACATCCACTTGTAGGAACAGACATCGGTGAACAACTTCTGGTCCTGCCCATTTTATTGTGAGCAATATATGTGCTACAAGGGATGTACCCCATGCTCCAGTGACCACAAAATAAAGCATGTGTCCCAGAGACAATTTTGGACCAGCATGGCCATCCAAGGAGATTGACAAGTGTTCTGTTCCTAACAGGAAGAAGGTGGATACTGCAGGGTACAAGAAACTCCATTGTTTGTGCCTAATTGGGGTGGAAGAGCCAGGAGAGGAGGGAAAACCATGGGAGACAGAACACAGTCAAGGTAATTTTCATTTCTAATATTGCAAAGCTGAATCTATTATTAAAATGTCAGTCTTGGGTTCTGGGCAGATATGCAGGGCAGCAAGCACCCTCCATACAAGGTGTCTCAGAGCTCTGGGAGGCTTTAAGTTCACAGTGGCTACTTCAGCATTCAACAGCCCTGGCAAGTGTTAAGAGGAAAACTTCAGCATGTGCTAAGGATTTCAAAAAGAGGGGGACAGGGACTGCTGCCAAATGCTCTCTGTTTTGAAATTCAGTTTTCCTCAGAAACTCAGTTTCTATTGCTGTTCATTCAAGCTGCAATTCCTACACCTGGGGGAAAAGAGAGACAAAGGACAGGGAGAGGATGAGGCTCTTAATTTTGAACACCTGTTCACTTCTTGCTTTCCCCCTCTTGGGTTTTTGATGGTACATTCTTAATTGAAATAATTATTGGCTATGCCTCCCAACTTGAGTTTGGTTTAGGCAGTAACAAAGGCTTTTTTGGCAATTGGACTTAATCTAGAAACTGAAAACAAAGCTCAGTGTTTCTTAAAAACAAACAATGTTCCTACTGTTTGTTAAGGGTGATTTTTTTTTTCCCTCTGGTGCTATTTTGAGTTCTAGCATGTCTATTGTACACAGGCTGGAGCGTTCACTCTGGTTGTTTACAACAATTTCCCCCGTGTTGCCAGGCTTTTCTTCTACAAAGCATAATTTTGTAGGCAATGCACAAAACAAGCTGCAGTGTAAATAAACTGAATTTGTGTGAAAAGTGTTGGCTCAACATCCCTCAAAATTGTCTCTAGCCCTAAAACAATTATGAGAGCATTAAATACTCATGACCCGTCAAGAACACAGTAGGTACCTCCTTGAATTAAATGTTAAAGGACTGGGGTATTTTGTCCACAAGTGGACAAGAACTCTGTCATGTATTTAAAAGGGAGGAATTTGTTACAAATCATTACTAAAACAGAATGACAAAAGAAGATATTAACAAGGCTTATCAATTTCTCACTAAGATGGATGCCACTGGTAAGGACTGCCCCAACTTGAGGAGAGATTCAGACCTCTTTGAGAGCAGGTTCTGAATGCCCAGAAGCAGTCATTGCTGGAATTATCTCCTCTGAATCTGAAACAATTAGGCTGGCCCCCAAAATGGTTAAGTAACTCAGAAATGGTATTTGATAGACTCTCTGATCACACAAGCCATCACAGAAAGGAAGATCCCTTTCTATTTATCAGTTGCTTAAGAGATGGTTAATAACACTGGCCAGTTTTCTCATGAGCTGCTGAAAAACTGTTCAGAACCTCTGAGAAGTGCCAGTTGTAGTGCATCTCAGACTGCCTCAAGAAAGAAGTCAGCTGCACTGTGACACCTAACATTGGAAAGAATCAGGGCTGCTGCCAGTGGGATTTCCCGAAAGAAGCATGTACATATGCTATGTGGAACACAGGCAGGAAAAATTCAAACCTTCACGGACATCTCAAATTTTCCAGAAGGCTGCAACAGACCCCGTGTTTCCTAGGGGTGTCAGAGGCATTATGTATGCTGCATGGCTGATCTGCCCATGTGCTGAATGTAGCACAGGTTTTTGTTTAGACATGGACTCTTTGGTGCATGTTTGCTGATGTTAGTCCAGTTTACTAACCATAATTCTACTACTTTATTCAAATGAACACTGTGATTTCCTTTCAATATGTGCTTTTCAACTTCTATGGAAAGCTAAGGGGGGTGCTTTGCTTCTAGAGAGGAGGAAGCTTTCCAGGAAGGAATTGCAATGAATTGCTCCAGGAAGCCATTGGCTTGCCAAACTGGGGATTTCAAAGGGGAAAAAGAAACAGATTCCTCCTCTTTCTCCTGCTACTTTTTCCTTACTACTAAGTCTAAAAAAGAAAGCTCAAACCACAGCGAGACATTTAAGACTATATCTGAATCATTCTATGATTTTTCAGTTGTAAGAGCTATGTGACTGGCAGTGACATAGTAAAAGAAATTTATTTCTCCAGGTACCACTTGCTGTGGATAAAGAATACAGTAAAACTGAGACCAGCTGTGAATGCTGGTGCACTAGACTATGAGGCTGCATGTTAGAAGAAAGCTGCATGTGACATGGGGATTACAAGCTATTTTTTATTGTCAAACTCAATCCTTCATTCAAACAAATGCATTGCCAGAACCCTAATTATTTCTGTTAGAAGCACTGCAGCTTGTTGAAAAGAGGCATAAAGTCTCTCTGTAAATTCTTGATCATTGCATTACAATTCCAAGCCATTTGTGAAACACGCCACCATTTAATTTACAGCCTGTTTCTCTCTATGTGGGCTCTGATTACAGAATCATCAATCATTACACAGTATTAGCCCTGTGATGAAGCATGCACTGGTTGTTTGGGTTTTTTTTTTTGCTCTGGCCTGAAATTAATGCCTGTAGTTTCTTCCTCATTATCTCCTGTTCCTCATAACTGCTGACAGGCAAACTGGAAAATTTTACCTTTTATTCAATGATCTTGCAGTGGGAATTTTCAGCAGATGCAGAAACAATCCTTCTGGCTTCATCTAGTACTACAAAGTTTCATGGACAGGTTTTACAAATCTTCATTATCAGGCAAATGTTCTGTCCATGCATTGGAACCTGCTTCCCTGACTGGAACTGTGAATGAAATTCAAGTTTGATCAACAGAAAAATCTCAACAGGCCCAGCCTCTGTTGGTACATGTCTACATGCAAAACTTGTGGCTTATAATTATGCTTTGAGGGAAGAAACACACCAAAATAGTAATATCTCTTGCCATTACTTGCATCTTGAGGCCAGGACAGTGAGCTGGAATCAAGGTGGTTGGAGCATAATTAGAACTCAGGGATTAGAGGTCTGTATTTTTTCACCTGGGATGGAAATGCTGGCATTTGAAAGATGTCTTAGCTAGAGTGTGACTTGTGCTGGAAGCTATGTAAATCTATAATGGTGATGTGATCACTGTGGAGCACAGCCCAAAACAAGTATGTGGAAACTCCGGATCTGGGAAGAAGAGCTGGAAGTGGCTACCTGAGTAGCAAACACTGTGGTCATGCTCCAAATAAATGTGTATTTGTGTACAAAAACAAAAGCCAGTTTTTTAACACTTTTTAACAATACAAATCTCACCAAGGAATATTTACTACATCCCTGGAGAAGTAATGATGCAGGGTGACCTCACATTGCTGGGTGGCAGTTCAGACACTGACTCTAGTGATCCCTTGCCCTAGATCTAATAGCCCAAAACCACGGTGTCTTTCCCGCCCAACATCATGAACAGCAGGTGGAAGTGATGGGTGGCTCTCAGCTCAGGTAGCAACTGTCCCAGGCAGGCTGCTACCCTTGAACACATTCTTGGTGCTTTATTGCTGTCAGTGTAGCACAGCACTGACACAGCTTTCTCGGCAGGTCTTTATGCCACCTCCTTTGGTTTTATGCTGCTGATTGTCAGAGTGTGTTATGTACAGAAGCAAAGGCCCTGGCCGATCCACTGGATTCATCGCTGGAAATTTGTACCTCAGAGGACAGCATAAGCCTTTGGAATGCAGGTAAAGATACTGAGTAAGATAAATCTTCCAAATTCACATAGAGAAGCTTCTGAAATACTATGAATAAATTATATCATTTGCTGAGCATGGATTGGTAATACAACAGCTAAATCCTGAACTGGGAGCAACTTCACTGTAGAGAAACTACCATCAAGGTCTATTTCGGTTTTTTTTCCACTGTGCTCATCCATTTTCTGAAACCAGTCCTAGCTTTGGAGATTAATTGCTGTTTTCCTGGAGCAACTAAAAGAGAAGTCTACAGCTTGACATGGCAGCAACACAAGACTTTTGGGATCTATTTACTTCTGTATTTTTGAAGGGTTAATCCAGTATTTTTGAAGGGTTTCTCATTTTCTGTCTCATACATCAAGATAAAATAAAACTCCTCGTCTTAAGAAATTTTCATGAACAAAAAAAAGTCTGACCACCATTCCTGGAGAAAATTTAAAATTTTTTATTTCAAGATCCTGCTTTATTACACAAGATTATGTGCAATACATTGGCAGAAGTCGTAAGATAAACATCAAACATTGCTTAGCCACATGGTATTTCTTAATAATACAAATGACAATAAACTCCAAATTGCAAATAAAAGCAAAGAGGTGAAGGGGAGCTGTATTCCAGGGTTAAAACCACAAACAAATGTGTTTATATATCTCAAAGCAGCCACATATGAGAACAGAGAAGTTTTGAATCTAAACCCTTTTGAATGAAATGGAGAATCAAACAGCAATGAGGAGCAAAACTACTAAGGTATTATCCATTCAAAGGCAAGAGCATGCATGAAAATGACTACTAAATCCATTGTCAAAAATGTCTTTGAGATCAGTGAAGCGGAGATATTTAGTGACTTGGCATTGCTCAAAACCCACTAATCTCCATGAGCAGGCTGAGATTCAAAGCAGACCAGAGAGCAACCCTTTGTTCATCATAATAAAGAATTTGCTGTATTCAAATGAAGTCACAGCAAAGTGGATGCATGCCAGAGCAGCACCAGTGTTTCAAGAGAAAAGGCAAGCTAGAAAATTATAGACCCTTCATCTCAATGTCGGCAATTTGCAAAATAAAAAGTACAACCGAGGAGCAGGTTTGCAAAATGCATGTGCAGGCCGAGTATCATTCTCTGTAATCTACTTGCATATAACTAGCAGGGTTAGATGGTGTTGGTTAACTAATCTCCTGTTTGAAAGAACTATGCTACACTTTAGTTATTAAAATCGAAACACTTAGTAATGTAGTAGTCAATGCACCATTTAAAGTATGGAAAGATTCTTGTCATAAATGGAATGTGGATGCTAATGCAGAGAA
>JAWWEU010000081.1:124186952-124367252 GCA_035583155.1 Acropternis orthonyx | reverse complement strand
CGCGGGCCGGGCCCCCAAGCCCGAGAGCGCCTGGAGGCCGCCCCGGCGGGAGGGCTCCGCCGCCGCGCTGGAGGAGGAGGACGAAGACGAAGACGTGGTGGTGGAGGTGGAGGAGGAAGAGGAGGAGGAGGAGGGCGGCCTGGGGAGCGGCCCCTCGGCGCTGGCCGGCCACGGCAAGGGCACCCTCCGGGGCAGCCTCAAGGTGCGTCCCATGGGGCGCGGGCGGTGCGGGGGGGCCCGCTCGGGGGTGCGGGGCCGGCGGGCCGGGCGGGGGCGGCCTGGGGCCGGGAACGGGGCCGGAGCGGGGCTGGGAACGGGACGGGAGCGGGGCTGGTGGCGGGGCCGGGAGCGGGGCCCGAAACGGGGCCAGGAGCGGGGCCCGGAGCGGGGCCGGGCGGCGCTCAACAAGTCCCGGGGCAGCGGCGGCCGGGCTGGCGCTGAGAGCGGTCGGGGGCGCCGCCGGTGCCGGAGGTACTTTGAGCACTGTGAGCGCAGACCCGGCTGGGTGAGCGCGGGGCTGCCGGGGCCGGAGGGATGCCCGGCCGGGCCGGGGGCGCAGAGGTGTTTGGGAGAGCCGAGCCCTGTGAGGGGTCGTGGCGAGGAGGCCCGGGTGGGTGACCCGTGGGAAGTTTGGGAATGCTGTGCAGAGGCCCCATTCCAATCCTATCGGAGCGGGCGCAGGCAGTGCGCTGGATTCCTTGCGTTTGGGAACAACCTGCTGAACACACCCACCGGCTGAGATCCCGCACGTTTAGGCTTAATGATTTTATCATGGAGAGTTTTCTGTAATTATTTTCCTCTTGGGATAATCAGGGTAGTAAGATTAAGTCTGTGTGTAGTTCTAGAGAGGATTCATGTGATAGGTGTGCAATGGTTATGGAAAATAAATGTGTATTGAATTACTTTTACTTTTTTGATCTAGGTAACGATTCTTA
This sequence comes from Acropternis orthonyx, assembly GCA_035583155.1. Lineage (NCBI taxonomy): Eukaryota > Metazoa > Chordata > Aves > Passeriformes > Rhinocryptidae > Acropternis > Acropternis orthonyx. The sequence continues at coordinate 124,366,317 of JAWWEU010000081.1, read as the reverse complement.
CTTAACAAGCGTTCAGGGTTAGCCAAGTAATAGTGCCTTATTGGGGTCTTCCCTGTGTCCACAGTTGTGAAGGGAAAAAGAAAGAAACAAATTTGAAACAAACAACACACACAAAAAGTCCCTGAAGGAAAGTAGCAGCAGAAATACAAGATATCCGCATATTGCTTCAGAGCAAGTTTGTTACAGCAGTGACAGAATCAATCTGATGCAGCTGGGTCAAAATCTTTTGACACTTGACTGGTAGCTTCTGGTCCCATCCGTCTCCTCTTTGCACCAAAACTCTTAAGTGCTAGAGGAGGCTTACAGAACTTCCCGTATGTAACCAATAGGAAAAAAAGTGAAATTCTCAAGTGGATCACAGTAATTTGAATTATCGACTGAATTGCATAGGCGTATAATGTGGGTTATCACAGTCTACTGTTCTCTGTCAGCCCTCAACATGATTTTGAGTAATAGGACTGTTAAAGGTAGCTGGTATCTCTGCCTTACATTTAGGGGTATGTGTGCATATGAAAACATGGTGCTTGCATGTATTTACTTCCTTGGACAGTAAACTTACCTCATTGGTGTGATGAGTGGAGTAATACCTATTAGGCTACTTTTAGTGTACATAATCAACTCTCCAATCATCTTTGGTAACCAGGTGCACATATCTACCGTCTTTGGAAGAATTATGTCTAACTGTCATGACCTGCTCAGTATCTGCTTTCTCTGTTTATACTTTTGAGTACTATAAACTCAGAAAACTTAAAATTTAACATTGTAAAGAAAGTATCTTCGGTTTCTGTGTGGTTTTTTAGGGATTATTAGTGTGGGAGTATACAAAGCTTAATCTGAGGGTTCTTCCAAGTAATTTTAAAACAACAGATTAAACTTGAGAGAAGCGGGCATAAAATGAATGCAGAGGTCCAGCTACAAAACTGTGGGAGGGTAATAGGACTGGCACAATCTGGCTGTGATCTGTCAAATGGGATTCCTGCCAAATGGAGAACTAGCATGGGATCAACATCATTTGACTCCTGGACCTGACCTTCTGAGCTGGGGACTGGAAGCAAGAGAAATTGAAAAGGTGTCCACTGCTGAGCAAGGATGTAAATTGTTGCAGTAACGAGTACTCTTCATAACAAGAGTTGTCCTGCAAAGCTTAAGAATTTAATCAGATTTGAAAGCAAAGTGATCTGGGTACTGGTCTTGCAGTGTGTGCTATATGGATAATAGAATTAAAAAGCATCACACAGTGTTCTGGTGTGTGGTATAGGTACAGATAATTCACACTTGATGTCTGTGCCTGGGTGGAATGGCGTTTTAAAGCTAGAGGTTTCATGGCTCTTGACAAAGTCTCTTCAGTGGACTGGCTGTGATATATGGATGAATGCATCGTAGGGTCTGTGATGGAATTAATATTGTTAAAAGTGCCTGACAATTTGGTCCAGTAGTCAAGATCAAAGAAGTAGCTCTACCATTAGGTCTTATAGACATATTGTCTCCTTCAGAAAGAAGTCCACTGTGTAGCCACACCACTGGTAATCTGGTTTTGACCTTCACTCTTAAGCATGGGGATAGATAGAGAGAAAGAAGTACTTTATCAGGATGGGTCCTCTTTCTCCAATTGCTGCAGCCTGGTAAGGAGACAACAGGTATGACAAAAGAGAATAAGAGAGACTGATAATAATGAGGAAGATACAAAAATTGCTTCTTTATACTGCTGTAGCCATGTAGATGTCCAAGCGGAGAACATTTTTGTTGCTTTTTCATGCCTGCTATTCTAACATGCTGGAAGAGGCATGAATGTGCTGTGTTTGGCTGGTGGGTAACAGCAGAATATCCAGGGACTCTTTGAGAGCCTGTAAAGCCTTCTTGAGAAGTGCTGTGTTTTCCTACTTTGTCAGAGCTAGTTCCTTAATCCATGTAGGGAAACAAATAACACCAAGGTACTGATTATACAGGCTTGTTTTGCACATGAAACTTTTTGTGCAGCCCATACTTGCTTTGGCTGCATTTGGATTTCCAACCATTTGAAATTAGGTGAAAAAAATAAATAGTGCAATTACCAGTACATTGCCTTGAAGTATGCATTAATTTGCAGTCCTGTTTAATTCATCTTTTCTATGGAGCCTAGTTCAGATGCTGCAAACAGCCACATTAGTACAATGCTAGGGTTAATGCACTCTGTGGAAACTGCTGGTTTTGTTGATATGGAGAGGAGGTTTTGAAGTAGGGTCCATCAGCAGCCTGCAATACTGAATTTATCAGGTACTTGGAGGAAGGCCCCACTGCAAGTAGCAGAGCTACACTAATTTGCCTGTAAACCACTAGAGCACTATGATTGAGAATTTGGGCTAGTAGTGAACATGGGCTTGTGATTACATGCCATCATGTTGTAGTATGTTCTCTACTGTTATAAATAGTAAAAGGGATTAGTGTTTTCTTCTGTGCAGCCCAGTTGAGCTGCCACTTTATCTCCAGCTCAATTTCTGTCCCCAGGCTTAGAATATGGACAGAGGACATTCCTAATCCAGCTGACTGTGGGTGCTGCTCCTGTTCCTTACCTGTAGAGTTACCTATTCCATATATTGGATTGTTTGTGAGCACCTCTTGGTAGTTCAGAAAGATTAATTCCCCACAAATGTATTTGTTCTTGCAAATATGTAGCTCTCAAAATCGTGGCAAATGGTTAGATGAAAAGTCTGAAAACTAGAGGCCCAGAGAGCTGTCCAGTGATGCCAGAGAAATATGAAAACCCAAGCTGTGTAGGCAAGACTTTAACTTCATGCAAGTTGGGCTCAGTTTTACCCACCTCCTGAAGTTTGTGACAGGTACACCATATAGAGCATGTATGAGTCTGTGCCAGGCATTTTGGAGCAGGGGTGGCAGATGTTGGTTTGGAGTTTAATCCATGAAAAAGTATGCTTTTGGACATGATTTTTGTGGTTTGTTATGTTTTGGGTTGATTTTTTGGCCCTCTTTTTGTTTTGAAGGTAGAGACATCTGTGTGGGATATGGGATGCAGAAGAATCTTCAGTGTGTAAGAAATCGGTTGCCTGTTACTGATATGTGTTGTTTGGCTTGGTTGAATTCACCGTCTGCTCCTTTGCCCCTTTTCTCTGCATTCTTTCTAAAGCCAGATGTGAATTCATTGCTGTTCTTTAGATCAGACTTTCAGCTTTGCTGTTGGAATGGACTCATCGTGGGCAAAATAAAGTGAGATTTTTGCTTGATTAGCAAAGTGCTGTTTAATTTAGCTTTCGTATGTATGTGCAAGTGTATTTTAACAGGCAGTTTGCAAAATGAAAACTTCAATACCAGATTTGCTTGGTGGAGGAGAGACCTTGTAAGACACCTTAGGAACTTGCACACTTAACCTAAGAGTAAAATGAAATGTTCCCTTTCAGACTAATGATGTTATTTTTATAAATACTGCTAGTTATTAGAACCATTAGAACTCATATTTTGATCTTGGAGCAGGATCCTGTTAGACTAGGCTGTGTACAAACTCAGAACAAGCATGATCCTGCTCTACCCTCTTCCGTGAAGTAGAAAACACTGGAGAGAGGAATGGATACTGATGGACTGTGAGGAACAGCTAAAGGGTGAGACAAGAGAGGCAGATAAACACCAGCAGCTTAGCCATTATTATGTAAGTAGATAAGCTTAATAAATTTTTGAGTTTCAACTGTCATTTAGTTTCTCACAGTTCTTGAGTGAAAACCTGCCTAGTGAAGTTGGTGTGGAAAATACATTCTAGACTTGGGATTTTTTTTTCTTCTATATGAAAAATTTAAAAAGTTTAAACATAGTATGAATTACTGGAGGCAGACCTAGGGATGGTGAGATTTTAAGATGGTATTTTTTTCCACTCTCCCATAATAATGAATGGGAGTAATTTTCTGAGGACTTTTTATGTGACTTGTTTGGACACAAGCCACACATAACCATTTTGCCTTAAAAGGAATTGTATTAGAAAACCGTAACTATGTAAGAATAAAGGTGAAGCCACTAACAGTTTTGATCCTTATATTTGCTATACTGTTTTCAGTCTAAAATGAGTTCAGTTGAGAATGATCCATTGGCAGCCTTCAGGTATGCAGTACATACACGTGGATAGAGATGTGCTACTCACTCTTTGTCACAGAATGCTTGAGGAGGGAAGGGCCCTCTGGAGATCATCTGATCCAACCCCTGGCTCACAGCTGGTTGCCCAGGACCATGTCCAGATGGGTTTTGAATATCCCCAAGGAGGCAGACTTCACAGTCTCTCTGGGCAACCTGTGCAAGTGCTTGGTCACCCTCACACTGAAAAAGTGTTCCCTGATGTTCAGAGGGAACCTTCCTGTGTGTCAGTGTGTGCCCATTGCCTCCAATCCTGGCACTGGGCTCCATGGAGAAGAGCCTGGCTCTGTGCACCCTCCGTTCAGGTATTTACAGACATTTGTAAGATCCCCCTAAGCCTTCTCTTCTTCAGACTGAACAGTCCCAGCTCTCTGAGCTTTTCCTCATAGGAGAGATATTTCAGTTCCTTAATCATAGAATCACAGAATGGATTGGGATGGAAAGGACCTTAAAGATATTCTAGTTCCAAACCTCCGGCCATGGGCAGAGATGGCACTCACTAGGCAAGGTTACTCCAAGCCCCAGCCAGCCTGGCCTTCCAGGGATGGGGCATCCACCACTTCTTGAGCAGCCTGTTCCAGAGCTTCGCCACCCTCAGAGTAAAGAATTTCTTCCTAACATCTAACTAACTTGCCCCCTTTTTGGTTTAAAATCGTTGCCCCCTGTCCTGTCACTATTGCGCATATGAAAAATCCCTCTCCCTCCTTTTTATAAAAGTTCCCTTAAGGTACTGGAAGGCTGCAATGTGGTCTCCCAGAAGCATTATCTTTTTCTTGCTGAAATCATCCTGGTGGCCTTTTGCTGCACTTTGTCCAGTATGTCCATGTCTCTCTTGCATTTGGAATCCCAGAACTCAACCTATCATTCCAGGTGTGGCTTCTCCAGTGCCTAGCAGAGTGGCACTTTCCTCCGCTTGCTGTCCATACTTTTTCTAACACTGCTCAGGACACTGTTCAGCTTTTTTGCCACAAGGGCTCATTGCTGGCTCATGTTCAGCCTGGTGTCTACCAGGAGTCCAGGGCCTCTTCTACAAAGCTGTTTTCCAACTCCACCATCTATTGGTGCCTGGATTTATTCCTTCCCAGGTCCAGGACTTCACATTTCCTTCCTCAAGGCTGTATTCCTTGAGGTTCCTGTTGGCTCACTTCTCTAACCTATTGAGGTCTCTTTGGGTGGCAGCGTGACTGGTGTATCAGCCACTCCTCCCTGTTTTGTGATCCCTTCCAATGGATCAAGGTGAAGCTGACCAGCCTGTAGTTTCCTGGGTCTTCCTTGAAGATAGAAGTGTCTTTTTTTTTCATCTGAAAACTGAGTATTGAGAAAGTGCTTTTCTTGGACTGGTAATTAACATTTGTAATGTGTCTTGCGACAAGTGCAGATGCGGAAACCATCTGTGCCTTTCTTGATCCTGTGCTGTTCCAAGCTTTCTTCAGATCCAAGGTTACAGAGAATTCTGAGTCCTGTAGATCAGCTTTGAACCTTTGAGTCCTACTCTGTGTTTTCTCAGCTGCTCGATTATAAATTCCAGTATTATGAGAGCACCAGAGATCTCATTAGACTGTGAGATAAATCAGTGTCTCAAAGATGGGAACTTTGCTGCTTGGGCAGCAAGGGAGCAGGCTGGTCCTTGCTGGTGTCGGCTCTGTAAATTGATGACTGCTGTGGATCAAGCAATGACGCTTTTTTATTCTTTTTCCCTTCCAAATATGAGTGCCCATTGGCTTTATTATACTTTCGAGTGCTTTATTGAATTGCTTATTTCTAAAAATAGTGAGCAGCTTGACTATTCCTGCAGCTTAAGGCCATTGCAAAGACTACAGGAGGACGGTAGGCTAAAAGAGAAACTCTTAATAAGTGTTTTTGTTTATTTACAGAAATTGAACAGGAAGTACAAGGTGAATGAAAAGAGTGTTCATTAGCTCCTCTGGTGATCAGCTTCAATTTCATGGGCTTGTGTTCCTGTTTTTCACTGTAGCATGTTGCCGAACAGAGCATGTAGGAATATAATGTTATCGCTCTTGCTGAACAATCTGTGATGGGATCACTTTCGCTGCTCTGGCACCTTGCCAGACTTTCCAAGCACAAATGATGATTGCAGTGACATTTGTCTCATTGTATTAAAAAGTACATGTGTGGGTGGTATTTGTTGTTTGACAACAAAACTAATGAAGACAGGAAACTGAACAACTTCTGTTGCTTGAACCTTGGATAAAAATACAGATCTTTTTATCTGTGTTTTTGCAAAACATAAAGAATACAATTTTCATAAAATCCTGACCCAGCTGAAGTTAATGGAAAAGTCTGGCTAATTTAATCAGATTTGGGATTTCAGCCCAATTACTTAACCACGAGTTTAAATCCATTAGTCTCTTAAAACCTTTCCACAGCAGTCCTAAAAAAATTTAAGTATTGCTTCAGACTGTAGAAGACCATTATGGTCACTGAACGCAGAATCACAGGGAAGGTTAAAGGCCTCAATGATTAGATACTTAAGTGTGAAATTCTGTAGCTCATTGTTTTACCATCTTTAATGTATTTTTTTAACATGGTGGATAAAAGGTTATTTGAACTTTAGATGGGCAGTGCTGTTATGACAAGCAGTCATAAGACTGGATGGTTACTTAAATTTTGTTTTCTGCTTCAGATAAAGTGGCTGATGCCTACATCATACTGACATAGAGAGCAAATTGTACAATCATCTTCTATAAACTAGACTTTGTAAAGTTGGCTAGCTAAACATTTGAGCCAACCTGATCTTTTATATATATACCTGGATATCCCCTTGAAATGACAGACAAAAACTATTTTGAGTCAAAAATGCTTTTTACCTGGCATTTCTCTACAAATTCCTTTCTTTAATATAATTATGTCAAATGTGAGTACTGCCAGAGGAAAAAAAGCCTGGTTTTTTTACTTCAGAATACTTTCTGTGATGCAGTTCTTGCTGCTCTTAGGTCGAGGTTAGTGGTGGTTCATAAGGCCATGGAAAGCAGTCCTCATCTGGCTTAGAGCTATATGGAAAAAGCAGAGAAATAAATAAGGCTGAACTGGTGGTTGCTGAGGATTTACAGTAATATTTTGCTTCAACATGTGTGACCACCACTGTTTCAGACAATTGTCCCTACTTTCTCAGAGCAGGAGAGAAGTGGTTGACCTTGAAGGTGTTTCTCTTTCCATGCTGGTAGGGCCAACAGCTGGAGCAGCAGCCTGAGCAGCTCAGAGTGCTTTGTGTCTGGGCACTGGGTAAAACAGGCGGTGTTTGTAGATTTTATGTTTCATCAGTTCCAAAAAGGGTCAAGTGTTCTTCTCTCTGTTCTTCCGTCCTTTCTCCAGTCCCCAGCCACTCATTTGCCTGTGCCTGTGCCAGCATTAGTTGTGTGCTTTTGAGGGTTACTGAAACAGTGGAAAATGTGCAGCAGGGAGTCTGTAGATTCTGTAACATGAATTAGTTAAGTTGCATCAGGGAAGGGCTTGTGAAACATCTGGATAGTGCAGAGAAAAAGATGGGCTATCACACCTAGGACATGCATAGGGAGGAAAGAGACGGTTAGAAGTGGAGTGAGCCTTCATCCTTTAGAAAACAGAGGCTGTGTGACAGACTGTTCATAACTTTGGGCTTGATGGTCCTTAAGGTTCTTTGTGAAGGCTCTTCTCCCATGAGATACCATTGCATCAGTGTAGGGGTTTGAAAGAGGGCTGATTTCTGGAGTGTCTGAAGAAGAAAAGATTGGATTTGGCCTCTGCATGTTTTTACTAGTGTTACTGTATTGCTTCCAGGGATAATGAGCTGTAACTCTGTGATACTATTTCTTTGTGTAGTCAGACCCAAAAATAAACTCCTTTTTTTGGCACCTCTCCTACTCTGAACAGGAAAACTGCTACATGTTTTTGTCTTGAGCTGAACATAGATTTGTGAGAACCTCTTTTAACTGGAGGCAATGCTTCTTGCTTGTTCACCTCCTCTGAAGGACTGTGCTTTCTACTTCCAGGTTCGAGATCTGTTAGAGGAGATAAGGATGTGGGCTTAATGCTTATCTTGTAATATCTCCTTAGGTTTTCAACATCAGGATCAGCACTGCCCTTGAAACTTTCACTCGCAAGTGCCTATTTCATTCAGAAGTTACAACAGTTGGATATATCTGTGAACTACCTTGGTTTAATTTCACTGAAATCCCATAATTTAAACAAACAAAAAAAAAGAGCAAAATCTCTTTATTCCCAGGATGTTAAGGCAAATGGATTACATTTCCCTACCCTTTTAAGTGTTCTAAGACCTGGAGCATCTCAGCTGTGTGCTTCCAAAGTCAGACAGTAACTTCGGATCTCAGAAATATCACACCTCTGTATCTGATTTGCAAGAGATCTTGAAAATAAAGCCAAACTGGTTTTATTTTCACTAGAGATATCCTGCTATATATCTCTATCCAGGCAGGAGGAGGGCTTTCAAATGCAAATGAACCCAATCAAGATTTTTTACTGGGGAGCAGTATTTCCAAAACCACCTCCTAAGTGTGGGAAGTACCCCACTGCCTCTTTTATAGTCTGACTTTTGTGAGCCTGATCCTGAGTGAGATTATAGAAGAGAGAGTACTTCTTTGAGCTGCTGCCAACCTTTGATCCTAGACCACCAGCAAATGAACAGAGAAACAAGTGGAGTTTCTTGTACATCTTCAGCAATGGTCTTGAAATAGTTTAGAGATACTTCATTTGCACACAAAATGCAGAAAGTAAAGGCCATATTGATATATCTGTCCGTGAGACAGTCCACACACAAGGCTGTATTAAGATACATAAACTGTTGTGTACAACTTCTTAATCTAGACAGAATCAAAATCAGGGGCAGTGTTTACTACTGCATTCTAGGATCCTCTTTGTTACAAGTAGGACAAATTGCCATTTCACTGAATATAGATGTTCATAGGCATATGTAGAAGTTACCCTGACAGGAGATTTCAGAGCTTCAGCCACTGCAGTAAGAACACCTAGTTTGATGTCACTCACTAATTGCAGTTTGGAATTACATCTAGTAATGCAATAGAAATAAGAACAAAAAAGTTTAATTCAACTTCCATGCTACCCTACACTAGCATGCTTGGTTTTATCTCCAGTTCCAGGTATTTTAAACTTTCCCAGAGGTGACTAGCAGGACCAGGTGTATCCTCCTCTATTCTCCCTGTATGCTCCTTGACCAGCCCAGGGAACACTTTTCCAGGCCCTCTCCTGTCCTGTGTGTGGCCATGGGTTGCCCCAGTGGCACGGGGCATTGCTCACACTGCTTTCACTTGCAGAAGTGAGGGGAACCTGCTGCCTGGCAGGCACCCTTCCTTCCTGCTTGCATGGCCAGGAGCATAGATCCCTGTGAGAAAAACAATACATGGTAAGTGGTTTAGGTAACTTTAAATTCACTTTTTGTGAAACCAGTAATTGGGCAGGCAATTATGGCTGCCCATTCCTGGCCTGCAAGTCCTTTTTAACATGGTGGAGTACCAGGCACTCACTGGTGAGTGTGGTTAGCAAAGTCTGAAGTGCAGCAGCAGGATTGCTAAATAAATAACGAACCTGTTTTTTGCAACTATGGTCCTCTATTTTCCTTGTGTTTAAGGCTTTCCAAGGTAGAGTCTTTTTTTTCCAAGATGTTTAGAGTCAATGTGTTTCCAATGCACTTGTTTTATTTAAGAAAAGAAAAACAGGCTAAAATACCTCTACTGAGATCCTGCCAGAGACGCCAAGCCTGGGGGCCAATGTCCAGTTGAACCCAGGTGGTGGTGACTGCAAGTCATCCTCTTGCATGTGCAGCATATCCAGAATACAGAATATGGAGTCATTTGCAATGTTGCAAGCAAATTTTGAAGATACACAAATTCAATAGTTAGTATTAAAATTTGGTAATTTTTACTAATTGGTGTCTGATTATCTTAGAAGTTATGACATGTACTTTTCTGCGATGAACTTACAAGCCTGCATATGGAATGGGAAAGGAAGCGGCCACAGTCTGTAATCTTCATCCCTTCTTTTATGTGGTAGAGAGAAAAAGGCTCAAATATGTTTGAATAATTTTTATTTGGACCTGAAAATGGTGTATGAAAAGGACCATGGATTCCCAGTGTTCCTTGCTGTCTCCCCTGTGATCTTATTAAGACCTTTCTGCCCAGTTTTAGTAACATTTATGCTTCTTGTGGCAGTTAGTACATAATTTCAGATGTCACAAGATTGGTCCTTGTTTTATTTAGGGAACAACAGGTACCTGGATGGGTACTGGATTTCAAATGTACGAGTTAAAGTTCCTGTCATTCATGTGGGTAAATGCTCTATAAGTCAGAAACACCTTAAACTGGTGCTGGAGTACATGATTTTCAAAGATGAGTTAGATTAAGCCACATAAGTGCTGACATGCATGTGATGATGATGGGAGGGTATAAACTTTTTGCTGACTGCAGTTCTTGCTGCCTACTACCCTATTGTGAATCCAGGCAACTTAAAATGCTTAGATTTGTGTTTTAATATCTAGAAAATATATTCTATGGATAGTTTTTTATATTCAGTCAAATGGTGAAGATAGGGACTTTGTCCTGGCCTAGTTGAAATGAATAGTACATTACTATACATTAACATGTACTACACATTGTAAAGAACACTCATAGTCACCTTAAAATGCATTATCTTCTGTATTGTTAGAGACCAGCAATTTACAAATGCTTAGAGTGATTAGATTGACATGGTTTATGTGTAATGAGCAACTGCTGGTGAAGCAAGTAATTAAATGCAAAGTATACTTGAAAATGTAATAATACATTGAAATTCAGGGCAGATTATTTCCAAGCATCATTATGAGAATCTGTCTTATCTCTTTGTGTTCCAGTATGAATAGAGATTTCTGGCAAAATGGAAATTCAATGTGTTCTTTCCTTCCAGTGAGGACACTGTATTAGAATGTAAAAAATTAGAGTATTTTTACATAAAAAACACTTTTACAGGAACTTGAACTGGAAATACTGTACAGAGTAGTATAAATGACCAAAACCTTTGTCCTTCCAGGGATTTAATTTAAATATTTTTTATTTGCATGTAATTTTGGCAGCAAGTTTGGTGTTCCTAAATTCTGCTTGTTGTGTTTGGTTGTGAGCTTTACTCATGATTTCTTTCTTGTTGAGAAAAGTGGCATATCTCTGTCCCTAGAACATAGCCTGGCTATTTAGGCTGGCATGAAAAGGGTCTTGCAGTTATTGAGATCTTTTTTTGGCCGAACAAATGTATGCTATGTTACATACACACATTTCATTATTGTTTCCCATTTACAGGCTAGGCTGAAAGATATTAATTCCTTCTTTCACTTCCCCCATTGAGCTGCATATTTGTTCTGTAATGGATCGAAAATGTTGCTAAAGCCATGGTTAAAAGAAAAAATTCTGAGACTTTTGTTTTCTTACCAGTTGGGAGTTTTATTGGCAGTCCCTAACACTTAGGATGCTTATAACTATTTCAGAAAAAGGAACGAGATGGTCACAGAGCCAGAATGGAAAAACTGTTTATAAAAAACAACAGTTATACAGCAGGTTGGTTGGTGCTAAAACATCTTGTAGCTATTGGTGGTTTTTTTATTGGTGTTTAATCAAAAGAGTTTTTTGATGGAATTAGACCAACTGATTACATAGTAAATCAGGTGGAAATCAAAAATCCTCATCCTAAACTGTATCTTCTTTAACAGCTACGTGGTGTTAATATTGTTCATAGGCCTAGGACTCACAATTAAATTAAAATTATTTTTCTGTTGACAGTGCAAATATCCAGAATTGAAGCCACGTGTTGGATGATTGCTGTTGGGGTGTTGGGTTTTTTTGGTGTGTGTTTTTTAATTAGCATGTCTGCCCCTCCCCTCTTTCCTGCCTCCCCTAGTCTGGAAAGCAGCCAGTGTGGCTTGTGAGGCATCTTGTTGTTTTTGGAATGAAGTGACACTGAGGTTGAGTCCAGTTCCAGTTATAGTGACCTGTGGTAAAGGAAACACAGCTTTATGACTTGAGGGAGAAAAGGAAGTTTGTAGAAAAATGGAAACATGGCAATGGCATTAGGATTATTAAGATAAGGTGGGGGGGGGGCGGTTTAAGCTAGTTTCCCAAAATTTATTCCCCACTGGTGTGGGTTTTTTTTACAGGGAGTTTTGAATGCAGTCAACTTTTGTATAGATGCATCCATCACCCTCATGAAATAGTTTTATTGTGTTTGAGGTACTTCTATTACTGTTGTGGTAAAATGAGTCTTTTTTATTTGTATGAACAAAATACAACGGCACAAAGTAGGCCACAGTTGCAAGATTATTTAATTTACCCAGGCCTCTAGGATTCAAACTGTGCATGGAGGGGACTTTCTCAGACATCTAAGTCCTTCTGGAATCCCAGCAGACAGAGTGAGGAAAAACCAAAGTTAGCCAGTGTTCCCCCAGAAGATCAAGGAAGCCTCGTGGGCTCTCATGGCTGTCCTGCTGCCTGACAGCATGATTACAGCCTCTCTCTGACGAGCCTGTGTTTGCTGGCCTGTTTTGTGGCAGGCAGATACAATCACACGTGTGGCTGGGTCTTCTTCAGCTGATGTGAACTGGCGTGGCTTCACTGAAGGTGCTGCATTGTCTCATGGGGTGGGAGGCAGTGCTGCTCAGGGGAGTGATGCTCTGCCCTGGGCTGCTGCCTTCTGCCTGTGCGGTTCTGTCACATCCATATCCCCTGCCTGGCTCCTCATCGGGAAATCAGCCCTTGAATTGTGTATAAAACAAGTGGCAAAGTAGTCATGGTATGTGGGGTGGTAATTCTTTCAGTATTTTTTCGTATTTCCCTCTGTTCTGTGTCAACCCTTACAAAGCCTGTTAAAAATTAGGTTTCTGCTCCTGGTGTGCCCACCTGAATCCACAGCTGCTGCACAAAAATAAAAGAGGAAATTTGAAACAGCATAGGTCAGTTTTCACATTTGAAGACTTATTTCCATAGAGTTGAGTCACATAGAGGCAAATAATGCTAATATTTTTGAGAGTTTAATACTTTCTGTTGTATAGGAAACACAGGCATCTTAATGCCTGTTAAAGGCTAGAGAACTATTGGAAAATAAATAACTTCAGTTTTTAAGCATCAGTGCACCATACGCAAAGGAAGATGATAAAGTCCAGTCAGGTTGTACTCAAGGGATGACATACATCGTCTGTCAAATCTAAATCTCTGTGTTTGCTTATAAATGTGATATGTTTTATTCTAGTGTATGCTGATCCTTTGACTAGGCAGTTCAATGCCTGAATTGTCTGTTTGATCAATAATTTTTTTACTGTTCAGGGCAAAATCTAAGATGAAATTTAACTGAAATTGGAGAAGACTGAAGTTTGACTGCAATGTCAGCATCTTACCAGGACATGCTTTTGGGCATAGCAAAAATTGACTGGAGATAAGTTAGGGCCTAAACTACTGAAAAATTGCAGCCTGTACATCCTCTGTAAGGAATAATTTCTTTAAATTCCTCACAATTTGTGTCACTGTCAAACATGCTCATTTTGGGCAGGACTTACTGGCAACATGTAGTCTTGACTGGGGCGTGTGGAGTTCAGGACTAACAATTTGGTTATGGCAAGATACCATCAAAAGACAGTTTCTATAGGTAGGTTAAGATGGTTTTTGCAATGAAAAATTATTAATATACATCTGAAAATAGTAACAGTTGTAATCATGTAGCTGTCACATAGAGTATTAAAGTTTTGGCATTTAATAATGAATCAAGCAAGAACTTTAACTTAAAAGTGAAACCCTCAATCTAAATATATACCATTGTCTTGACAACTTCAAAACAGAAATGGAAAGGCTTTCTTAATAAAGTTCTTACTTAGAAACCAAAGCAAGAAGTGGCTTTCAGCTTTTGCAGGATGACCATGGAAGGAGTAAAGCCACATCAGACCCCAGCTCTGGTGCTGCCCCATGCTTGAGCTCCAGCGGGAAAGGCACGGGTAATACTGACCTGTCACAGTGTATCAGAAGTTTCCCTTGCCCAACAGTGGTGAGGGGGAAGATGTCAAAGGCGGGTGAGGGTAACTGCAGAGAGAAAAAAGCTAGTTTTTAAAATTTGCAGGTAGTTTGTAACTCCTGTTTCTGTGACTGAACTTCAAGTGATGTTGGTTGCCTGAGGCGAGGTTGCAAAGGACTCAGTTGAAAGTAAGCTGAAAGTTGCTAATGGCTTAAGGGTGGAAATACATAGTGAATTGCATAGAAAATCAGCCTAATGAAGTGGTTTGTATGAGTGATAATTCATTAAGTTTTTGAAAAAGACTTAAGTTTTTATCAGCAGTTGATACTGGAGGCTAGAAGGTGGCAAATGGGGAGGTATGATGACAAGAAAAGCCAAACCATTAGGGAACAACATAATCACAAAGTTCAAGAACAGGAAAGGAGAGAGAAATGTGAAGTATTGGAAGTAAGCTGAAATAAACTAGTGTCTGTTTGGAGTAGACCTTCCATAGAATTCTTGCTGAAACTTAAAGGGCCACCACAAGTCTCAAAGGGGTTAGAAGAATATGAAGGATCTATGAAAAAAAAAGTTACTGATAACATATGACAAAACAGTTAATTTATCCAACATCTTGGAAATTTTCTGTGTTAATCTCTCAACTGTGAGTGCTGGTGAAACAGAGCTTGGAATCAGAGGGGTCCTGGCTGTTAATCGATGTGCTTGCCAGAAAATGGGGCACCTGATCATTCAAGTGACTGTGCCCCTCAGCACTCTCCACATCAATGGCTGCTTGTGTAGGTGGTTGTATTTCCAGCAAAAAAAGACCCATATCCTCCCAGACAGACAGGTGTCTCAAGTGGAAATGGCTTTCATAGATGAATTAAAAGAGTAAAACTGCCTTTGGAGCAGGAGAAAGCTACTGGAGAGTGCCCATCAAGGGAAACTCTTGGCTTTCCCTCATGATCATCTGCTTCTGAAGCAGAAAAGGTTCTTTATATGCAGTCGCTCTCAAGGGAAAGTTCAGAAAGAGGTTAACATTTCCAAGTATCTTTTGAAAACTGAAGGAGAGGAAGGGAGTTAGTCTAAGCATTGGATCTAGTCTTCTGCTGTTTCTGGCCATTTAGCCAAAGAATCTGAACTGCTTGGCAGCAGCTCTGCAACCTGAGCATTTGCTTCTGTGTTTTTTGTTTTTTCTCACTTCCATATGCCTGCATGGGGCCAGCTATTAATTATGGTGCATTAACATATGAAAACTAAGCTGTTATTTGAATGTATCTAAACTGGATGGGGATAAATTTGATATATAGGAACAGATTATTTGGTATCACAGTACAAATATTCTGCTATTTATGTTTTAGGCTTTAGCTGTAGTTTGAGCCTGCAACCTTCTGTCCTCACTATTTAGGTCTGTAAAGAAAACTCAGTAATGTATGACACAATATGTTTGCTGCAACTGAGTAAAATACTACCATTTCATAAACTGAAGACTTCCAGAGTTGAATATTGGAACTTGGATATTTTCAGGTCTTTTTTTTTTTTTTTACTTTAGTACATCACTTCTAATGCAATTTTCTGGAAAATTGAAGGCATCTCTGCATCTGTTAAGATTCTCAGACTTTAAGAAAAGGGCTTATTGTGAATCTAAGAAGTTTTTTAAAAATAACCATTAAATCAGAATTAAATTTATGTTGTTTATATGTCTTCTCCTAATTCTCTGTGCTCACATGCTGACTGTTTTGTCTTCCAGGCAGATTTTCCGGGTAATGTGTCATCTGTTTGTGTGTGAAGAACTGTAAAGTGACTAATTCTTTCTATTCTTTACATTCATAAAGTAACAATTCTTGTTTTGTTCTTGAAGCAACTGCTAAAAGCCCTTCAGTGGAAGCACTAGAGACAACTAAATCATCAGTCCTAAGTATTTATGCCTTAACTATTCCATATACCTTACCAAACAAAACAAAATTACCTTGACAAGAATGTCTTTCCTGTGAATTTAAAATTGTTTGAACCATTTTTATACCTGCCAAGGTTTGAAATCTATAAATAGAGACATTTGTGGAGGGACAAATACATCTTTATGCTTAAATACATTGATTAATATATACATATATACATTGATTAATATTTTTGGGTGATGAAAAAGAAGAATAAAGGGGGAAAAGTTGACATAGGAATTTCTGTTTATTGGTGATATTATTATCTGTGAGCAACACAATGTGGATAGCTTCACTGTAAAGATCAGCAATAATTTACAATTATTTAAAAGTCCAGTTTACCAGTCATAGAAAGTGCTTGGATTTCTCTGAGATAGTGTGTGTGGCACCACCTGTGTGGAAGAGTCTCCACCCAAGGCAGGACAAGCTGCCATTTTATTGGGCTGTATTTTACTTGGCTGTTTGAGTTGGGTAGAAGGGTTGTCTGCCAGATGGGTCTGCCCTTGTGAAGCTAGGGAAGCATAGCTGGCCAGGGAATGGCATGTCAGAGGGAAATCTAGGTTCTAGGCTTTGTTTTGCTTGCAGGGAAGATGGAGTGGCTTGGTTCTGATGGCTTTCTGGGCTCTTCACTGCAACGCTGCAATAGCTTGCTTTATAAACAGCAACATGTTGTATTCCAGAGAGGTAGCGTATTTGTTAAGATACCTGTGTTCTTCGGTAGTCTTTGCTTATGGGAAGCAGCAGACCTGAAGATGTGGGCAGGCAAAGAGACAACCTGACACTGGTCCTGTGTATATCCATGTTCCTTGTTGCTGGACAGGCTCCTTACGGAGATCCTGCTGGTATCACTTGCTGCTCTTTGCCTTCTGACAGCTGAATTATTTTCCTGCTCCTGGAGAAACCCTCATTTACAAATACAGCTGTTTAAGAATCCAGTAAGTGACTCTGAGAAGCATATTAGTTTCTTGGTTGCCTTTTATGTGGCAGAAATTCTGACTTCTTTTCTGGAATTTTAGAAGGAGGGCAACTAGGATTTCTTTTCCATAGTTATGCAGTGTGTACGTTAAAGATATGGTGTATATAATGTGGTTTCTGACATTCTAATTCAGAGACTGATTAAAAAACCTTTTTCATTTAATGTTAAGCAGTAACTGATTGATTTATCAAATGGACTAGAATTGCTTGTTTTCCTAGATAGTCTTCAACAGTGTTGAGAAATTAATGGCAGTGTCAGAATTTATGAAGGGCAAAGAAATGGTATTCACTAATTCAAAGAACTAATTAGATGTAAATGCCTGTGGGTATTGGGTTCCCTTCCTCCCGTACATTTTAGGAGAATTAGAGGAAAATTTAATAATTGCTTTCAATTTTTCAGGCAGCCAACATCAAGCGTGAAATGACCTTCCCTGCATTTCAACAGGAGGATGTAAAAAGTGAAATCAGTCAAAAACTGCCAGACCAACAGTTTCTCCTATTTACCACAAAGGAGGAAGATTTAAAAACAGCAGAGACCAAAAAACTAAATAGAGCTCATGAGTATGAAAAGGAAAACACTCGTTCTGTTTGTCTTCTGGAACAGAAGCGCAAGGTTGTTTCTTCAAATATTGATGTGCCTCCAGCAAGGTAAGGAGAGTTAAGAGTTTTTTGTTTTAAGCTTTTTTCCCTTTTTTCCTTGCTTTTTTTTAAATTAAATATTAGATGCAAGCTTCATAAATGAACTGTTAAGACCAGTATTCATGCCCAGGCAGTCCTAAGTCAATCACAACTCCTCTATGTGAGAGATCTGCTAGGAAATTAAAGACGCTAGTAGCACAAACTGAGACCATCTGCCGAGTAGAGCTTTGTATTTCTTTTGTAGTGGTTTTGCTTTAGAACATTGTGCGGCTGAGGTACTTGCAGAAGAGGATGTGTCTTAAAAGAAAAAGATTGTTGACTCAGCTTCACCCTGAGAAGTAATCTTCTAAATTAGACACAGAAACATCTTACCTGTTAGGAGTTTGTTTTTTAAAATATTTTTACTGTCGTACTTGCAAGCCCTTTATACTCATGGGAATGTGCAGTGCATAGTTAGGATGTGGTATCTGATGTTGTATTATATCCCTCTATGGTTATACATCTGGATCATAGTGTAGTCTAGGTAATGAGTTCATAGAAAACTGTGGTGAGGAAAGACCAATGCAGGGAAATCAAATTTGTACAAAAGGGGGATTTGGGAATTTTGGTATTGCGTTTTTATTCCTTAAATTTCTTTATTAATTCCTTGAGGATCTGTTGCAAATGCACATAAATGTTTGTGTCTTCAGTATTTGCATCTATGCAGTTACACTTTTAATTATAAACTATTTATAGCAAATTATTTTGAGAAAAATAATTGTTCTTTAATCTGAGCTTGACATACATCATAGCAAGAAATTCAAGTTTATTTGTCTGGGTTTTTTTTCCTCCTCATATTTAACTGAAATAATAGTAAGAGAAAAGGATAATCTGGAGAAACTGAGAATTTAATACTGGCTAGTGATTTAAAGAGAAGGGCCTTCAGAAATACAGAGTCTAGTACCTTGAACTTCTCAGAAGGACATTACTGCTTTGAAAGAGAAAGGAAATCACTCCTTTAGGAAATGCTGAACATTAATATAAAAAAACCGTATCCAGCAATGCTGAACAGAGTTTCTTCTATCATTGGTGAAAAACTGACAACAAATTGGATAATCTGTGTTGTAAGATGACAGGTTCTTCTTATTTTTGTTCATGATTTCATGTTGGCATCAGTCTATCTGCAAAGATTTTTTTCTTAACTTGCCTGTTAGCTTCATTTGCACATAATATTCAGTGAAAGGCCTTTCAAGTTTATAATGCCACTTAAAAAAATTATAGTCAAAATGAATGTTTAGTTGTTTTTCAGCTTGTTGGCTTTCTAAAAACCAACATAAACCAGCAGATTCTGCAACATCATCCAGAGCAAGATGACTCTTGTTTTCCTCTGGCTCTCATAGATGGCACTTGTGAAAACCACAGAATTGATGAGAATTTTGGTAGGATTTCCCCCCCATAAATATCTAGTAAAAAGCTATGCATTAAAAATTGAAAATGCCAGGATAGTTACTTGATATTTTCACCATTAATCAACCCTGTAATGTCTGAGTGCCCTCCTCTTTCACCCTGGTTCTCTCAAAGCAAATAGGATCACCAGAAAATTTAGATCAGGAGGGACCTCAGGAAGTCACCTAGGCCAACCTCCTACTCAAACCACGTTAGCATTTCCATGTAACAATTCAGACAGATAAGGTACAAGATTTAAGTGTATTTTTGTGTGACTTTATGCAGATAATGCACTTGAAGTAGTAGAAAAGCTCCCATTTTCTTTAGCTGCAAGATCAGCCTTCCTTGAAGGAGTGGATATTTTTCCCCCAATGAGGTGGAAAAGAGGATGAATAAATATCTTTAATGGCTTCTTAAGGTTAATTGCGACACTAATTGTGAACACAGGTTCCTTTAGACTAGGAAATAAGTTCATTTGCAAAGGTGTCTTCTAAAGTTGTTCTTTGTTTCTATATTTTGTTGGGGACAGAAAAATTACCATATTATGTTGTTTCGTGTTTTCAGACATGCAGGTTGAGCTCCAGCATTAGTAGAATTAGAGAATGAAATAGAAAACAAACCCAGAGTCTAAACTCAATAGTATAATAAACATTTTGGTCATTCTTGCTACATTTTTGCAGTCAAGGTCAATTTTTACTTTTAAGCTGAGGTGAATTAATGGACTATTTGTCTGCAGTAGACAGGAAGAAGACTTCAACCTTTGTTTGGAGATCTTCCTAAATATTTGTTGTAATGAAGGGAGTGCCTGGTCTGTCTTCCTGTGCAGCACAGTTTGATCTTTTAAGTCACATTCTCCATGAAGAGTCCATGCATTTGAAGTTCTCTTGCCTCCTTCAAGCCCCTTCCAGTCTTCCGTGTGGGATTGTGCTGGTAGTGTTGTACATTCCTCAGAGGTGAATTCCTCCGCCCTTTGCTTCCTTGTTGGGTTGAGTGTTCTCCCTTCTGGTGGTAACAGCTGTCCACCTTTGAAGATTTCTTATACCCACTTGTGGAAGATCATCTTGAATTAATCAGATAATGTTTACAAAAGTGTGGGAGAAATAAGGGCTTTAATATAGTCTTCAGTTTCTTACTGCTATTACACCCTCTTCATGAAAAAAAATTCAGCTATCCTTTTGAAGTAGGAAAATGCTATGAAAATGAAGCTTGCTCTTTATTTTATTTTAAAACCTTAGTGGAGCTGAGAGGGTTACCCCTTTCACCTCATATGCCGAAGTAAAGGGTGACATTAAATTTTGTAGTATCCCACTAAACCCAAGACAATATTTAAGTGATTTTGAGACAGAAGTTTATCAAACTGCAGATTCTTTATTAACAGGGACATATGAGTATCTCCAAAAGAGCTCTGAAAAAGCGTTTGTAAAAATAGCTGGTCAGAGCACAAAATGAAACAAAGCCCATTCTTTTTTATCCATTTTTAAGGATCTCAATGAATGAGAATGGAAATCTTCGTGAGGCACTGCATCTAAAATAACTAACAGTTCAGAAAACACCAGCATAATAAATGTTTCTTTGAGGCATTCAGTTGCAGGGCTTTCGTTATTGCCTATAGACTCTGAAATTTTAAAAAAGGAAAAATATCTTAGCAGAGTCCTAGTGTTTGGGGAGAATGGTGGTCAGATGTACTGAAATTAGAGGAGATGGGACTGTAGAGCAGTTGGCCATGTGATGTGCACATGCAGGAGAGTCGGAAACCAATGGAAAAAATGGTCACTTTAGAGTTTTGGTTTCTAATGATATCTGGAGAGAAGGGGTAGATCCATATTAATTAACAGCTCAACAGTTACACACTTACCTGAAGCCTGGCAGGTGTGGGTTCAGGTTCTTCTGCTGTTGTATTTGGAAGAAGAACCTGAACTGGAGTCTCTACTGTTGAAAGGAGGGGTCTTACAATCAAAATCATGACATATTCAAGGTATTTCATAAGGCAGCTCTTTAAAGTAATAGTGTCAGGCTAAATGCAGCAGACCTGAAATAAATATTTTATTGCATGAAGGAGAATTTTAATACTGAAATTAAATTACATTTTAAAGTTCATTGTTTATATTTTCTATTTCATCTTGCAAAAATACTGCTGACCTTTCTCTCTATGTTGTGTGCTCTGCTGGAAGTATCTTTTAGGTTAAAATAGGAGAAAACCCTGACTTTTTCTTAACATTTTTTATATTTGGAATGCAAAAATGAAATGACAGGTTAACAGCATTAAGTCTTTCCCTTTTCAGATTTCTTCATTTGGTCATTTTGAAAAAAATTATATGAGCTAAATAGCTTTCCTGCTTTTGAAAGTCAGATAAGCATAAGTGAAACTGTTCAGCTTGAGTAAATGAATTATTTGATATAATAAGGAAATTTGAATTCCTTCCTTTCCCTTTAAAGTGTAAATTTATTGGTAGTTTTGATGCATAAAGGACTGCAGTCTTGGGGAAAGGGTCTAATCACTCAACTGTGAACTGCAATTATCTCTGAGAATTGAGATGTTATCTGTAGAACAGAGGAAAATATGTTTTAGGTTGACCTCCGGTTCAAACAGGAGCAATCAAACACAGCCTGATCCATGGATCTTAGTAGTGAAAGGTCACTTTGCAAAGAGAGAGTGGTGTCACTGAGGGACTAATCACCTTGTCTGGTGGGCAGAAACAAGCCTAGGTCAAGCAGTGTTTGAGGCAGCTACATCTGTAGAGGTCAGATGTAGTCAGAGATGATGTTCCCAGTAGGCAGCAGTGTGGAAGTTAACAGAGCCTTCTTGCTTATTTGTATTTTCACCAGTTACTTACCGTCATGCAGACTTAGTTCCAAAGCAAGTCAACAAGAAAGATGTGAAAAAGCCTGCACTGCTGATACTGTGAGAGGGTGTGAGTAGGGACCCAGTGCAGGCCAGGTACACAGGGAATGAGTTCTGCCTCTCAGAGGAGTGAGCATGGAAGGGTGAGCAATGGAGGACAAGGGGTGAAGGTACCTTTTTTTAAGTAAAATGTGAGAATAAACATCTGAAAACAGTGATGGAGTTAAAGGTCGTTTAAGACAGAGGTGTTTTGACCAGTGGTAGCTGGAAACCCTTCAAAACTTAAATGCATTAGTGTCAGACGTGGTGTCCTTTGGACACCCTCAGATGGGTGGGAATGTTTGAATAGTTTTGCTTTTGTTAACCTTTTGCTAGATGACCTCAAAATACTGTGAAATTTGTGTTATCATATCACATCATTCTTCTTTTCCCCAGTCCTCCTGTTCTCTGTTTTGTCTGAGAAAAAAAGAAAAAACTTCTAAATACCTTTTTCTGCATTGTTTGTGCTCTTAAACGATGAACTAAAGCTAAACCTCAGCTGGTTAAGCACTTCCTTATATAGTGTTAAAATAATTATTGTGCTTAAAACCTAGTTTTTGTGTTCTTCAGGTTCACTGCTTTTAGGCAGTGACATTTGCCATGACAATATCTTGGATTTTACTATCTTTGGTTGGTTTTGTAATAAAAAAAGCAACTTAATCACTGCAAAACAAATTTTTATTCATGTACCTATATTTTATCTACTAATTAGTTTGTAATTTAATGGAAGAATATGTGAAATAATTGAAATAAATGAAACATATTTAGGAATTCTCTCCAATATTGCCTCTTTAGATCTTTCTAGATTAGCTACAGAAAGTTGAGGCAAAATGAATTGCAGCCATGTTTTCTGACCATCATTATAAAGAAACAAGACAGACAGTGCTGTATTTTCATCCCTAAATGATTTTCTTGCCTGGTGTCTCCAGGAACATAGCTCTGGGCAGCCATCTGATTAGAGAGCATTGTTGATCCAAAGACCTTCTGGGCATGATTGATTATGCACCATGCATTCCAATGGAAACATTTGCATATGTTCATAGCCAAAAGTCTGCAGGAGCCTTACTCCAGGATCAAAAGCAGTGTCTGCTTAACTGTGATAACCTCACTGGGAGGACTTCCTAATCTGCATGTGGAGAGAAGGGCCTGACGATCAAGTTGTGCTTTTCTGTTTATCCAGAGGTGGTGTTTATTCAGAGATCATCTTCCGTTATTCTTCTCCGTCTGTTTTAGAAGGCTCCTCAGTCCAGCTGGGAGAGCTCCTTTCCTGTATCTCACACAGTTTTTGCAGAGGGGATTGATGAGGCCACTTCAGAGGACATCAACTATTCGTTGGCTGCTCAGGCTTTTCAGTCAAATTGGATGAAAACAAAAGGCCAAAAACCAGGCTGTGCTTCAGTTTTACTGACTGTAGCTCTACAAGCTTCTGAGCTCTCTAGTTTTCCTACTAGCTCAAAAGCACTTCACTGAAGTGTGAGGTTTTCTCCAAGTTTTTTCTCCATCCTATAGGTTGAGTGCTCCTGTTTCTTAAATTTCATTTTCTGTACCTCCATGTAAGTTGGAAACTTTGTTTGATTGTTTTATGTAATGAGAATTACTCCCAGAGTCATTCCCATATTTCAGGGCTTCTGTAAAAGTGCTGATAGTTGGCAATACCATGCATTTGTAAGCAGCTTCTCCAAATATCCACACCAGCTAATTATTGGAAGTAGTAAACTGTTGCATTGTTTTGCTAGACTTCTTTAGTTAAATATGTGTGCAGCTTGATTGAATTTCACCCAAGCAATCATTAGAGCTTGATTATGTTTAATGTGGATGGTAAACTGTGCATCGTCGTCTGCTACAAAAGGATGTGGTGCCTTCTAGGATCAGACTGTTAATGCGAAAAAGAGTGTTATCCAAAGAGCAACCAGAGGATTGGTCTGTTAGCACATTTTGAAATAAAAACCTTCTTCTTGATGCTATTTTCTTCACATTCTTGAGGGACTGTATATTTTCCTTTAGCTCTAGATGCCTTTCATCTGCCTGCAGCATGCCAAAGCAGTGCAGCAGAAACTTCATTAAAAGCTGTATATTAAATTGCAAATAAAAACTCTGCAGGTAGTTACTGCAGAGCCAAACCATAACTCCAAAAGTCACCTTGCTAATTTAACTGGGAGGCCATCTTCCTGGTCACTTACCTGTTTGTGTGTAGTTGTTGCCATGAGAGCTGAACCAGCTTCTCGTGATGTTGAGAGGGATTACAGCATTTCTGAAAGCTTGCAAACTATTGGAAACTCACCTTTCAAGTGGCGAGATGGATCAAGTCTCAAGAGTCCTGGGGAACAGAAGTAGGACTGACCCATTCTAAGGATGGCTGACCACTGGGATGGTTGAACTTGCTATAAATGAGCTTGTATTTTATAGCTGGGTGGTGCAGACTTGGGCATTACCATTCAGAAGTCCCCACCGCCAGAGAGCCACAGCAATAAATTGGATAGGATGCTACACCTTTTTCAACAAACAATCCTCTGGTGTAGGAAAATTTACTCTGTGCATAATATATCTTTATTTTTGAGTGGACTTTTGTCAGTTCCCCCATTTCTCTCCTTTGTGTTGTGCTGTGTGCAGATCTGAGAGTTTCTAGATATCTCATACTTGACTGTGTTACTGACATCGCCATGGCCATTGTGTTCAATCGGTTGCAGCTTGGTGAGAAACCCGCCTGTGACTAGTACAGTTTGTTCTTTCACTGCTTGCCTTGGATATGCTGGCTGGCCTAGGCCTATCCAGCAGAATTTTGCCAACATAGTATTCTTGTTAAAGTGTAAATTTTAAATTAGTTAATGTTACTCTTGAGGTGGTTTTTTTCCCCCGTAGTGTTCAAAGCAGAAGGAATACTAATCTCTTTAATAAAGTGAAGTGCTTTTGCTGTTCTTTACTTGTAATGTTGCATTTCATAGTGATTCTCACACAATGTCATTAAATGACAACTATGTGTGACCGTGGGCTTTGAGCCTGGTTTACTATACTTGCTCCTGTGAGATCAGACCGTGATTTAAGAGTGCTAGACCTAACAAGAATACGGATAAAGCTTTCTTCTCATGAAAAAATGGCTTTCTGTTTGGTGGGGCTTTTTGTAGCACCTGGTCATCCCATGAACCTCTTAGTTCATTGTTCCCAGCTTTCCATAGTATTAATGTTAGAAGAGGGAACTTCTAACACTAGCTGGTGACTTTAGCCATATGGACTTTTGGCCAATGTTAGTGTCCATATTTTCAACTACAGAGTTGCTACCCAGTGAAAAATAAAATGTGTGAACATTTGATTGTGCAGTTAAGTGTGGTAATGCTAAGTTGTTCTATGGCCTGACATTGGAGTCTGTATTATTTTAGGTAGTTATTATTTTCAAATGAAGGATTTGCTTGTGCATGTATACATATATATACACATATAAATAAGTTTCCTGTTTCTCTAGGAAATTCCATATTCAAAGCACTACTGAGAAAGATCTGTCTTCATCTATTGAAGTGTAACTACTTTTCTTTGAAATCTTCTTCCACTGGTAGCCAAGACAAAGGGCTACATAATTGTATCTGTGTAATGGAAGGTGCCAGCAGACAATGATCTCATCACCAAGCAAATTTCAATGAAATCCTCTAAAGTGGCACAGAGGAAAAATGTGTCCCTAATCTGCAGCGACCATTAGTCGCTGGTTCGTGAAGAGCAGCATTCAGTCAGCACTGCTGCTCTATCTGTTAGCCATTGATGTGAATGCATGGCTTGTTCTCAGCTCTTCAGTTCCCTTAAAAAAGGGAGTGTAATTTCAAAACACTCTTCAACAGCAGGCAGTATTCAATAAGAGTAATTTCTTTGTGGTTCGTGTTAGCTGTGGCACAAAAAAAATTCCTCTTGAAATGCCATCTGTGCTGAGAAAAAGAAAAAAGTCAATGGGTATGTGGCTTGTAACTTGTGTATCTGTGAAACGTGCAAGAATGGGCTACCGTATATATGGTTACACAGATCATACACATCATAGCTATGCTCATAGCTATAATTTTATTTAAATGCTATAAAATGAAAATATTCTCATTTATGCAGTGGTGTTCGATGTTATATCACTGAGGTCAGCAAAGACATGAAGCCTGCCTTTCTGAGAGAAGTCATATCACTGAACTGTTATTTGTAAAATATTTTTAGAAGTTTTGTCTTAACTCCTTTATCGTCATCTGCATGAAAACATTAATCTTACATGTTTTGAAAAAAGGAGGTAGAAAGTGTGGCTTTTCTCCATTTATAGTAATCTGCTTGCATTATGTGTACGGAGAGTTATAAGTGTTTTGTTTGTATCCCTAAGACGACTGCACTACAATGAAAGTCAGATAACCCTATTTTCTTCATGTGGTATGTAAGCTGTATAATTAGTTTGTATAGATGAAAGGCTATTTTAAGGTGTCTTCTATTGATATCCATAAGAAGTATTTTCTAATCTCTATTATATGATGATTTGTATGCATCAGATACCTGTTTTGCCTGTTACTACTTCAGTTTTTGTTACAGTAAGAGCATTGTTAAAGAGTGGAGCACTTAATGGCTTTGAAATACCAGTATCTAGATTAGGATGTGTACATAAATTAGATTTGTCTAAGGGCTTATTTTTATTTGAAGCAGAACCACATCTTCTTGTGGTTTTTCTAATCTGCATGGTTTAATATAAACTATAATTCTTTTCTCTCTACTTTCTGATCATTTTGGGAAAGTGGTGGAACAGAAGTGTTGCTAGATGCACAAGGTCTGCATGAAGCCTGTACAAATTTTGGTCATTTAATAGTCTTTTGGAAAAAGAAAAATCCTCTGGTTTTGTTACTTAAGCAGCACTCAGTAACATGATATTGCACCACACATGTACTGCATGTGAATTGCAGCATGACTTTTGTTCCCTGTAGAGAGCCTAGTTCCATACCTGGATGAATGGCTGCTTTTTGGAAGCTTGCAAGAGTTAGCCTGATTATAGTTTTCTCAAGCCAACAATAAAAAATATTTTTGTTGTTCAAGTATGCTAGTTGAGCTCAGTTTATTAGGAGCTTTACAGTTTTGCATTGGTCTATATTTTAAATTCTACCAAAGAATTCCTGCAGGTGATCTGATACTATGTCTGACCTCAGACCATTTGTGCTTGGTATCCAGTGAACAGAATAGATATTCAGAGGACTAGGAGGAAGCTGTGTGTAAAATGCTAACTTCTGCTATCAGTTACCCCAGCAGAGAAAGTACATCCCAAAGTACCTTGGTCTTCCATCCATAGAGTAGAAAATGAAAGGAGATGAGATATTTTGCTAAAAATAACATGCCTAAGCAAATGTATGTTTACACTGCATAGAACCAATGTTTAGAATGTTTAGAAACATTTGTTCATTCTCATTTTGCTCTCTCTGTTAGTGGTTGTGTATGTGAACTGGTTTGTTTGATAATTGCATTGAAAATAGCCTCCTTGGGGAACTGAGGGAAAAGAATAGAAAAACACTCTATACAAAGGTTATGTATAAATACAGCAGCAGAGTGTTTCTTTTCTTTAATTATACATGATACTAAATTGTAGGTAACTGAGTGTTGTCCTTCCTTCTCTCCAGGAGCCTACGAGAAGCCCGAGAAGCCCGCATGTGGCTGGACAGTTGAGCTGTGTTTTCCTATGGAAATAGTTCTCTGTAGCATCAACACTGGCATACTGCACTGAGGCTGCTACTGTGTTGACACGTGTATTTTTTTATAGTAACAGCAGTATTCCAGATGGTAAATGGAGTCAATAGCCAATTGATGCTTTTAATACATTTTTCTTGTACTGTAAGTTGTCGTAACTGTTGCTCACAGTTGCTCCTAATTTGATTTGGTTTGTTACCCAAAAAACTTAATCTTATGGCTGCTTGTTTGAGGAAGAGCAGAGGGTGACGTGCTGTCATTATCATCAGTTTTATAATGGAGTTAAGGAGAAACCTCTGTAAAAATACTTGGTAGTCTTCTACTTAATTTTGTAGCTGAAGGACATTCTTCATCTCATACTGTGTTCCCAAACTTGTGCTCCCTGCTGTGTAATGCCTGCTTTCCCCCTTCCATCTCAATTTGGATCATCTCTGTTTTCACTGTGTATGTCCAATTGGTTCTTCCCTTAAGCTGAGGCAGGCAGTGAAATGAGCTGTTAAAAAAAGGCATTGAGTACTTTCCCATATACATATTGCCATGTACTGCACTGTGCACCTGACAGCTTGGTGAGAGGAGGTTCCTCACCTGGCTGAGTGAGGAGGGAAAAGATGATGAAGAGGGTATGCTGGGCCGATTTTGATATTTTTTTTCTAATGAGAAGTGTCTGTGAAAAAAAGGTTTGATATCACTTCCTGATAAGTCTGTGATTTAGAAAGAATATTTTGACTGCTGTTTCCTAGCATGTTAACTCCTGAGAACTGTGTCCTGAAGTCATGAAGCTTTGCTTTGCCGGTATCCTCTTGGACTAAATGATTTGTCCTGCTGTCTCCTAATACCACAGCTATTAGTACAGGGCATGCTCATGCTATCTCTTGCTTCTCAGTGTTGCTTACTTTTTTTTACATAATGGTGGTTGCTTTTATAGGGTCCACTCCAAGATTACAGATGAGTATTTCTTACCATAAGTGCAGAGTAGCTATTAAATAATATGTTTATGCATGTATGCATACATATATATATATATATAAGTGGAGGGTCAGCATGTGTTTGGTGACTTACTTGTGCGCTCATCTCTAATATCTTGAGAAATGTCTTGATGATATTTAACCTTTAAAAACTAATGTTTCTACTTCTAGTACCTAGCAAGAGTACTTTTAGGTCAGAGGAATAATTACAGCAATAATAAAAATCTAATCGATGTTGAAAGCCCTTTAAACTGTGTCCCATAAAAAGGCTTGTGGTTACACTTATTTGTATTTTTTGCTGTATATTTTATGATGATGTTGACAGAAGTTTAAAGTATGACAAAGGAAGATACATTACCCTCTCTTTCTGATCTCCGAAGGAATTATTTGCAGAGGAATGCACAATTTTGTCATTTTACAATATTCTGAGTAAGAAACTTGGAGAGATGTGTAATATGGTCTTACCCAACTAGATATGCATTACACTTATAATAAATCATTAACATTAAAGCAGTGCAAAACCAGGCTTTCACATCTTAATTTAAGACATAATAAACATGGCTTGTATTGGTCCTACAGCTAGAAGCTTTGAATTACATTATGCAGCAAATGTTCTTAGTTATCTTTGGGTGTTTTTTTGGGTGGTTTGTTTTTTTTTTTTTTGGCAACCTGTTGTGCCGACATGCAAACTGTTCACAGTATTAATTGAGTTTGCCTGTCATTATTATGGCAGAGGGATATGAGAGGCAGCAATCTGCAGTGGGGAGTTGGATTTATGAGCCAGGGAAAAATACAGTTGCGGTAAAAGAAACCCATGAGGGCACAGTAGATGCCTACCAGTGCTGCCCAGCATGGCTGTGGCTTCCTTCTGCAGGACAAGGATTGAGGTCTCAGCAGCTGTTCCCCCTCAGAGTCATGGTTGCAGCTAACCCTCCACAGCGGTAGGTGTTGGCTCATTTCACTAGTGAAATCCCCCAGGGATGGAGGGGACTGCTGGGTACAGCTGAGGAGTCCCTGGCTCCTCAGCAGTTTTTAGTGTATATGCCTTCTAAAATACAATCCTCATAAAGGAACTTCAATTCATCACAGTGCCATTGGTACCTTTTAAAGTACTGTTGGCTTTGTTGTTATTTGCCTCTCAGTGGTCCTAGAAGTACAGCTTACTTACTTGATGTAAAATATATCAGAAACAGGAAATACGAAAGATAAAATCTTTAGTCAGACTTTAAAACTAAGAACAAGCTGTCCTTCTGTTCATCCCTATAACAGAGGGCAAATACTAAGCCATTCTGTGTGTTTCTGCCTTTCTTACCTACTTTTTAAACTTAAAGCTTGTCTGATCTAATTGCATCCCTTTATGTCCTGGGAACTTACAAAGCATCTAGGCTTGCCTAGAGTGACCTCCTGATTTGTAAAATCTGTTGACTCACTGTACTCTACAGCCTCCCACCTATTGCTGTGTATTCTCTTCCTCCTGCCTGTTCTCCTCATGTTCCTTCTGTGGGTGTGCCTCTTCTCTAGCCATTCCTTAAGAACACCCATGACTCTAAACCTGTCTTCTTTGAAATACTTTATATTTTTCACAGTTGGACTTTTAAAACATTCCCTTCAGTTCAAGTGAGGAAAACATTTTTCTTCCTCTCCGAAGAATATACCTCAAATCTCATGCTTATGTGGTGTATTCTATAAACAGTGTATGCCTTAAATTCTATTGTGCTGAATTAAGGAATTACATGGTTCTCATATTATGCACTGAGTGTTTTTGTGTGCCTGGAAAATATCCAGATAACCTCTGCCTACCCCACCATATGGCAAAGGAAGGCTCCCAAGAGCTGTGCAAGCTCACGGAGGGAAAGAAGTAGCTGGGAAAAAGCAAATCTGGTTAACTACATACATGAACCTAGTTGTCAATTTTTTCGCTACTGTTTTTGTGAAATTATCAACATTTGTTATAAAAGCCCTCTTGTTTGTGGGGGGAAACAGTGAACAACTGACTGAAGTTCAAAGTCTGCTTTGGTTGGTGGGAAGTATCTTCAGGTATGTGAGCTAGCCAAAACTAACAGACTTTAATAAGCAAGGGCAGATGTGTATACATGCTACGATATGTTTGTACACAACACTAAATCACCAACAAGATAATTAAAATTTTCTGAGTAATGCCTGTGGTGAGGCCACAAACAACATACGCATTAGTTTTTTTATGTAAGCAGTGAAGGACAAATTGTTTCCAATTTCTGTAAACAGTATAACTTAAAGAAAAGACTAGACTTTGAAGAGCTTATCTTTCTACCTACAAACAAACAGAACCAAAAAAAAACAAACTAAAGTACACCAAACAAAAAAACCCAAACCAAGCCCCACAAGCCAAGTGAAAGACAGACAACAAAAAGCCTGAAGAAGAACCACTATGAACAGATGGATAATTTTCTCTGTTCCTAAACCAGTTTTGTCAGTATGTATTACTAAGTCTAATGAGTTGGGTTTTGTTCACACTATACTTAAGCCCAAAATGTGCATAGTTATCTCTAGACCATCACCATTCTGCCAGTTCTGCACAAATGTGAGTAGGTATTTGTGATGGAAATTATGTTTTACAGGGCTGAGGGTACCTTGGTTCCTCCCAGCATTCAAAACCAGGTTTTAGGCTATCAGAAAGTGTTGTTCATTATTCATTATGGCAGCTACCTCTGGAGAACAAGGACAGGAGATGGAGTGAGCAATGTACAAGTGTACATGCAGTGGGCTGCTCTTGCACTGATGAAGCAAATTTGCTCTGCTGTTCTACATCTTCCCTAGCTCATTTCAATGAAAACAAGGCCTGACCATCATCTGTAGTATCCAACTTGCAGAGAAGGGCTGTGAGATTTATAAAAGACATTACAGAAATCTAGGTGAAGATTGGTAAAGATTTTCCTTGAAACACATGTGTATATGTACATAGAGTAAATTCATATTAGGGTTTATCTTGATGGGAAAATCGATATGCTGTCATTACTGCAGAGCCTTGCCTTGCTTATAGGGAGAATTGCTGTTGTTTTAATGGCAAATATTTGAACAGATTTTAACAACCTTAAACTCATACCATGTTCTGTTTAAAAAATATGCTGAGTACTATTCCAAACTCTTAGGATATGCATGACTGCATGTTTTATTTCTGGTGTATTGCCAAATTTCCTGTATCATCATCTATGCCAAATAATTGCTCATTTATTATACTGGTAGCTTAAATACTGTTGCCTCAGAGATGTGTTTAGAAGATATTGATAGATACTGGCATAGTATGATTTATAGCACTGGAATAAAAAAACTGCTGGTGGAAGGTCCTCCATGGGCCATATAGGTCTTGCACAATCAGTTGTATTTACCCCTTTTGGTAACTGTTTGTCTAATCTGTTCTTAAAAGTCTTCACCTATTGACAGGTTGTCATTCAGGAGGGCAGTCAGTTCCAGGGTTTAAATATTTTTACTGCTAGTTAAAACTAAACTTTTCTGCTTTGGTTACAGCTAAAACCTCCCTCATTGCTTTTTGCAATCTTCCCTTGATCTTACTCAGTGGAAGGGACACCTTTTATCATATTTAATATGCTATTTAATGTAGGTTGCATGAATAAAGTTGAAAATTAACATTACATGTACACATTTCATTGTGGCATAGATGTTTGGGCTCTGGACTTTTGCTGAGGGCAGGGGATTGAAGCACTCTCTGAGAAACTGGGGGGTTGTCTTTGGGATGGAGTGGGATGGGAAGGGGACTGACACCAGTCAGCAGATGCATATGGTGGCAGAAACCCTTGAGCACGTTGCAAGCAGGAACCAAAGATTCATGTGGGTTTTGTGTTGCTCATGAGGAATTTGTTGATCATGCCTTTGAAGCATTTACATTTTCTGTGGCTTTATTATTATTTTTCTCCCTCTGCCTCTATTC
This sequence comes from Acropternis orthonyx, assembly GCA_035583155.1. NCBI lineage: Eukaryota > Metazoa > Chordata > Aves > Passeriformes > Rhinocryptidae > Acropternis > Acropternis orthonyx. The sequence continues at coordinate 124,333,815 of JAWWEU010000081.1, read as the reverse complement.
TACAGTTTTAGCACAGAAGGTAAAATAGTGGTGAAGAGGATTAGAGGAGCTCCACAGCTGGTTCAGTACCTGTGTGAGGTTAGTGAGTAGAACAGCCAGGTGAGACTGCTGGCATTTTCATGTGCTAATAGAGGTAACGTGGTCTGAAAACTGAATTCAGCGTTTGCTTTCCCACATTAATGCATTGTATGGGCTCAGCATGGACCTGACTCAATCTGCTGTAGTTCATGCCTGGTTGGAAGCCCAGAAATGTCACTTTTATCCACTGAAGGATGCCACCAAAACTAGTTTAGAGAAGGCATATCTGTTGTTCACTTGTAAAAGCAACAGTCTTATCACCACTGCTAGTTCTGTGATTTAAACTGTTGTCTCTTTTTTATAATGCTTCATATGCTTCAGTTACTCCTTCTACCCACACATCCTTCGCTCTGTACTCCCCAAAATGTACATAGACTCTCAGCACCAGAGTGCTGCTGGAGGTAGGGAGGCTTGCTCTGAGGATTCGGCACTTTGAACGCAATTTGTTTACAACAGGTATAAAGCAGATGCATTATTTTACGCTCTAAAGGAAGGGGGAAGTTGGCAACCATCCATCTGTGCAGCTTTGAGACTTGGTTACTATTTGTTTGAATAGCAGTGCACTAGATAGGTTTTGACAAATTCCGGATTGCAAAACAGTGTTGATGAAGCATTTGTTGTGTGTGTGTGTATATGTGTGTATAGTATAGATAAAATATATATGTGTGTCTGTAAAGCCTTGTGAACATGAACTCAAAAAGTCTCTGGTTTAGATGAGTCTCGGGGATCGCTTCCATTTTCCCTTCCCCCACTTCCAAGGATACTTTAATTGTCTTCTGTGAGAATTGGGTTGAAGTTATACCCGGAAACAGTTGAACAGACCGACTGTTAAAAGTGAAGGAAAATTTCCCAGGTATTTTCAGGTGTATCATCCAGTTGAAACTTATGGCATCCAAAAATTATTCACTCAGAGAATGGCTGCTTTGCAAACTCCTTTAGGTACAAATGGTTTCCTTTGTATTTACCCTTGTCCATGTCTGTGCACTATTATGCGTCTAATTAGTGTACTGTGTAATTTAGAAGGGGTGATGTTTTCTGCTTTTTAACTGAACTTCAGGCAAGCGCAGGGAAATGACTATGTTTGGGGGGAAAAGTAATTACTCAAATAGTGATACCTTCAAAATTTATCTAGTCTGCTTCAGCGAGTGCAGGACAGCTACTGTGCTGACAATAAAAATAATACTGCTTAGTACAGCATTTTTATGATTCAGTGCTGTACAGACAGTAACATGTTCTAAACTAACAGAGAACAGTAAGCAAAACCATGTTAAAGATGTTCAAGAAGTAATACAGCAGGAGGAAGTGGCTGCCCAGCAAGGCAGGGGCTGTACCAGGATTAGAAGTGGAGACTTCCTGACTGCCAGCCCTGTACCTCCTCCTTCCTCTGATTCCCAACAGGCAGCTTCTGTTTCTAACTTTTATGCTCCATTTGTACTTCCCATCTAAGGTCCCTTATTTAAAATTCTGCCTCAAAGTTGAGTTGAAAAATAGGGGAAAATCTCTGATCCAAACATGAAGCAAAATACCTTCTACTCCATATAAGATCTTATGCTTCTCTTACAAAAAAAATCTGTGCCATTCCTGCCTTGTATGCCTAATGGCCTTGGAGGGGAAAAAAAAGTCCATGGTTTCTCCTAGATGTTAAAATGCTTTTTCTGTTCTCATATTTGGATTCAAATGATGGTCAAAAGCATGTACTCTGAAAATGTAATTTATTTATTTGAAACCTTTCATCTTTGGGTGTTTAACTCAAGTCATGTAATGTGTGGCTTTAAAGCTGCTGAGCACCCAGACTTGCAGTTGTCCAGGGCATTTTGTGGTGAGACTTGTACATGAGTTTGTCAAACTGGGAATCATCTGCTTTCTGAAAATCGTGGGCTGAGTTGTCTAGATGGACACAAGGGAGCTGTTAGCCTTGGTAGTAGATTTGGACTGGGTGGTCCCGTGGCATAAAGGAGAGCACTCTGGACTCTGAATCCCAAGGGCCCGAGTTCGAGTCTCAGTCGGGACCTTCCCCTGGGCAGTTAAGTGCCTCCCTGCCATCCGATCCCGTCAGATCTCGGATGCTAAGCAGGGTCAGCCCCGGTTAGTACCGGGTGCTGTAGACAGTCCTGAGGATTTCACTGTCACTGTCCGAGCTCGCTCGGCTGTGGCAAATGGACCTTAGGACTGAAACGGTGGGGCCAGTTCTGCGCACGCTGTGCCTCACCTAGAAAATCCACTGTGCAGGCTGGAAGGGCACACCCATGTGGAGAGAGCCCTTCCCCAGATCTTCGTTCACAAAGTCTGGCTGGCCATACCATAGATTCGGACTATTTGTCCTGCTGCACATAGCAATTATAGGTTATTGCCAGTCTCTCATCAATCCAGATGAGGTGTTAACCAGCAAATTTTAGTAGAGGTCTGATGATGAAGAACTGAGATTTTTATGTTTTCATCTGGTTTAAAACCCATTTTGCAGCTTGGTCTTCAGCAGTGGAGTGTTTGTTTCACGGCAGTTGAGATTTTAAAGAATAAAGCATCATTCATTCCTATTGTAGCTTACCTTATGAACAGCCTGGTGTCTGTGATACCAATCCTAGCACCTCACTTAACCCAAATGTAAAATTAAATAGCAGAAGAAGGGTACATTTTTTGGGTAAGAAAATACATTTTCACATGTCTGATGTTCTCCACAGCTCATGCCAGAGGAATGAGGTGGATGACTCCTCTGCCACTAGAAGGTGAGGGGTTCAAAGAACCCGCACTGTTTTCAGCAGTTGCACACTTATCAGCCTAAGCCTCATGAAGAATTACTAAAAGTGGGAGAGTTAAAATGAGCTATGCAGCATGTGTGTTTTATAAGTATATATAAATAAATTAAACAGTGCTACAGAAAAATACATGTCAGTCAGTCACAGTGGTAGAAGTGGCTCTGCACAGCATCAGTGGTTCATGCACCATATGTTGCTGGTCTCTTGCAATGCTTCACTTTTGTTTGACAAGACTCTCCAAACTAAATATCCCATTGCAAGGATCGACTAGCGTGGAAATGCTTAAAAGACTCTAATATCAGTCTGATAAACTCCTCTTTTTTGGTCCACATAATGGAAACCTCTGAGCTGAAGAAAACAAAATTGTTTGTGAACTGTGATGGTCTGCCATTAGTTGAAAGAAGCAGAGATAAATCAGCCAAAGAAAACATCTGAGGAGGTGCGATTTTGTCTTCTCTGAAAGAGAAAACCTTCTTTGTCAGGTTTCTGAAATCCTGCGCTAGCCAGGGAGCCCTTCTGCTCTGCCTGCTAGCATTTCAACACTTCTGCTGGTGCCTCCACATCAATTTGAGCTTTGTCCTACAGATTACATGTTTTGTACCCTGGGTTCTGTTTCCTCCCATTTTCACATCTGGATGTGTTTTCTGATCCACTGGAACCTATATCAGGCTGAAAACTCTGTTCTCAGCCGTGATTTTTCTTCCACCTGGCATGTAGTTCTCCCTTTGCAGGTAATCCTTTTGTGTTGTCCAGCAGTTTACTTCTGACCATCACAGCTCTTGATGTCTTCCTGCTTATTTTATCCTGAAGTCCCTTTATTGCGTGTTCTCTATGTATTTCCCTTGTACCCAGCTGCATGTTTCCTGTGGCTTGCACAACCATATTTGTTTCACATATCTTTAGATATTCCTCAAAGTGCCACTTTTGACAGATACTACACAACAGATTGTCCACTTCTCTTTTAGGGCATGCACCTTCTTTTGCAGCTGATGATGGTGCTGCTGCCCATCTTGCATCTAAGAGTGTAGATCCTTGCCTCTGAGAAACTGGCAGCAGTCTTTGGCTCTCAACTTGTGTTATGCAGATCAAAGAAATGTAAATAAATATGTATACTTATGACAAAGTCACATAAGCAAGTCTTGCATGCAATTATGTTACTTCTGTAAAAGTTTTTTAAATCCGTCCTTAAAAGGTTATAAACAAGTTGAACTTGCGGGTACACAGTCTTCACAAAAGGTGTTTTATATTCCATAGATTTTCAGAATAACTTCTACAGAATTAGATTTTTTTTTTCAAATAATAAGTAATCAAAGTGCACCTATCTCTTTGACTGTTCAAGTGGGTGTCATTCTGCACATGCTTTGAATGTCACAGAAATTCTATGTCAATAGAATTTTTACATATTGTAACTCTTTATATATTTTCTGCTTGGAGATGCTTATTGAGTACTAAAGACTAGAACTTTTTGCCATTAGTCACTACATTGCATTAAATATTTGCTTTGTGCAGATGGAAACAAAATGTGGAAGAGCTTAGGTAAAATATTTTTTTTCTAAATTACAAATCTAAAATTACTTCTTTTAAGCACAGGCATTACTGGCACATTTTGTTAGCATCTTTAGGGGAGAAGTAATGACAGAGAGATTAAACAATCTGTTGTTTCATCTAAACTTTCTGGTTAGACTTTGTCCAGATTAACTCGAAGCATCCCATTTGGGGGATGGAGTGAAGAGGAGAAGTTCAAGCTGTTCGACATTATAAAACGAGTAACTATTGAAGGATAAGTATGTATCCTCAAACTGTGATAGAATGAAGCTAAAGAATTTGGATCTGGGGGCTAATTGCCAAAGACTTTGATGCTAATATGGGAGATTTGCAAACAATTCTTCATAATAAAAAGTCTGTTTACAAGATTCAAAATCTGCACTTGGATCAGAAGGGATGCTTTGGCTTGTTTTTCTCTACTGAAATCTTATTTTCTGAAATCATGAGCATATCAATGTGCAACTGTTTACATAGGCAGGCTAGGCAGGATTCCTTAGACTAGAAGGAGATTCAAGGAAGAGCCAAAGCATTTGTGCAGGCACTGTTTTACAGCATCCTGTGTTTGTACATGTCCCAAAGTCCTACAGAAATTCCCCCTCTGAGGGGGTCAGGCCTTACTGTGCCCTCCTGTGATATGAACCCCTGGTGTTTCACTTGCCACTCACCAAAAGGACTTGGAAATGCTTTGCCTGATAGATAAGCCCCAGGGGGAGATCACAGAACTATAGAATGCCTGTAGTCTTTTCCTTGGACTTGGTGTTTTGTAGTAGTATTTACCTCTGTAGTGCTATAGCTAAAGTGTGGTTTTGTTAATGCATTTATTATGTTCTGGGCATATTTATTTTATATTTCTTAATCTCATATCTGAAACTGTATGTAGGACTATTATTAGTTTGAAATCATGAGACTTCCTGCTTATTAGTGGAAAAACTACTGCACAGTTTGTTGAGCAAAAAACGTCTTCTGTTTTGTTTTTCTGTTAGTATATGAAAAAGGGCATAGTCCAGGAATGACACCACTGTTCTAGACACTAAAAATGCTATGCAAAGTCATGGTCCTGAAGTTCTCTAAGCTGAAAAAGTCCTTTAACCTTAGAATTAGTGCTTTTTCCTCCTCTGCTTCTGCACCAGGCAGGTCGCTGTCAGGTTGTAGTGATCCTTTGCCCCTCTGCAACCCATCTCCTTGTGACCCCTCACCAAGTCCTTTCTTGTTTTTTTTCAAGCGCTCCTCAGACATTTATAACACTTTCAAAACACCCCGGTTGTGTTCCCTGGGGAGCAGCTGTGCTTCCTGCATGGCTGGGAACCACTCTTGCTGTGGTGCACCTTTTATCTTGGCTTAGGCCATGCAGTACTGACTTCTGGATGCATCCTGCTGCCCTGACTCCTTCATCACTGTCAGGTGTGCTGCTTCTGCAGCGTGTCTCTGGTTTCTCTCATTTTTTGGTTTTTTTTCCTGTGCATCTAAAAAGTTATAGTCTCTTTCCTTCAGAGGCCTGTTTCAATTCTCCTATATGTTGCTGTCTGCAAAGCTCTTCAGACACTACCAAGAATCCACTGTATGCCTGATTTTTTTTCTCCAAACTGGATTTTAGATAGCATAGTTCAACAAGCTACATGAAGCCTAGAAAATCCAGCAGTTTGGAATTAGAGCTAGCAAGTCTGCAAATCTCCTGCAGCCACCTTCTGTCATTCTCACTTAAAGCAGAAACTTGGTCCCTTGGTTTTGATCTGACTACAAGACTACAAGAACTGATACTGCATATTAAAACTACATTACTTAGCTTTGTGTATGTTAACTTCAGTTATTTTGTTATAAAGACTTCTACAAGAGAACAAAAAAAAAAGCATCTGAAATTTCAGAATTGCAGAAAGTATATTTTTTGTGGGTTTTCTGAGGCATGTATGATGTTAAGGTTTAAAACTTTCCTTATACTTCCTAATATTTCTTCTCCACTACGTTCTTACGTGGAGATTTATGTCATGTGCCCTTACTCAAGTGTGAAGAAAGGAACCTGATCTTTGTGTGGGCTGTTTACCAGAGCAGTAGGTGCTATGAGACTGAGAGGTGTTTCCAATTTTGTTTCACTGAGTGGAATGCTGACTGCATCAGACAGCTGAGCTGTGCTTTCTACTGCAATCAGTAATTTTAGAAACCTCTCTGGTAAAACAATAACTTTAATTATTGAAAAGTATGAAATAGACCTAAATGAACTTGTTAATATTAATGCTTAGTGTACTTTCTGAAGTTACTAAGCTTGCTTTGGACCTGGGCTTAGCATATTCATAAGAGTAAACAAATGCAGTTGCCCTTTCTGTTCACGGGCAAAACACCTTGGATTTCTGCAGGTTAGTATCAGAATTGTTCTTGGAGCATTTCTTTCCCATAACATTATTTGTGTCTATGGGCTTTTTATTAACTGTTCAGTTTGTCTGTTACCCATTATTAATAGGTTCTGACAATTCATCTGTGTTGCATATTTTTGTAGCTGCTCCTTAAGCGTCTGATGAGTAACTGAAACAGGATTAGAGAAATGAGAGCTTTCTAAAGCATGGCTGTATGAACATTTTTGTTTATAAACATATCTCATCAGGACCTAGTTTTGAGAGTGGTTTTGCGATCTAAAGGCCATCCGGTTGCATGCTTGATGAAAGATCAAGTGCAAGCATTGAGTGGTCCTTTGAAAAGTACTTGTGGATCTTATCTTTTTAATGTATTTTTTTAAGATGGACTGATAAATACGCAGTTTCATTGTTTTCCGAATAGAAAGCCTTATCTTTTGTGGCTGTGCTGGAGCCGTGACAGATCTAGGAGGACAAACCCCGTGATTTTAGTGCAGCTTCCTTCTACCTAGATGTATCTGCATATAGTGATCTTTTTGGGAGAAAAAAGCTGTGCGAAAAAGTAGCAGAAATCCTGTGTGGGGAGGAGGACACAGGGAGGAGTGTGAGCGTGCCCGCGGGTTTGCAAGCATGATGTCATTCTAATTTGCAGTGCTAGGGGATGAGCTCATCGGGGAGGGGCCTTGCAGATTTACAGCTGTGCCAATTCATCTCTAGTTTGATTAACATTCTCCAGGCTCCCGCCTTGAACTAAACAACAGGCACTGCGTTATGAATTATTTAAAGACCTATGAGAGCTTCTACTAAATAAAAACAAGCATCGGTGCAAAACAAAAGAGTGAACTCTATTTTGCTTCCACAGTGTTGTTAGAGAATGGTGTGTCTGCCATTCCCAAAAGGATAAGCAGGTGTGTTTTTTTCTCCCTCCATTCCTTCTCCTTAACAGTTTTGCACTACTAGTTTTCAGCAGCAATCTGAGTTGCCTTCTTGTGGAAGGTGCATATGCAGTCCTGATATGTATATGTATATATTTCTTATTTAGATGCAGTGTAGCATTGGCAAAGCTGTATTATTCCACTCTATAACTGGGTTTTTAAATTCTATTTTTTAAATAGAAAATTTGGGCTGTTAGAGAAAAAAAAAAGGCATGTGCTTCTCTTTTTAGAGGCCACATTTAGACTAATTATTTATTATTTTTTTTAGAAAATGAGCCATGAGAAAATACTTAAGAACTAAATAAGTTTGCCCTTCACTGTTTTAAGGAATTTGACTGTGTTTAAGAGAAGATAGGTAGGCTTTTCTGCATGCAATTTTTAAAAAAGGATTTACAAATTTTGGTTCCACTGTGAGAGAAGTTTGCTTCCTAAAATGGCTCAAGATCCAGTCTGGTTTTTTTGCCAGAAACTGTGCCATTTTGCAAACAGGTCAGAGCAGATATTTGAAAATCAGATAGAGTACCTGTGAGTTGCTTTTGCTGTACTGCCTCCTGCATTGCTGCAGGCTAGAGGTGTCAGTGCTTTCGTATACTTAAATTCAGTGAAATTCTCTCAGAAATGCATTTAACAGATTTTTCCAAAGATTAAGATGCTAGGTTGTGATGTCATGTTCAAAGGGAGAGCAGAATTGTGCCTAGCATCTGGAAAATTCTCTGGGACCTCTCTAAGAAGCAAGATAAATGTTCAGCATTGTTTTAGCTTCTCATAGATACCTTGTCCCATCTCCTTCAGTGCCACACCTACCTTCTGAGGTGAGGATAGGGTGAAATTCGGTATTTCTAAACCTAATTATTGCTGCCATCTGTAGCAGCTTTATAGTGTTAGTCACTCTTGTGTAAGGTACTTTAGCCACTTCCTTTAGATGCATCTGTCTTGGTAGCTGCAGGACAGCAAGCAGTACAAATACAGGGAAATCTGAAATTAAGTAGAGGTTGGGTTTGAGTTATGACACAGGGTTTACTATTAATATCACTGTGTTCCCCTTTCAGATTAGGATTTGTGGTCTGGGGAAAGTCTGAACATCCCAAAAGTGAACAAAGAGATTAACATTTTGTTGGGGAATAATACTGAAAAAGTTTATTACTAGGGAGAAATAACTCATTCCAAAGACCAAGCTGGTTTTATCAGGAAGATTACCGAAAAGTAACCCAGTAAGAAAATCGTAATTTTCTAGAACTTACTTCAGCCAGTTAGAGTATGGAATTCTGCACTAGCTGTCCCCTTCTCTGAAAGGAAAAGAATATTCTCTGTTTATGGTACTAGAGGTAGGTTTTTAATTAAAATCTTCTGCTACTGAAGGTGTGGAAGGACTTGGTATAATTCTTATAGTCTCCATAACTCAAACAGATAATGAAGCAGGATTTTTTTTATGTTCCTGAAAATATGCTGGAAGCATGGGCAGTAGGTAACAGCTCTTCAGCACCTATGAAATGCTTCAGCTGGGAGCCTGCTAGTGCTCCCTGTCCTCTCACCCCGGGAGCATTAGGAAAGTCTGGAAAAAAGCAAATAGACTTGCAGTTTTAAGTGTCAGCTTCCTTATAATCAACTTGATCTGTGACAGACAAATTGCATACCATGCCAGCTTGTATACTTTCAAAATAGTAATCTTTTAATTTCACACCGTGAATGGGAACAGTGCCAAAATACACTTATTCAGCGGTGAACTCAAAATAACTTCTGTATTAACAACTCCACATGGCCCTCTGTAGAAAAACCATAATGTTGAATAAACACCGTTTAGTTTCCAGTATTTTACAGCATGTTATGTACAGCTGTGCTCAAGGAGGAACTTAATCTTTGAGATGGGAAGCAGTTTGCATTCAGAGACAAAAGCAAAAATAAGGCTGCTACCCAAATTTGGAAGTTTTGTGACAAATCCACACCTTGATTTTGTTGAAGTAAAATTTAACTGTTTTGTAAAGTTGCCTTGAAATGCTGTTGGGGATGCTTTTGGTTCCAGGAATAATGGTGGATTGGGATCTGCTCTGGGTTTCACTTCTAAATTGGTAGCACCAATTGTGATGGTTTAGCTGATGCTGAGGGCAAACTCCTTCCCTCTTTTGCCTTTCCATATGTAAAATGCTAGGGCATCTTGAAGATCCTGGATACCTAAATGTAGGCAAGCCAAATTTTGACCCTGTTGGTAATGTCTAGTCCTGTGTTCTAATTATTGTGACCGTGTGTCTGTTGACAGTAACGGGAATGCAGGCACAAAGCCCGCTTATATTCATAAATACAAATGTCCTAAACTGGAGCTGAATCTCACCTTGTGTCAGCCAGCTTTGCATGTATTTATAACCTACCCTTTAACAGAAGCTCAGTGTTAAGTATTCTATGTATTTTGGTTTCAAAATCTTCAAAAGAAGTGTTTTAAAAAGACATTTATTGCTTATGGTAGTGGTTTGTAAAACTTACTGATGTATTAAAGACATCTTGTTTCAAAATGGGAAAAGGCTTCTGTGAGAGAAGAGCTTCTTGGCAGAAACCCACACTTCCCTTTGCAGATCCTACAGCTGGATCAGCGCTGGGTGCTGCACCAAGCACACAGTCCTAGGCAATGAAATTCAAATGTGGGGGTTTCAGGAGGGGGATGCAGAGAGAGAGGTAGTGCTGCTTTCCTGTTAGCCTTGATAAAGGTAAAAATTGGTGTCAGAACTGCAACTAAAAAGCATCCTTCAATTGGGGTAGCATTAAGGAAGCATATGGAAACTACAAATCAAGTGTGATTGCAAGCAGCTTGGGGCATAGTGAGAGTAATCAGTGTTCTCAACTGTACCCTTTTTGTTCCAAGGAAACTGAATAATTGAGCTGGAGGTAGTATTTTACTTGCATTTAAAAGCTTAAGTACAGACATAAGTGTCCTAGATTTCTTACCAAAGTGTTCTTAGTAGTTTTTATGTTGTTGTATTTTTTTTAAGTTACTGCTGACCATAGGTGTGATGGGAGAAGACGGAAGGGAGGGAACTTGCTTTTGTATATTAACAGACTCAACAGAATGCAGTTTTTAAATTCGCGGCTAGATTTTGATTTCCTGAGGTGAAGCTGAGATTTGCAGGTTCTGCAACTGTAAGCGCTTTGCCTGGAAGGTGGGGCATGCAGGTTTGAATTTGCTGGCATTGTGCCTGGTGGTCCCTTGGCTGGGCCTAATCCTGAGAAGTCATGGTAATGGGGGGCAGCAGTGCTGTTGTGCTGTCTCATCCCCAGCGCCAGTCATACAACCTGTGGGGACCTGGGCTTGCTGATTTGGAGCTGGCTTGTGTGTGTATTTACATATAGTATGTATGTACACTTACATATATATATGGTGTTGTACAGATGTATTTTAATTTGTGCTCCTGTTTAGTTATTATGTCAGGAGCTCACGTTTTGAAAACGATTATTTCAGAGTGACTCAACATGTGCATTTTCATGTGACCCCCTTCTAGTACACAGTTTCCAGAATTGAGTTTTAAATTAATGGGAACATTTTTTCCTGGTTTGGAAATGAAAGGCAATCTATCTACTTAGCTGTCATGTAATTCTGAATTTAATTTTCCTAAATAGATAAATAAATAAATAAAATTGAAGTAATTAATCAAAGACCCTTCTATAGAGCTAAAGTCATAACACCAATGAATTTTAATTCTGTAATAAATGTCAAACAGGCCTTTTCTGAGTGGAGAGAGGTTCTGTTCTAGAGCGGAAAAAAAAGGTGAGTTTTGATAAGTTTTCTGGTACAAATTAAACTTTACAGGATTACAGCTTTAATATTTATGGCAAGTATAATAAAAAGTAGACTATTTAAACAAAATATGTAGTTTTCATTAGCTGATCATTTGATTTTTCTAATTTGAGGGCTTCTCAAAACAATTCATGCAGTGTACTGGAGGTATCCTGGGTTTTGGTTGTTTCCACAAGGCTTGGAATAGCCAGTCATGCACAAAAACATTGATTTTAGCACATTTGGCTTAAAAACAGCACAGGAAAAAAGATCACTTGGCTGAAGGAGCCAAGTATTTGCAGAAACTTCTTGTTGAATCTTTTGTGTTCCCTGCTGGGAGTTTCTCCAGTGGAAAATTAATGGAAATCAAATCAAGTAGCAACTCACCAGGGCTGTCAGCTGATTTCTGAGTGGAGCAGGTATTTATTTGCTCTTTCCATCAATAACTATATTCTATATAGTCACTGCTACAAATGAATTTTTTTAAGCGTTATGCAATCCACTGCTATTGCATATTAGCAAGCTGAGGTTCAACTTCTCAAACTTCCTTTGTCAAATCATATCTTAACTAAGAGAAGAAAAAGACAACATATAACTTCATGAAATGTTTCTAGAGTGCACGGCCACCCCTTTTTATCATGTGTGCTTTATGTTTAGTAAAGAGGACTGTGGGCTACTGAAACAAAATTTCAACTAATGATTTCTCTCAGCAGTCTAATGTGGGAAAATGCAGTCTGTGAATGCACTGAAATCCTCTGGACTGTACATACAGCTTTTTGCAATATCATCTTCTAAGGCATGGCTTGAAGATGCATGATTTTCTTCTGACAAAATAGTAAAAATCTTAGCTTCCATGGGAAAAAAAAGAAGTGGGAAAATGGATACTTCAAAGTTTGATTTAAGAGTACAGTTAAAATTCTGGCTGCAGGAAAGCTTCTCTAAATGTTTGGTTTTAACAGACTTCTGTTCATCAAAGTTGAAGCTGAAATGAGGCTCGAGTTAATTAAAACAGATACTGATACTTTCCCCCTGTGATTTAGCTTTGGGAACAGACTTTATTCAGGTCCATGCCAGAATTAGAGAAAGTCTCCCTCTTTAATAGCAGTCTTTCTTCTCCCAGGTTTTGAAGCAAATACTCCTTTTCAGAACAGACTTGTAATAACCCCCAACCCACTTGTAACATCTCAGAAACACTGGATATTACTGTCACAGACATCTTGCACTGTCAGAGAACATATTGCATGTACTAGAGAAGTACTGTTTCATGTTTGTTGAGAATACAGCCCTTGTTTACTGCATTATACTCGAAAATGAAGTTACTTGTGAAAGTTTCTGTGAAGGCATCTTTTAAATCCACATATTTCTGTGACTCTAGTGATTCTCCTGTGATTCTTTTAATAATGGTATTTTTAAGGAAAATCAACTGAGAAAGGAACTGCTTATTCTTGAGGAATAAAAAATTATGAGTTTAATCAGAAAATGAAGGCTATGACTACTTTTTTTGATTACTGCATTCTATTTATCCAAAATCTTGCCTGTTCACTATGAGAATAATACTGCAGCAGAGTTGTGCTAGACATTTGGCCTTCCCTGAATAACTCAGATGTCCTCTAGGCTAAAATGTGAAGTCAGTTTTACTTCTGCATGTCTCTGATTCAAGAGTGATGTGTGAGGCTGTGTTGATCCCATTATCTGTTTGCAACACCTGATTGCAACAACTTTTTTTTTGTTGAAAGTTTTTACCTTAACATACCAATGCTTGAATTTGTCTCAAATTTGTTGCTTGGGAGTGAGGTATACTGAAGGAAGTTGTGATTTACAGAACTTGGTCAAAGCTTTTTTCTTTCTTTTTTTAAGTATAATTGACTGTTGTGTTTGCACTCAGCACTATCCAGTTGAAAAACCTGTGGTTTTTAATTACTAATCTTTGGCGAAGGCATAGGCCATAAGTGTTACTCAGGTGGGTGTTATCTAAACACCACTGAATTGGGGGCAAACCGTTGTCGTTACAAATAGTTCTATCATCCAGGCAGAAACACCGAAACCAGACTAGTTCAGACCAATGGGAGTCTTACACACCCTAGTGCTGGAATGCTTGGGCTGCTGATGGACCTGTGGGAATAGCAGGGAGCAGCGTTCTCTTTCTCCTCCTGGGCTGGGTCTCTGCTGTGTAGCCCAGCTAGAGAAGCATGCTTGGTCATCAGATGTCAGCGTGGATGAAGAGTCAGGCAAAATAAAATGCTCAGGGATGAAGCCTTTGCTTGTTCACCTCCTGTTCTGTTGGGTGTTGTGTTTTTTTGCTGGGTTTCTGCTTTGGAAAGGCAGGACTTTGCCAGTTCCTGGTATTGCAGTCCCAGGGGCAAGGCAGTTGCTGTTGTACTGCCAGGACTCCATGCATTGCGCTTCACGAGCCAGGTATGGCAGCAAGGAGTCACACAAACGTCATCCTTAGAGTTATTTAAAGAACAAGGAGAGCCTTTTAAATACAAAGCAAGGGTGCTGACATGCTTGGCTTTCCTGAGGCGAGCAGTCAATGCCAGCAGAGGAACCACAGATGGACATGTTGTGTAACAGTCTTGCTGGTCGGCTGGTTGATGTATCCCTTGTGACAGCATCCCTTCAGTGCAGCAGTGAGCAGGGAGGAGAGCAGGCGTACGGAAACTGTCACAAGCTGAATCTGCCCTTGAATTTATTTTCAGATCTTCAAAACATGTTCCTGGTTGCAAACTGAGACCATGAAAAATCAGTCCTAAAGCATGTGTTATTGTTTTAATAATATTTTTGGTTGTGAAATGTTCTTTGAAGTCTGTGGCATTACAGATGTTTGCTTCAAAGTGATTTATCATGCTCTGCATATTGCTGTTTATAGCTGAATATCTTTTGTTAGGAAATCCCATTTGTGGGTCATGTACAGAGACACAAACATTTGACTATGATTTTTTTTCTGCCATTGTAATTTAATAATTATCTTTTTAAGATATTCCTTTAAGGTGAATGACAAATATACATGTGATGCATGGCTTTTTGTCTTATTTTATATGAAATCAGTGAATAAAAAAATTCAATTACAAGGTCCTATGCAGGAGGATAGAATATGAGATGTAAAACAAAAGAAATTCATTTTGGTAGAATGATTCTTTTCTGATTTTCTGTGCACTTGCACATGTGCTCTTTCCCTGTGTTCCAAATTTACCCCAGTTTAATGAGTGCATTATCAAAATATGAGTAAAGCTTCCAGCCGTTGCAGTGAACGTCTATGCCCTGTATTTCTCCATGGTTAGGAGTCATCCCTGAAGCACTGAAATGCCACTTTCCTCTCCAAACTGTTTGTTGTGAATATTGTTTTAATCTGTTTTAATTGGCCAAGTTACAAGACCCATGGTTCTCAAAGTCTCAAGTCAAGCAGTTTAGGGCCCATTTTTTCCTTTCGTCCCTATGGAGTAATGCCTGAAGCACACAGATATTTTGGGGAGGGATCTGTGTGCGCTGTCAGAGGTCAATACCCTTCTGATAATGCAGACTAAGGGGTGAGTAGAACCTACTACTGAAGCTGCAGCCACAGTGATCAGGGCTGTAAGAACAGCATCTTCCTTCCTTGAAAAAAGGGAGAGTTTTGAACAATTTATGAAACTTCTTTTATCAGCAACAACAGGACAGTAGGCTGCAGTGGTCTGGGGCCATGCTTGTTGTTAGTAAGCTCTTTCCACTACTGCTGTAATGGGCTTCAGCTCACTTGTTTAGCTACTAGAGCTTGTTCCTGCCAGGATGAGAACCTGACTGGAGTGTTTGAGTGAAGTGTGCTTTCACATTAGCAAAAGGCAGAACTTCACAAATTGAAGATGGCACACCCTGCTAAGATAAACTTGGGCTTCCTTACTCCATGCACGCTGTAAAGAAAGATACTGGCCTAGATTTCTCACCTGCTAAGGGCTGCTGTACAAACAGCAAAAACCTGTCACATAGAGGATAGAGAGCAATTCCCACTGCCCAGGGGAGCTCTTTGCTGGGCAAGTTGTCAGACGTGCCTCCATAGTCACTTGTGTCAGCTAGACCATACAGGGGGCATTGGGGATTGGGAGGGAAAAGGGCAGATGTTAAAGTTAGGAGAAGGTGGGATGAGTGGTGCATCCTGGAAAGCTTTCCTACCTACATCTTTTCCTTATTGTCAAGTTATATGGGGACTTTGTGCTGGAGGTGAAATAAGGCAAAGATTACTCTAAGTAAGCTGGGGGAATCTATGACCTGCCGAATTGCGCATCATAGAGGAAAAGAGTCAAGGTTGTGTGTATAAGAAGAGATTGTTAAAGGAAAATAAGAGGAAAATACTAGAGTTCATCTATTTTGAAAAGCCAAAAGGTGATTGTAGAGCAGAGTCTGCTGTCAACTCCACTGGAGACTTGCAGCTAGATTAAGTTTTTATGTCTGTATTGAGATGTGCAAAGGAAAAAGAATAAATTCATTTGCCTTCATTTTTCTGAGGGAAAAAATTCAGAAATTATGGATGTTCTAAAGACAGCTTATTCTTTAAATAAAACTGATAAATTTTCAAAACAGCAGTGTTCTGCAAAAATAGTGTATAGCTGCTGTCAGGTGAATGCTGCTTTCAATGACTCATGGAGGAGTAACTCATTCTCCATGAAGGCCACGTCTCTTCTGTCTGAAGTAGCTGATACACTAAGTGGGGGCTCCCAGGAGAGCAGCGAGGAGGAGGCTGTGGTTGTCCAGGACTGCAGAGAGGACTTGATGAAAGGGGATGTTAAGCAGGCACCAAACCCTGACTGCCAGCTGCTGTTGGCTGAAACTTCTCCTTTTCATCTATTTTATGAAGACTTTTATTTATTTGTTAATGGATTTATTTGTCTTAAGCTTTAAGCTTTCATTAAATTGTAGGGTTGGGTTTTTTTTCTCCCAGAAATTATTCGATGGTTGTTGGAAAAGACAGGCATGCTGGGGAAAATCCAGTGTCAGGAGGAAAAGGGAGTGTAGGAAAACTGCAGCAGGGCATCACAGAGGGACTAAGATGAGAGGGGAGAAGTTGAAGAGGGAGGATGTTTGAATTGATAAAAATTGTGGACAGTGTGCCTGAAAGTATGCAAAATGGGATGTGTTGCATTTGCAGTTCTCACAGTTCTCCAGGTCTGCATTTCTAGCGGGTATAATTTCAAGACTAAACTATTACCAGTGCTCCTCTGAGACTCCATTCTGGAGAAAGAGGTGCCGTTCTCTGTGTTGTGTATGAAGAGAATTCTTCAAATAATTTTAGTGAGAAGTTTAAATGTCAATGCCTCTGTGACTACAAATAGTCTCATTCTTTATCATGGAACATTCCACATGCTCAGCCGCTTCTGTGTTTATGATACGATGACAAAGAATCGAGACCATTGGGCCATTACAAATCATATGAAAACAGAAAAAAAGATGGAAAATGTTGTATGGTGTTGCCCAGAAATGGAAAAGAATCCACTTCTTTATATTGGGAGTAGGAAGAGAATTGAGGTCTATAATGGAAAATGATGCTATCTTGTCATTAATATCTGTTTTATCTTTGGTAGATGGAAGGAGAACTAAAGTTTAGACTATCAACAGTAACATGGACATTTCATAACTTTCCAGTAAGACTTTGGAAGATTTTTACGACTTGCATCTGTAGTTTAATGCAGAATACTGCTTCCATGGGATGGTATGAAAAATGGGGAAGATGTTAATTTTTTGGAGTGATTCCTTTCAGGGACAGTTCTTGTACCTCTCAGCAGCAGGAGTAACTTTACAGAAGTCTGAGAACGGACAGCAAGAGCGTAATACCAGACCCACAAGAAGTGACTGGCTATTTTATGTCCTGGTAATTATTGCTTGTAATATTTGTTACAGCAGTGTTTTCTTAGACAAAACAAAACAAAAACAAGCAAACGAAAAATGGGCAAGCACATTCTGCTGTGTGATTTGAATACTACAAGAACATATTCAGTAACTGAGTCCATACACCAGTGTTGTGTCGTGGCTTTATAAACGGATACTAACACAAATACATAAATTACCAAGGAGAGTGTTCCATCTAACAGAACAAACTGGAGTACAAGCTGGACCTAATACTAGCCAAAGGCTGGGTAGTGTGTTCTCAATTTCCCTTTGATACCTGCAGGCCACAGTTCTAGTAGTTTCTTGTAATGAAAAAAAAGTTGAATTCAGAACAAGAACACTAAAGACTGCAGCAGAGTTAAGCCAGATGTGTTCTGCTACCACGTATTATGCCAGTGGTTTCATTCTTTTAAATACAAAGTATTGAAGTAATTAAAACCAAACAAAAACACAACAAAAAGCCCATGCTTGGAATTATAGAGCAAACATACTATATAGCACAATGAATGTTTAATGTTAAAAGCATGTCAGAAAAACATTTAGATCAGGAGTACTTAAAAATATTCCTGATACTTCCCTTCAGTTTTATTCCATCTGAACTGACCATCTTGTATGCTTACAGTGCTTTATAAAAAACAAATTTCATAGGATTTTCTAATCCATTTTTATTTCTATATCCCTGGACTTTTTATTAAGTTCTGTCTTTATTTCACTCAAAATGTGTGTATTTTGGTTATTGTTTCCTCTAATGATATTACAGATCATAGGTAAACTGCTTGGAAACATGACTGGGCAGTAATTCGCAGATCAGGTTTGCCCAAGTCTCCTACCATCCCAATAGAACCATCGTTGGTAATTGCTGTCCCCTGCTTTTTCTGCATCATCCTCTACCATTTCAGAAGGTGTTTTATGTATTGCCAATTGCAGATTATTAAATATAAGCCTTCCCCTGCTTTAGTTTTCGATTACTTGATATTGCCATGTTGCAGTTGTCTCAGTTACAGGGTCAAATTCTAATTTCAGGTCCAATTTGTTTCACCGGGATTGTTGCATGCATTTTAAAAACATAATCAACATAGCTCTGAGCAACCTGGTCTAGTAAAAGGTGTCCTTGCCCATGGCAAGGGAATTGAAACTAGGTGATCTTTAAGGTCCCTCCCAACCTCAGCCATTCTGTGATTCTGTGCTATGAAAACTATGATTTTTTTTTGCGTTTGTTTTTCATTGACATTTCTCCATGAAAGGGCAAATCTTTGTTTCCCTCAAAGAAGGGGATCAAAGGTGAGAAACCTGAACTCAGAAATTTTGTGAGGGCTTGAATGACTTCTCAGTGGCTTTAAAGAGAAACCCTTATGTATCCATGATTGTCATGAATCATCACTCATGCTGCTATTTTTCAAATACTAGAACTGCTTGTAAAGGAATAAATCTACTTTAAATAGTGGTAAAGGGGTCCAAAGTAAAATACCTGTTTAGTTTAAGGTAGATCTGAAGGTCTCATACAGACACAATAATGTCATCTCATATAAATGAACTATGACAACTTGCTTGGTGGCCTTCAACACAGTGCAGTGCAAAGTAGTGGTGCATGGTACTGGTTTTTCTATCACAACAAGGCTTTTCAGTTCATGCTATTCCGGCAAAAATGATCACTCCCAGCCACAATGTCACCAGATTTGTGTGTGAAACATCCCTTTTCACACTGTGACACATACTTTGAAAGCAGGACTCTAGGGCTGGTGTTGTGGTTTTTAACTCCTATTATTTGGGATGCAGGACACTTAGCAAATAATCTGAACAGACTGAAACAAAATGATGAGTCATCTACCACCACTGCTCTTTGCAAACATCAGTCAGTTGGAAAATTGCACCCTAAGAGAACATTCTGAGTTGGGAAATGTGAAAGAGGTGCCTTCTACAGGAGATTATTTTAAAGTCATCATCAGTGAGATTGTTAAGGAGGAGCATCTTCAGTGCAGTAGTTAGTGTTGAATGGTGAAGAAATATGTATAGTAATGGAGTCTCATGTCTGCCATCAGTGAACACTGGCTGCTGTCTTCAATAGATGGTGTAAATGGTCCATACTTTCTCATTTTCTTGTTGAAACCATTCTGCTGTACAGATACCTAAATTCTTGTACAGTTATTCCTACCTGGGGTTTCTTTGACAGTCACATACACACACTGTACCGTATACATGCAGGGGGCAGTGCTTTTAGGAATCCACACACCATTTGTGCAAATGGCTTGCTCTAGCCACAGAAAACTGGCAACCCTGGTGATGCTTTGGCATGGCTGTGTGGGGTCAGTCACCTTTGGCTCGTGCCCAGCAGGTCCTACTCTGCCCAGTGTCTTCAGCAGCATTAACTTACTGCCTATTCATCTTCTTGTGTGTTCTGGCAGATTTTAGTTGCTTTGTAGTGTCTCTTTTTATACCCATCATTTTAAAAATATCTCCTATTCATATCCGTTCAAGTAAATGTTTAAATCATGAGATGAGAAGGTGGCTATCCATGAGGTTGTACTTGGTTTCTGTGGGAGAAATTAAGTTGTTTAGAATCCTTGAGAAGTTTGAACAATTGTTTGAAACTCAAGAAGAAAGATTGATGTTTGACTTAAATATATTTCACCTTTATAATAGATGGTTCAGAGAAGAGATGTGTTTGTGTCCTATTTGTTACAAAGCCATGTGCCCTTGTTAAGACACTCTGTGTCTTAGGCCCTCCAGGCCTGGAAATCATCTGGTGGTGGTACTTCACGGTTCATAATGTCAAGTTCAAATTTCAGGTGCTAACCAAACAACAGAAACCTCTTATCTATAATTGTGACAGTTTTTAAAAAACACAATCTACTTGAAAAATCTGAAAGACCTAGTGGTAAACTGTGTGTCACCCAAAACAAGATTATATGGTGTAGAGTGTGCACAATATGGTTTTACTTCCTGCAGAATGTATTTTTAATGTGATAGTATCTATTTTAGTCTGTAATCTAGCACTCTCTTTCCTCAAACAGAAGGACCCAGGCCTTCAGTAGCTCTTCACATGTTGCCAGTGTGTTGTCAGAACATCAGCTTGTCTCCTGAGTCATCATGGCATAGAAATGGTGAAGGCAGTTAATCTTGACACTGGAATAGCCTCGGGGACTTTGCTTTGTATTTTTCATGTTTTATTTGGAGCAACTGTGGGTTGCTATAAAGTATATCAAACAGTGGCTGGGTCTCTAGCTGAGATATTATCATTCCAAAACTCCTCATACCTTTTTTTCCTTGGCAATGGCATATAACTTCTGGCTTGATCAGCATGGAAGGACCTTGATGTAAAGAAATGCTGAAGTTACAGGATATGTTCACGTCAAAGAGCCAGTTGATAGGAGGCAATGTCATAGCAAATAAAGCAATGATGAGCTTCTGCTCTCTATGTCTGGTAGTATGAAAACAACAGAATAATTGGAAGAGTAACTATATCAGACCTGCTAGTATTGGTCTCCTGAATAACATAACTAGATTGCAGTGCTCTCTGCCACAGATCGTGACTGAAGCCCAGATATGATGACAATGTACAGAAGATGGAGAAAACGTGGAAGAGTATCCAGAACCATAGCTGATAGAAGATGTATTAGAAGCTCTGGAATGTTCTCTGTGCTTTTTTTTAACCTGGTCATGGAGCATAAGGAAATTCGTAGTTCATGGGACTAGAATGCCTTATTAATCATGGGGATGTCTCTATTGCATCTTACTTTGAAAGTCTGTGCTGGCCGCAGAGTCCTGGACTAAGTGTCATGCAAAGCCCTACATACAAAGTGTGAGGGTTTATGTGTTACTGATATTTACATCCTACACCCTACTGTCCTACCTGAAAAGTATCTGGAAGTGCTGTTATCTCAATAATGATCTTTCCTGACAAAATTAATACCAAGAAGGGGAAATCAGTAAAATCTGACCCATAATCAGTCTACATGTAAAGATTAAGTGCCAGTTGTGTTTGTTACTTTATTTTGAAGGAAACATTTTAGTCACCCTTTCAAAAGAAAAAAAGCTTATTAGCACCAATTAATTCCAACATCATTAGCTGTAAACAAGTGATAAAGAGAACAGCAGTGGGGTTCTACTCTTCATTACAGGTGACTGAGCTGTCCTCGTGACTCAAATCGTAGAGATTTCAACAGGGACGGGGAAATAATACTGTCCTTCTAAAAGATGTGGACAACGCCATATTAATAACACTTAGAGCAGCTCTGTTCATGATGGATATACTTACATCAACAAGAGATGAACACAGACTGATACATGATCAGGGAAATGGAAAGAGAACGCATCAGAAGAGATGTACCTGGATGTTCTCCATGGAACGTGTGTAGATAGACAAAATAACTGTGAATTAGCTATCACAGGTACTGTTGTCCATGCAGCCTTGCTGAACTGGTCCAAGGACATGAAGATGAAGGGAAGCTGGGAGTGGAGAGAACAAGATGAGCTAGCTCTGTGCCTTCCCTGTTCTGAAGCAGGTTTGTACTGGATTGAGAGGGACAGAAACCCAGCCAGCTGTGAGGTGAACCTTGCTGGCTGTCTCTTGAATTATGGCAATAGCAAAGATAACCATGGAAGATGGCTTACACTGCTGTGACCTATTGGCTTGTGCATGCCATAGAAACAATGCTTTAATGGTTCTACTCTGGGATATACTATCTCACTTTGGCAGGAAGCAGAGGATCATCTCAGACGTGTTTCTTGCCTCTAGTCTCCAGGTCTCTTTCAGCAGTACTGGCAGCCATGGGCAGCCTTTTGTAGAGTCAGTGGCTTTTTTTATTTCCAATTCTCTTTACTCCTTGCTTGAAAAAAATAAGGAACTGGAAGGCTCAAAAAGAATTACATATAAATATTGACAGTAAACAGAAACTGACCCTTGGGTCATTTTTGAGACTGATTTGATTTCAGCAAAGTGCTTGCCATCTTGTTCACATTAGGAGGTATATGTAGCAACAGGACATCATGCTTGTGGCTCTTGTGAGAGGAAAACTTGTGGCTTTTTTTCAAGTGATTCATCAATGTATATTGTATTAGGGGGAAAAAAAGGTATATTTTAATGTGTGGAGTCATAAAAAGTTAAATATTTTAAACTTGACTTACAGCAACCTTTTTAGAGATAAACTGTGCTAAACAAATTATCCATATAGATGTGCTGGTATTGTATATAGGCATTAATATTATAAAATGTATTTGGGGAAAGTTAGACGTAAATTCATACAGTATGGGAATCATGCTGTTTGCAGTAGATAAGGGGGAAAGGAGAAGAAAGAGCAAGACAGAATTTCTGACCTTGTATTTTCTCTTCTGCTTTGGGAAAGACAAAGTTCCTGTAGCATCTGCTCTAAGTGTATCTTCAGCTAATCAGTAGTTAAGAGAATTCTTCTCAAAAGTTAAGGAGGATTTAGGGGAAAAAAAGAGTTTTGCAAAAGGATCAGTGAGAGCATTGTGAAAGAGATATCAGACATGGCAATATTTGGGTGGCCCTGACTGTGGGGCCAGGTGAGGGTCACAAACATTGCTCCTCTTCAGCAGCAGTGGGAATCAGCTACCTGGATAGGCAAGGTGTGTCTCTCCATGCTCTCAGGTGGCATCAGCTCTCCCCTTAGCACTTCACAACGTTTCTTGGCACAGTTCTTGTTACATTTGATAAGCTAGAACTCTCTGGGTTTTTTCTTTTGTTTTGCTACTTTTTCATCTTTTTCCGTGTTCAGCATGGTAATTTGTATTGCACTGAGCAGTACCTCTTGGGCATTGTAGCAAATGGTGCAGCCCTTTCCCTAAGGAAAGCATCAAAAGTGTGAAATTCTCTTTCTGTAAACAGTACCCCATCAAAGTGATCTCATTTATGAGTCGGAATGTGCCTGTGAACAAGCTTGAACAGTGGCATAAGGCACAGGCAGCAAGGGGATGAACATGAATCTTTTGGATAAGATTTGGAGTATTTAGTTTGTTGCTTCAGGGAACTATTGAAACTTGGTTTGCAAAGATGGAGTTATTTACTACATCAGCAAGTGGCCTTTAAAGTAGACAAAAATGAACAGGAAGTCTTCCCAAAAAATCTTCAAAGGTTGTGGGTGACTGTAAGGGATAACCATTCTTTGCAGGGTTCTGTTATTCTGTTCTGAATTTAATTTTTGCTTTGCACTCATAATCTGTCAAGTGAGTACCATTTATTTGATTGGTCTGTTTTGAAGCAGATAATTTCTATGTCATATTTCTACTTCAGCTTCTGTCATTGCCCCAAGGGCTCTTCGCCAGATAAGTTTTTCTGATACATTGCAGCTGTTTGAAAAGTAAAAATTATTCATTGGATCAACTTGTTCAATATATAGAATAAATTGCTCGTGTAAACTGCAGCTTATCTCCCAGCATGGAATTTGGCTTGCCTCACTGTTCCCATTTATGCAGAGCATTTAAAACTGTAGATCTTATCACAGGCCAATAATGAGAGCAGTGTTTTCCTACCCATCCTCTCCCTGCTCACTCCCAGCACACTGTATCCTGTATTTGGTAAGATAGTGAGATCTAGAGTTCAGTCCTGTTCCCATCTGGATAGGTTTGAGATTTCAATTGCCCTTAAGGAAATCAGAGAAGTTGCTTGAAAACCAGTGATGAGAAAGGTTTCTATGAAAAAGACATTTTTCATCTGTTTTACAAAACCTAAACAAACTTTTCTGGGGAGTCTTAGATGACAAAGCAGCTATTCCTGCTACTGGACTGCAGAGGAGACAGCGACAGCAGAGTGTATCCATGGGATGTATTTACAGCACACAACAGAAATCAGAGTAACTTGGCATCCTTTTTTTTGTTGGTGCAGCTCTGCCAGTGATCCCCGAAGAGGCCTGATGTGGTGGTAGACTCCAGGACAGCCAGGGTAGCATCACTGGGTTATACCCCTGCAGGGAGCAAAGGGCACTGGGAAAGGGTGCTCCAGGTTCTCCTGGGGACATGCCTGTCTTGAGAAGCCATCCAGCTTGAGGAGGTGTCAGGAACAGCAGCTGGGGAGACCTGCAGGAGCCCTGTGTGGGGGGGAATACATCAGCCAGCCTTTGGAACTAAATATCACAATTTCTTGGATATCTAAATCTATTAAATGGTTGTAAAAATGTAATCTCAGTTACTCTATCAAGTTTTCTCTGGCTCTAACACAGCAGCCAGATTTCCAAAGGCCCTTTGAATAACTGAATGACAAAATCTATTAGCATGGCTAGGAGGAGGTGAAGAGCTTTGACGTGGCCTTGGATGCATTTTGCTTTTTTGCTTTGACAAGTTCAGGTATATATGCTTCTTTTAGAAGAAAAGTTCCTGTATTTGTATAGTAAAAGGTTTTCATCTTAATTTCTAGTAGCTGTCAGTGTCAAAAAATCTGCTTGTGTATGACAAGGACAGCAGAAACAGACAAACACCCTTTATTCTGCATATGTACTAGTCTGCAAATATAAAGTTAGTATAGAAAATGTTAATTTTATGTTTGGCTATGATGAGCAAAGGCAGAAATTCCCAAACACCAGTTCTCTTTTTTAAATGTGTAAATAGTAATTACCATTATTCTGATTTAATGCCGCATTTGAAAATATTTCCCCCTGCTTTTTGCTTTATTGTGAAAAGTTATGTCTTTTGCCAAAGAATTCTGAGGGCTTTGGACTGTTTATATGGATCATTCTCTCTGTAGGTTTTTCTTTTGTCTTTGGCAGGTGGGTAATTTTTAATCTCCATAATCAACAACCAAATGTAAGAGCAACAAGTAAGGTCATTTATTTACCTGTACTGTCAGTATTTTGAGTTGCTAGATGGTAACCAAGTGTTATTGTAAATGTATTGTGTGAATTAAGAGTATTTGCACCATGATGTAGATCTTTGCTCAGTATATAAGAGTGGTTGTAGTTACTTTAGATACATGGAGTCACAGCCACATTCATGGTTTTTCTTGATGGTTCTTTGTTCGAATGTTGGGTTTGCCATTAATGATGAACAAAAGTAAAATATTTTTCTTTACCTGTAGAATGTAATTTAAGATTTTTATTTCTTTCCAAAGTGCTTCTGTTATTGCTATTGCACTGGTTACAATGAATCCTTATGTGATAAATCATATACTTGGTGTATGAAAGCATGTAACAACATGTTTATCTATCAGTATTGATGCAGTGCTCAGTATGATGGCATCAGTGTGATGTGCTTGTAATGAAGTGAACAGAGTCAGAGTTAAGAGGTCTCTTTTTGAGAATTTAGCACATATAAGTAGGGGAAGGAGAGAGCAATTTAAATATACTGTTATTTTGTCCTTGTTATAGCATATTAATGCACACATATTTATATGGTACTTCCTTAACACAAGGTCCAGGTGTTTTGTGAACCACTGTCATAGACTGGTTTTTGAGTGGAGGACAGTTAGCCAGCTAACATAGCATAATAGCTTTTATGTGCTTGGCTGCCTCTGTTCTTATCAATCCCATTTAATTCTTTTTTTTTTTTTTTTTACCATATCCCTCTAGTGAGGATAGCAGTAAGAAACAGATAAGCACATGCCTCTGCCAGGACAAAGGAAAATGTAAGCCTTTTAATAAATCTGAACATTTAGAGCATATGAGCTTCTGGTGGTTATTGTTTAGAGAGCAGGATAAGAAAAGGCAAGCTCAACAGTGCTGGAAACCAGGGGTATGTGATCCTAGAGAAGAACATTGAGTCTGTCACCATCTACTTTTGTAGTCAATGCCCACTTGAAGTAATTAGAAATATCCTTGCCTTTCCCCTCTCTGGGGGCTCATGTCCTGGTGCTGCAGTTTCTACCCCCTTGCAGCCTGATCCTGCAGGATGCTGCTGTCCCTCTCCCAGTCTTGGTTGGGAGCAGGAGCCTGGTGAAGAAACAGTGCCTGGTCTGCACTGCTGCTGTGTTGGGACAGCTACGGTGTGTAGGAGAGCACTTTCTGTACAGTGAACCTGTGCCTCGTTGCTTTGGGCATTGCTGCACTGGAGTCAGAGGTTTCTGGTCAAGGAATTAACTGAAAGGTTTGGAGTTGTGAACAAGGAAAATGAATTTGACTTGTATTTTTATTTTGCTTCAAGTGAACTTGGATGTCTGTTTGAATAAGGTTGATTTTATCAAAAACACCTGCTACCCCTACAAATTTTTCTGCTCTAAAAATATTCACCGGTACCCTTAAAATACACTTGAGTGAAGTACTGACTTAAGATGCAGTGTTTCCAAGAGGAGAAACGGCAGGCTTTTTGATCTAAGCCAGGCAAATAAAAAATAGACTAAAGACTTAAAATTCAGAGTAAAATTTGTATTTCTGAGGATTTTTTTGAGAACAAATGTAAAGAAAGGTTCCCAACACAGATGATAGTGTGGCTGATAGAGAAGAAAATACAGAAGTATGATGTAGGTGTGTCTAGATGGGAACAACACTTAGCAGGGAGTGTGAAGGTAGCAGTGCCCAGGAGCTGGCAGAGGAAGTGGGACAGTAGGAGTTTGGATAGTGTGTTGGTTTGGGACACTTGCATAGCCTTGGACTTGTCTTGGACCCTTTTTTTTCTCGTCTTTTGGATCTTAAACCTGGCCTTTCCTTGTAGAGATCTTTGACTGAGGAGGATGTGAATGTCTTTTAACACTCATAAATTGCTATCAAAAAAGCAGTAAATTCATCAGCAAACCCAAGAAAAGGATTGAGCAAGAGTAAGTGTAGTAGCTAAGTTTAATTTAGGCTTGGCTGTTACAGAAAAGGATGCTTTGAAAGGCCAGACTGGATAGAATAGGGTATTGCAGGGATTAAGTGAAACCATTTTGCCCACTGAGGAAGCAAGAAGACATGAAGACATGAAGAGAGACAGAGGGTGGTGATAAAAGGTCTGTCCCAAGGTCCTGTAACTTCTACTGCTTATGTCTCAGGTAATTTATTATAATTCAGCTACTGGTATGTGTTTGAATTTACAAAGACTTGAAAATAAAGGATCCAGAACTGTTTGGTCTCAAATGCAGACTGGAATGTGACACAAACACATCCATCAAAAAGCTGGGAGGTGGCATTTTGGAGACTCCGAGATGGGATTAGAAGAAAGAAGAAATTGTCATAACTGTTGTACTAGACAATCTTACAAGTAATTTAAATTTCATTACACCTAATAACAGTATAAGCAACATCATGGATTATGATGACAGTCCGCAGAAAATTGCCTTAGTAATGGTGGGATAAATGGTTTGTGAACAATCGATGTGTAACAAAGAAGTTATTCTCCCCTCTGAGTGCAAATACTGTTTAACAGCTGTGTACCGGTTCAGCTTTCCAGCAGAGAAAGCTGGAAAATACTGGGACAGTCTTAAAGCATCAACTCACATGTGATGCTGACTAAATGCAGATGGTTTGTGGTTCCTGTCTTCAGCTTTATGCTTTGCCTGTCTCTCAGAGGCTGCTGCTGCAGCAGTACTGGCTGAGTGATATATGAAATATGTGTGATCACATTTATGAGCCAAGCTGTAAAAATGTGTTTAGGAGCAGAGTCACATAAGCCAGCACTTGTAGCTGCTAAAATTCTTGTGGCTGGGAAGCATGAATGCAGCATTCCTTGTTTGCTGGATGTAGCTGAGGAGCTATAAGTAGTGAAAATGACTTGTGTTTCAAAATGGGCAGAAAAGCAATACAAAGTTTGTTCTATGTGGACTGCTAGCCTGTTAAATTGGATCAGGTAGAAAAAAGTGTTCCAGTAATTGGAAGAGTGTGGTTTTTAGTGTGGCTGGAAATGGCAAGGAGTCTCAGGACCTGTTCCTGTCTTTTGCCTGCCTTTGAAAACTTTCACCTTAGGCACAGATGCCAATGCTGACAATTTTGGGACATAGCAAAATTATTTGGAGCAAGGGTTAGTTTTCCAGAGCAACTGTGCTTGTCATTGTAGAGGGGCGAAAAAAAATCAGTACAAAAGAGAAGAAGTTAAAGTTATAGACTACTTGGGGGAACTTTGGGATTAGCTCTGGCTCTAGACTGACATCTCAACACCAACTTGGCAAATGCTTGCAACAACTTCTGTAATGTGATTTTGTAATTCTGCAGAGGCCTGGATGGGAGCACACACACGCACAGAAGAGCCTAGTTGGAAGGGTGATTGTCTAGGTTTAACAAGACAAAATGTCTCATAAGGGGGGCGGGAACCTTCCTGGGGCAGAAAGAAAACTCCTCCCTCCAAGTTATTATTTTGAAATATATAGATATAGATAGATAGATAGATAGATAGATAGATAGATAGATAGATAGATAGATAGATAGATAGATAGATAACAAAACCAAAACAGAACAACCAACAACATTGTAACTAAAACTTTGAAACAATTAAGTCCTATCTTTGCCGCTGTCGGGCTCCGGCCGGGCGAAGGCACAGCCGAGGGAGCGGTGCCGATCCCGAAGCTCCCGTGGGAGCCACAGAGGCGGGCTGGGACCTTTCCCGGGGGCAGCTCGGGACCCTCTCACCGTCTTTCCCAAGGTGTTGGGGGGTTAGAAACTCCTCTGCAGGTGCCCCCCCATGAGCCCGGGGCAAATCCAGGGAGTGGTGGCCGCCCTCAGAGGAAACAGTCCAGGATGTGTGGAGTCAGGGGTGAGCCGGGACCCCTCCCAGGGATGCTGCGAGGCCAGCAAGGCGGCGGCTGGGCACCCAAGCAGATGGCACCAGGGGCGTGGGGCACCGGCGAAAGTGAGCGCGGGGGAACCTCTCTCCGACCACTTCCCGAGCCAGGAAAGGGGGGAAAAAAAAAAAAGAAAGGGAAAAACAAGACACAAAAGAAAGAAAAAACCCTCCTCCCCTGCCATGTTCCCAAGCAATTACACTGGTATGCGATCAGCCACTCCTTTGTGTTGGCTGTAGACAGCTAGCTGGTGGCTACGTGTCCTCAACTTGGCTCCCACAAGTAGTGAAAAAGCTGAGTTTCCAGCAAACCACTTTGCTCTGGCCCCCAACCCTCAAATTGCAGTGTTGGCAAGGGGCAAAAAAATTCCATGAATGGTTTTGAAACTGTAACACTGACTGCAAACACTAGAGATCAGCTTCTCCAGCACATCAGGAACTTGTGCTCATTGTGCCCTCATATGTTGTGGAAGTGCAGATATTAATGGTTCATCCACAGGTGAATAAAGATGTAGGGACAGTTGGTACAGTCTGGCAAGAATGGATTACAGAGCAGCTGAATCCTTCTCAGAAAGTGGATTTTCATACTGGGTTATTAGGTAATTGGAAAATCATCTGCCAGGGTTGGTTTTCAGAAAGTGTAGCATCTCTATGTCATCCCTGAGGAAGGGTCTTCTGACCCCAGAGGAATTTGGCATTCTGAGTGAAATATTCCTCTGCAGGCATGGAGACCTGATGGGTAATGTATTCGGGTCTCAGTTGATTATAGCAGATATCCAAGACCTTTCCAGTACTTGATAATGACCATATGGCTGCTGTGCTCTTTGCAAAAGCCTTGACTGAAGGAAAAGAGGGTTTCTACGGATATAATCAGAATGCAGTAGGAACCATCATTAGTGTTTTGGTTCCATGCACTGATGTGTTGCAAGAGACAGTCAGGAGAGCTAAGCTGTTGTGTGGCATGGGAAAGTATTTATCAGCATCTGTATGGCTCCTTGCATCAGCCAGAAAGCAGCTGTGAACTGTTTCATGGACAAGTCCGAGGTTTGCTCACTAAAATATCAAGGGGCTTTGACTGTAGCATAGTTTCCAGTTAATAAGCCTTCCACCTGATGGGTGAGATAGGATTCTAGAAAAGAGAGTGCACCCAGCATGTCCTGTTCCTCTTGATGACTTACCAATCAACTGTTGGTGGGAAACATCACATAGCTGACCGCTTCTCACACTGGGCTTTAAATTGGACTCAACTTGACTGGTTAAATAGAGCACCTGGCAAGGCACAGAGGCAATTCCAGAAACCTCACAAGGCAGCATAGAGGGGGGAAAGTGTCCTTTTGTAAGAACAGAAATAAGTTGTGTGAAACAAGATGTTGGACAATCAGTCATGTGTTCGAAAGCAAACATTTACAAGAAGCTGTTTGCTTTGATCCACCCACAAGGTGGAAATCCCACAAGGATTTCAGTCCCACAAGGATGGAAAGCAGAAGTATGCCAAACCTAGTGGGCTTAGTAGTTTTATTTTGGTAGGATCACTCTTCAGAAACTTTGCATTGTGAGGAATAGAATTACTCTTGTGGAAAAAATGGATAACATATAAATTTTACAGGCAGGCAAAAAAAATCCTGCATTGTCTTAACCCCAAGACTTCTTCAGCAATGGGCCACTGAAGCCTGGTTCGTGGTGGTATTGACTGCTGCCCAAATCTTCTCCATCCCCTGGAAAGCTGGATACCCTCTTTATTACCATTCTCCATGTCCCCTGCTCTGACTTAGACAAGTTCCCAGCTAAGGGAGCGATGGGCCCCTCTCTTCCCGCTGTGCCATCTTGCTGGCTTAGGTGCCTATCTCACCTGTGAAAAAATGCTCTCTCTCTCTCCCCACCCCTGCCCTCCCTGCACAGTTTTTATGCCACTTTCCTCATTATTTAAAATAATTGGTTTATAATCTAAGGGGGAAAAATTTAAGATCAGTCTTTTGGAGAGAGTAGGGGAAGGTTAAGCAGAAGCAACAAACTCACATCCGTTATTTACAATTCATAGTTCTTCCTCACCCTGCAGAGAGTAGTGTATGTTATTAATGTTGGTAGTAATCTTACCCAGCCTTGCATCTCCATGTCTTAATCCAAGAAGAAAAAAACCTTAAGTACACACTTAGCTCTAAGAACAAAGTCCAAGTTATAGAGGGTCACAATAATCCTGACAATTTTATGCAAAGGTGTATTGTCTTTTCCCACTTCTTTTCCTGTTTACACTGAGCTAGTTGGCTTATAGTAGCCACTTGTTATGCTCAGGTTGCCAGAAGACTGAAGCTTTGAGAACTCTGTGCAGCAGCTTGTTTTTGTTACTGTGCTGTGCTGGCTTAGGGTTTGGACTGATATTAAAAAAAAAAACAAAAAAACAAACCCAAACTGAAAAAAAAGTCAGATATTTGCTGATGTGTTTCCTGCTTCCCACTCACTGTGTTTCAGAAAATCTTCAGAAGAACTGGACATGGATAAAGTAACAGCAGCCATGGTACTCACCAGTTTATCCACCAGCCCTTTGGTCCGCAGCCCTCCTGTCCGACCCAATGGTAAGCCTTCGGAGCCAGGGGCTGCGGGGAGGGATGCCAGGGCCCTTTATTTCGGGATTTGCTTCCATGGTGGAGAACAAAGGGTGAGTGGCTGTCTTCTGGTATGCTGGGGATCATACTGAGCTATGCTCAAACCTAGTCGAAGACTTTGGTGAAACATGGGCAGAAATGAAAAGAAACCTTTCCTGTAACTAAAGAAACTCCAGCTTATGAAATGGGAGATGCCCCATTCCATAAATGGGATATAAGCGCTGTGAAAGGTCTTCTGTCCTCCCTGAAACAGTAATTTTCTGAAGAGCTTGCTTGCATTTACAGATAGAGAGTCTGAGAATTGTAGAATGGTAAGATAGGGAAAGATCTCTAAGATCACCAAGTCCAACCATCAGTCTGGCACCATTACCATGTTCACCACTAAACGCGGTCCTCAAGTGCCGTATCCAGTTAATGTGATAGCAGTTGTTCTTGTCCTCCACTCCACTGAAATCAGATCAGATTTTACCCAAAACCACAATGAGGCAAAACACTTCCAGATCAGAGCCGTTGGCTGAGAGGCCGTGCACTAGCAAGCTACACAGCAACAGATGTGGTTCTGCTGATGCAGGGTTAGGCCCTCAATTCCTGTGCTCTGTGGTCTTCCATCAAATCCATAACTCCTTTAAAGAATGCTTCAGTCGTGGTATAGCAGAAGACACACCAATAAAAATAAATATAAAAAGTTTCTGACAATAACGATATTGGTAATAAAATATAATTAGTCTATACAATTTTGACTGGATTTACAATAAATTTTTATGAGTGCTCTATTTTAAGGAATAATTTAGATTAGGACACCCTTGTTAGGATACCTCAGCATTGTTTGTATGACTCTGGCTTGTCTTTTCAGTTGTACTGCTAAATAGACACTACATGCCCTCCCCCTGTAAATAATTGGAAGACTGAGGAATACTTAAGGTGCAAATTAAGAGGGATGTTGTCTTTGCATTTCTTCATGCATGATCCACTGAATGATATTCTTAAAAGGAATTCCTACCAAATATCACATCTTTAAACATTTTTGAACAGACAATGTGGGTTTTCCATTTATTTCCAAAAAATATAAGTTTTTTCCATTTAGCTGGAATTCTAGCCATGAACACCCATGGCTGTTGTTTGTGTGCTTTCCAATGTCTAAAACCCATAAGTGTTCATGGAGTACCGCTGCTCTGAGAAGCCCTGGGAAATCTCAGGCAGTGACATCCCCGGTGACTGTCCTGCCTCAGGGCAGGAGTTTGCCGGCACCCTGGGGGAGACCAACAGAAGGGTAAAAACTCACCGGCACTTCAGCTGCTCAGCTCATAGAGGAAACCACAGGTGAAGATGGATCTGTGCTGCTGTGCCAGGCAGGGATTTGGAGTGGCTGAGGCACAAAAGTCCCCCACTGCATCCCCGGTCCCTGGGAACTGCTCTGCTGTGGATAAGGCAGTATCTGCCAATGCAGTCTGAGCAGATGACACTTGTTGGGAGCGCAGCATCAGGCAGCAGCTGGAAGATCTTCCCAACGAGCCCTTTTGAATTGCTAATAGATAAATGGTGGCTGTTAACTGCTTTTGATATTACTTCGTGTAGTCTGAGTGCTCTTTGATATTTCTTCACATAACTTGTCTGCTTGTTTCCCAAACTCTGGCAAGACTAGCCAGAAAAAGTAATTCACATCTTTTCAGTAGTCACAGACAAGATTTTGAAGCTGTAGTTGGGCACCTTCTCCCTGAATATCTTAGTTTTGGCTGAGTGAAGATGTACTAAAGACTTAAATAAAAGTGCAAACACTTGATAATTTAAAGCTCATTTGGTGTTGCAAAGCTGGGCTCTGATCCTACTAATATGAGCAACAAATGTACTAATGATTAGCTCTTTCTACATGCTTTTTCAAAAACGGCCAAGTAAGCAGCAGTGTAATTGAAGGAACATTTGTTTAAACAAATGGAGTTTTTCCTAGAAGTAAAAAAAAAAAATAATAACATTGGCCTTAATAGTATAGTCACATCTGTGCTGGAATTATTGGGGATGATCACCCATGTAAACTGGATCAGAGTTTGGCCCTTGTTTCTCTGCAGCTGAGTAATATTTGGTCTGGTTCTCTTTCACGCAACTCCAGCAATGTGAAAAGAGTCCCAAAATAAGAGTAAGTTGCATTTACTTTTATTTTAGATTTCTTCACATTGATAGATTTCTTAGTATTAATGAGAATCAGTGTTTGGGCTTTTTCCTGTTGTCAACTTAATTCAGTCTTTTCCATACCACTTTAAAAATTTTCTTGATTTGCATGTCTTTCTCAGCAAGGTGAGGAGAAGCTGTAAACTCTGAGAATTCAAAGTACCACCATAAATATGTAGCAGTTGAAAGAGTGCTGTTTCTTTTGTTTCTGAAGAAATGGAAAGTTTTAAGCTGTGCTAGGTCACAAGTTGATACCATATGTATTTCTTGGCTTTGG
Organism: Acropternis orthonyx; assembly: GCA_035583155.1. Classification (NCBI taxonomy): domain Eukaryota; kingdom Metazoa; phylum Chordata; class Aves; order Passeriformes; family Rhinocryptidae; genus Acropternis; species Acropternis orthonyx. The sequence continues at coordinate 124,299,875 of JAWWEU010000081.1, read as the reverse complement.
CACAAGACCGAAGTACAAATACTTAAACAAAACCCACCTTCATTACAGTCACATGAAGGCTGTAATCCTGAGCCAAAACATGACATTTTCATCTGTTAACTTATTAGCTACCGGAAATCTGTATGTCCTTTTCCAAAGAGGAATTGGGGGGGGTGGGGGGAGAGGGTTTATTCTGTTTATGCTGTGTGGCCCTGATCAGTAAATCAGTAACTGCAGGGCTTTTGGCTGCTACCTACTCAGGGGGGCAGTGCATTCTGTTTTGTGAGCAGCCAATGTTAATGATTTGGGATTTCATCCAAAACCAACTGAATTAGGAGGAAAAAAACCCAAAAATTCATTTGTTTTGGGGTAAGCTTTTGATAGCTCACTTCCTTGCTGATATCATTAGTAAAGTTAACCTGTAAGAAACTGAGAAGGAATGAAGGAGTGACTTCTGCAGAACTCTTAAAGGCAGGCGCTGACTTGAAAAGACTTGTCTCACACTTAAATAGTGTTTCATGAACAGATAAGATGTTATTTGCTTGCCAGTTCCAACATCGGGTGTTGCACAATACTCAGGCACCTACAGTGTCGTTGGGAAAAGCTTCCAGTGCCTGAGTTAGGGAGAAGCCGCACCTAAACGGTCCCTGCACACGTGCCCAAGCCCTGTGAGAACCTGGGGCTTCTGGCAGGGCCACCTGTGTCTGCACCACTGGATGTGCTCAGGCCATGCCTTTGCTGAGCTGATGACCTGCATACTCCTCTCCTGCCAAATGCTCTTCAGGGGCTGGGAAGAGCAACATGCCAGTGTCTAATGTCTGTGGACCTCAGCACATGAAGCATGGCTCAAGCTGTGCCTCAGACTGCCGAGGCAGTGCTGTTACTCCCACCCACAGTGCTGTAGAGTGCAACCTGTTCCCTTGAGTGGCTGCTTACCACCTAATGTCAGGGAACTGCTGCAGTGAGTAGGTGTGGAGGTGGTCCAGTGTCTGTCTGTTCCACTTCTGAAACCAGATCCCTATTAGTACACCTGTGTGAAGAAAATGGGGTATCCCAAAGGAGAGTAACATACCACCTCATGCAGAGATCCGGATTAGGCAGAGGTGTGTGTACTGAGAGATTATGAGAAGACAGAGTGTAATTATGGTTTTCTTTGGTGTTTTAGTACTGGGAGGCTGATCATGTTTTTGCAGATCTGCTTATTGTTCTGGAACTTGACTGTATGTCCCCTTCCCTGCTGGCCATGTGGAGCTTGCTCTGATGCCCACTACAGTCATGTGTTCCTCTTGAAAGTTGAGGATGTATTTAGAATCACAGAATAGTTTGGGTTTGCAGAGACCTCTATAGATACATTTGAATGTTTTCCTTTAATCATGCGTGCAATATCTGACTGTTTATTTCTGTGTATGCTCCAGAACAGGTTATTTTTCCAAACCCAGAATTTCTTTTTAGAAAAATTATTTGCTTTGTTTGGAGAAAAAAAAAGGAAAAATCAATTGTGGAATATGTAATTTGTGTGCAGTGGGATAGATATGATTGTCCTCTCTACATCCAGTGCTTTTGCTTTCCTTTATTGAACATACAGTTACTTGCCAACATGGCATCTAAGCCTTACAAAAAAGAGCTCCTTAGCCCTAACACAGTGATACTGTTGTAATGATGGTTATTGTTTCTTGGCAGAATCCCTGAATGGATCTTGGAAAGAAGGAGGATTTGTGCCTTCTAGTACCAGCAGCAGTGGATACTGGAGCTGGAATGCTCCCAGTGACCAGTCCAACCCATCCACCCCATCTCCACCTCTGTCAGCTGATAGCTTCAAAACCTTTCGGACACCATCCCAGCCAGATGATGGTATTGATGAAGGTGAAACAGGCAACCTTCTCTTCGATGAACCCATTCCTAGGAAGAGAAAGGTTAGCCTCATGTTAAATTCCATACCCAAGGGCAGATAGGATGTTAGTAGGCTTATTTTGTTGTGAGAAATCACCCAAATAGCTCTATATTTATATCCCTCCTTGGCATCCAGTTAACACAGGTATTTAGCCTAGTCACCATGTCTCATTCAACCTGGTCACCTCCTGCACACATGCTGCCATCAGTACCACATATTTCCTGGCAGATGGTGAGGTTCTACAGAGCCTCCTGCTCAGAAAACACTAGAGTGATTTCCAGAAGGTGTTGCCTCTGGCCATTCAAGGGATTTGTCCTACTTTGACAAATTCTCTGTGTGCAGGATGCAACAGGCAGCCTTTACGTGTCATCACAAAAACTGAATGTGACCTTAATACTCCTTGTTCCCTGAAAGTGCTGTTTGTCTGACAGCATGTCAGATACCTTAATACTGTGAAGCTTTCTCTGCACAAACATATGGACTGAAAAAAGGAGAGAGAGAGCTCAAACTTGATGGCTTTTGGTACAGTATTGGCATTGGCCAATTTATCCTCAGTCAGAGTGCAAAAGCAGACTAAATAAAACACAACAGAAAAAAAAAGGGCAGTCCAAAACTAACCCCAAAAAAGCACGCTTATGCTAGTGAGCAAGCTCCTCTGGAAGAAAAAGAAAACAAAGAGATGGCACCAGTCCAAGTTTCCGTCCCTCCCAACACAACAGGACAGATTTTACATACCAAGATGAAAAATGGCTTTTTGTAAGGAGAAAAAACAGAGAATTTATTCCGCTTAGTGAATTTGTTTCTGGCCCAGTCTGAGACAGTTAATTGCTTCATCACCAGCAGGAAGAAGTTTTAGTGATTGTTTAAACCTGTTCAGATTTATCCTTTTGCTCCAGAAGCTGCTTGTTTGCCGACCCACACTGTTCTTCCCTTGATCATGAGAGAGTGGTGTAAAATGTACTGCTTGTTTGCCGACCCACACTGTTCTTCCCTTGATCATGAGAGAGTGGTGTAAAATGTATTTGTGTCTTGCTAAGAAAAAAAAGTATTTTGGAGGACACCTCTTTTAAAATAAATTAGAATGTATAACTGACTGTTAAACTAAAGACAGAATGATTTGGGGGCATGTGGGACAGGAGGAGCAGGGGTGCAGAAGTATGCTGGTTTGCCTTCTACTTCTCAGTTAATGTTCATCTTCTGAGAATCACTCTCCACTGCTCAGCTGTGATGAGACAGATGGGTTTGCAGCTGCCATCTTTATTGTTTTCTAAGTTGCTTTCAAATATTTCTATTTATATACCCACCATAGGTCTATTACACTAGCTGTTCTGGTTCACAGGGATTTTCTTTGTAAGGCGAATGTTTTATGTAGATAAACAATAACATTCCATGCCAAACTAGGTTTTATAAATAAAATTACTTTCCTGCAGGGTTTTTTTATTCTGGCCACAGCATGGTACTTGGTCTGAGTACAGCTTTGCACCTTTAGAAGCTGAAGTAAAAATGTTCAGGTTATTTCTTCTTCAGGGCTTCAATAGTCAGAAGAAATAAACCTGGAAATAGAGTGATCAGTAACTTTACTTATTAAAGTTTCTTCCATTTCATGTTTGGAAAATGTCATGTTAGGAGGCACTTCCCCTTAAGAAAGTTGTTTGCTTAAAAGTTTCCACTAATGTAGTTATTCCTTACCAAACCATTTATGTTCCATTATTTTCTTAAATAAAACATTAAGCCTGAGTAGGGAGTTTTGGACTAGTCGGAAATTGAAGCATGATTTATGTTCTTTATTTCTACTGAGGGAGTTTTCACTTAACTATGCTAAAATGCACTGGTTTTTGCAAACTCCTAGCACTGTCAGTAACACCAAAACCACAGTGGAGCTAGAAGACTGGTTTTACCCTCGAACTGGGGATGGATGTTAGCCATTCTGTGTTCATAAAGATGCATATGGTGTTCATGATGTCACATTGGAGTTCCTAAGACGTAAATGATAAGCATGGCCTTCATCGTGTTGCCATAGTTGGTGGTTGGTTGTGTGTTTTTGAGCTGATAGTAGTATTTACTATAATACTATAAAAGTAAGAAAAGTATTGATCAGAATTTGTAGATAGATTATATTTAATTTGAGTGGAAAAAAGAGTTCTGTACCTATTTGAATGATAGTTGTATTATCAAATGAAAGAAATAGAGACAGGATTTATGTGCAATTTATTTCAAAGTGGAAGTTTTTCATACAGTGTGACCAGGTACCTCAAGTCCCAGATCCCTTAGCATCCATACTTTCAAACAGGACATTTTAGACTGACAAGTAACTATGAGACCATGCTACTGCAATCAACTTATATTTTAAGAAGCCCATCAGCTGAGATTTTTTTTTTACAAGTTATATTCTAATCATCATCTTTCTAGCAAGTGCTGAAACCATCTACTGGCATGCAGTTCCAAAGGGTTCAAACTGAAGAAAGCACCAACTCAACTTTTGTTCAAGATACTCATTTAATCTTATATGTAACTAAAATTATAGGATGATAATACAGTATTTTGAAGCTCTTCCTCATGTTAATAGTGTGTTCTGCAATAATAGAGAAAACCATTTTTGAGATGTGCAAATTATTTAATTTTTTTTAATTTAAAATGTTCAAAATTAGTTTCATTTCGACTAAAATTAACTTTTAAATATCTTTAGAGTTCTGTAACATCTGTGTTGTTTGTTACCGCACACTGTGCTTTACATTAAGAGTAGTTTTCTCCAGAGTCTTCAAAATATCTTAAGACTGAGGCAGTTATAGCCTTGTTGGCTGTGCCCTAAGTCAGTGATAACTCAGTTTAGATCAATGAAGTTATATTAAAAAATATTAAAAGAATGTTAAAATGAGATTATGCACTTTTTTTTTCACATGTTGAAGACAGCCAGATGACTCCTCATTCTCTTGTCTGAGTACAAGTCACAGCAGCTTCTGAATGAAGTAAAAGCAGTTTTTGATAGCTCATGGGCGAATATTGAAATAGCAGAAGCTATGGTTTTCTGACACAATACTTTTTTTATCTTGCAAGTTTCATGAGAAAGACCTTAATTTGAGAAGGTGCTTTGCACTATGTGAGAAGTCCTCGTCAGTTTTGAGGTGTTTTTTAAAGAAGCGCAGGAAGTTTTTATACATCCTTTAATGGGAAGACAAACTAGAACTTTAAAAGTTTTGCTCACAAACAAGGAGAGGTAAAGTTTTGTCACAAGCTGCTCCTGCAGTTTTTCACTGGAATGGTGTTGAATTCAGTAGGGTGACACAGTTGACAGAGACTATTAGATCACAAATTTGGTGGCTCTGAACCTTCTCAGTGTGTAACTGCATATGTGTTTTGGTTGATTTGATTTTCTTTTATCTTCATAGAATTACAGCATCACAGAATTGTTTAGGTTGGAAAAGAACTTTGAGATCATCGAGTCCAACTGTTAACCCAGCACTGCCAAGTCCACCACTAAACCGTGTCACCAAGAGACACATCTGCACATCTTTTAAATACCTCCAAGGCTGGTGACTCAACCATTTCCCTGGAAAGCCTGTTCCAATGCTGGCAACCCTTTCAGTGAAGAAATATTTCCTAATATCTATATAACTTCCATGCATCTAATCATGCTTTACTCATAATTTTCAGAACTCCATGAAGGTGATGTTCAAATGCCTGTGGAAAAACTGTGGGAAGGTACTGAGCACAGCTGCAGGGATTCAGAAACACATACGGACCATTCACCTTGGGTAAGAGACCAGTCTGTTCGGAAGTCTAAAGGGAAGCAATTGCCCTTGGCTGGGGAGATGAACTGGATTGTCCTTGGGTTTTCTGTCTCATATCTCTAGGTTTCAAAGAAAATTGGGGAATAGTGCATCAAGGTGAATGAACGCTTATTCCAACAGTGAGGCACTTTCTCTCCTGAAGTTCTGTGAACTTTGCTAGAAGGTCAAATACAACTCTAGGTCACACTACACTTCCCTATCAGCCACACAGCTCAGTGGCATTTACGTGGTATGTGCTGTCTACACATCACGTCCGGGATGACACTGTGCGGGACATAGGTTTCAGGGTCTTGCATGAATACCTTTGAGCTTTGTTTCACATCAGGTGCTTGCACCAGTTCTGAGTTGAATTAATGCAAAAAAAAATTCCAAAACCACAAACCACCTAAGAAACCTGAAAAAAATGAGACTGAGCTGCAATTCCATGTTGTCATGGTTTGACCCCAGCTGGCTACTAAGTACCATGCAGCTGTTTACTCACTATCGTCTTCCCTCTATGGTGGGAAGGAGAATCAAAGGGAAAAAAGTAAGCCTCGTGGGTTGAGATAAGAACAGTTTAATGATTGAAAAAAGAGTAAGACTAATAACACTAATGATAATAATAACAATAATACTAATTATAATGATGATAATAATAATAGTAATTGAAAAGGAGAGAGAGAGGAATAAAACTGAAGAGAAACAAGTGATGCTTAGTACAATTGTTCACCACCCACTGACCGATACCCAGCCCATCCCCAAGCAGCATTCAGTGGCTCCCAGCCAACTCTACCCACTTTATGTGCTGAACATGATATTCTATGGTATGGAGTACCCCTTTGGCCAGTTCAGCTCAGCTGTCCTGGCTTTGCTCCCACCTGGCTTCCTGTGCCCCTGCTCACTGTCAGAGCACAGGAAACTGAAAAGTCCTTGACTTAAAGTAAACACTGCTCAGCATCAAGTAAAGCATCAGTGTGTTTATCAACACTATTCTCACCCTAAATCCAAAACACAGCAGTGTACCAGCTACTCAGAAGAAAATTAACCACCCCAGCTGAAAACAGAATGCAGGCGTATGTTACTTGGACTAGAAGCAAAAGCAAATTAATCTTCTAGGACACAAGTTTTTTTCGGAACTTTAGTTTGCAACTGAAGTCTCCTGTGCAATTCACTGAGCAACTTAGTTATCTCATATATAGTTACAGGGGGGACTCATGTTCTGCTCCTGTTAGGTATGTGAGAATACATCTCTGTTGTGTAGGTCTGTGTTACTGCTTAAAAATTAAAGTGACCATGCAGAGGCAATCTGGTGTGGAGCTCTGGATGGTCTTGAAAAGGTCATAAAAATTACTATTGGTTTTAAGAGTAAGACTGTCTCAAAATGGAGCTAGGAATGTAGCTTTGCCCTTTATATTATGGGGACATTCTTTTTTTTTTTTTTTTTGCATGGGAGAGGGAGAAGTAAACAGCAGAACTTTCCTGGAATTTGGAGTTAGTAACTTTGCTAGAACAAGGAATTTTGGTGAGTGACTGGCTACAGTCTAATGGATGGTACTTCTGGTAGAGCCTTTCAAACCTGCTGGACCCACGCTCTCTCAGCAAGTTCTATTGAGTAAGGTGATGAGAGGACCACAGGTAGAGGTACACAGGCAGGCAGGCTGAAGAACTGGCTAGGGACTGGTTTTGGGGTGTATGGATGGGAAAAGAGAGACCTAGTGTTCAGCCCTGATATGGACATGCAGGCAGAAAGTTGCTTAGGGCTCTCAGATTTCCAATATGGAAGATCTGGGAGGAAATACACGTGAGCTACGTCTGTATAGCATGTGACTTACGAATGTGCTAAAGTAGGAGTTTGGTTTGGACTTTAAGGTAACATGTAGTCTGCTGGGAACTACTGCTTTGACTGGGCTGCTTCAGTGCTAGCACTTGTGCTCAAACCTGCAGCAGATTAAACCTTAAGGCAATTAAACCTTCTACATCCCCTCCTTCAACAAGTATGCTTCTGGATAGTACCACCAGAAAGTCCTAGCCCTTGCAAGCCAGCCATTGTAAGTCCTTTCTCTACCTGACTCTGAATGAGCTGCATGGTGAGTATGTTTTCTAGCAAATTCTTGTGTATGCTAAGGAAAGTTATAGTGAATGGCAGCAATAACTATGTTTGGTTTATTTAAGTAACTTATTGTAAGATTACATAATGGCAGCAATAACTATATTTGATTTATTTAAGTAACTTATTATAAGATTGCATATTATTTGCTGTAACATTAATGAAGTATATCTTGCCTGTGCCTGTTATCTTTATCTGTCATTCTGTGGCTATTCTACCATTGCTGAAGTCAGAGGGTGTTGAGATTCTTGTTAACTTTAATGGGTAGGAATGAGAAGCTGATTCTTAAGCTGAAGGAGTCAAACATCTACTCCTAGGTCAAAGAATTAGTCAAGAGTAACACAGAAGGAGAAAAAAAAAAAGAGTAATTCCTACTTCTTTTCCCTTCAGACTAGATGATTTTCTTTTCCTCTGCCCCTTCCCTGCAGCCAAAATGCTGATAAGTAGTTGAGGTTGAAACGGTGAATATTAATTTATTGACAATATTTGCTTGTGCATCTAGAATTTAAAATTTACCTTGGCATTTTTGCTTTCATTTAATCAGTTCTTCATTCCTTGTCTTGATACAGACGTGTAGGAGAGTCTGACTACAGCGATGGAGAGGAGGATTTTTACTATACAGAAATCAGGCTCAACACAGATTCAGTAGCTGACGGCTTAAGCAGTCTTTCCCCAGTCTCTCCATCTTTAGCATCTCCTCCTTCCTTTCCCACCCAAGACGCAATCCGTCCTGACAATTCCTGTGCCAAAACTGAGACTAAATTGATGACACCTCTGAGCCGCTCAGCTCCTACCAACCTCTACCTCGTACACACGGACCACGCTTACCAGGTAATGCCACTGAGAGTGAGACAATGTCATTAATGAATAAAAAAACCTCAGATCACAGTGTTTGGGTTTCAAAAAGCCAAGTCTGGCTTTAATGGGCTGAAAAGTTTTCAAGGGCAGCCCAGCGGGGTTGTTTCATTTAAATTCAGATGTCTGCTTCTGAGCTAATTGTTTGCTTGTTTGTTTATGTGCCCACCATAGCCAGTAGATTGTGGGGTGCTCTTTATCCAGGTACACATAGGTACATAGAAGCATACTTCAAGTTGAGAAGACTTTCTCTGTCTCCCACTGCCTACATCAGTTAATTTTTCACTGATCATAAGGAGGGCCCAAAGTGGTGTGCTCAGATGTGGTCTCCTGTGTTGTAAAAATTCTCATAAAGTCAGCTAATCCCTCCCAGAGTCTTCATTTCAGTTCTGCTTGTACTGGAAGTGTTTGTAGACAAGTGCCTGAGGGATGCCAGGAACAACTAATTTCCTCTATTTGTACAGTGTGAGATGGGAGTTTGCATATGTGAAATACAATAGGAAGAAAGAAAAGGCATAGATGGTATCCTTCTACTCTTAGAGGTAATGCTTTTCAAATGGCAAAAATTGCTGGATCAAAAACTTCCAACTAAGTTTGGACAGAAAGCATTACTTTTAAATGTGCACTAAAACTTGACATGTTTTTATCTGGATACCATGTGAGAAAAGAGGAATAGAGGCTTTGAAGTAGTGTGGTCTGTGACCTGTGTATGCACCAGAGAACTGAACTCTGTTACATTTATCAGATGCAATAACTTTGATATACAGCATTGTGCAGATGAAACCTTTGTGTGTTTGGAGCAGACCCACTAAACAGCCAGAAGGAACCATACAGAACTCACAGGCTTGTTTTAGACTTCTGTGAGTGTTGAAGCTTGGTATCTCAGGTGGAAGCTGCATCAGGTAGCACACCAACCTGGGGACTGATCAAGCTAGTTAGGAGAAAGACTTTTGTCTCAGAGTAGCTTAAGCCATGCCTCAGAGAGTGAGGCACCAAGTCTAGGCTACTGAGAAGCATCTTTCTTCATTTGGGATTTGCAGTCATGACAAGTCTACCCTGCTCTCTGGGGACTCGAACCATCCTATTTGATAAGCAGTCTGAGTAAACCACTTGGCTAAGGAAATCCTAATTCAAGTGTTTAAGGTGCTTGAATTGGATATGAATTGGTGTATTCCACAACATGGCACTACCAGTGCCTAAGCCCTCTCTCCTTTTCAAGTTGCTTTGGTTTCAATACCTTATTTCACCAAATTGGAAGCAGGAGGTGGGATCCCTGCTCAAGCATTCAGGCTGTCCTCGTGAAGGAGGTATCTTCTGCAAAGCATGTCAGTGGTATCCTGTGCCAGGATCCCCCCAGTCCTGCAGGAAGAGCCAGGAGGCAGGGTGGAGATTCAGCTCTCACCAGCCAGAAGAGAAAGTCGAAATTACTTTGTTGGGAGTGAAGAGGCAAAATTCACAGCTCAAGGAGCTTTGGTAAGGGAGGCTGAACAATGTTCATTCCAGGATTCTTGTTAAAAAAGGGAGAAAAATACAGAGCCCAAAGCTGGGTCACAAGAATCCTAAACATATCTGTTAATTGTCATTTCCTGTATGACTGGTAAAGGTCAAATAGACTACTTGTAGTAAAGAAAGGTATAAAGGGGAAGTGAGCAAGCAAATCCTGATACTCTTCTCTGACCCAGTCCTATGGGTGAGGAAAAATTCAGAAGAATATTTGAAGAAATTGTGGAAAGTACAGCAGTTGCAGTGAACTGCAATGAAGGAACCCCAGAGAAAGGTGCTACTAGAACAGCCTAGGAAGCAGTACAGAAGAACAAATCCCTCTGGATTCAAGGAGAACATTTTATCTTAAAATGTATAGGCAGTATTTGTTAGGCTAGAGATTAAATTTAGTGTAGGAGAGAGAGCTGGAAAGTCATGGAGAACAGCAACGAGTTATTTTGAAAGGACTTGAATGTTAGTGAAGTTGAATGAAAAGCTGTTCTTGACCCTTTTCTCATTTTCATTAAATCATTTTGGTACTACACAAATAGTATAATAAAGTTCACTGATAACAAACTTGGGAGAGATCAGCAGTAAGGGAGTTATATATCATGCTTACATGACTGGGTGATCTTAAGAATAATAGGTTTTGGATGCAGTTTAATGTCAGAACATGCAAAGTCCTGCACCTAAGGAACTAATGAGATTTTTCTTCTATAACTAGGGCAGTTAGAAAATTATGTGAGAAGGAAACCTATGTTCATTAATCAAGCACAGAATGACCGTGAGCCAACAACAATAGAGCTGTGAAAGGGGGGGGGAAAGTAACTGTCAGCTCTTTTGGGTAAGAAATACCTAGGAGAGACAAGGAGTTTTAATGCCATTATGCAAGATGCCCAGATCACTTCAGCTGAGATTCTGAGTAGAGTTCTGGTCAACCAAATTCAGTGTGATGGGCTCCAATCAGAAGCTGTAGAAAGAAGGTCATCAGCGTTGAAGAGGGAGGGCATAGAGGACATGGTTGGCCTCTCCAGCCCAGGGAGGGAAGAAAGTGAGAGGACAAGCATGAGAGGGACAGAGGATGAGCATGTGCTGTTTCAAATATAAGGACAGTGTTGGCACAAATAACTAATTATAAATTATCTATGAACATGTTTTGATTGGAAATTAGGTGGAGGTCTCTAAGCAAAGTGAGGTCAGGGTATGGAAACTCTTCAGTTCATCGTAATGTTATGGTTGTGTACCTTATGGAAGAGATTGTCTAAAATGTTAGCCTGAAAGGGGTGACTCTGCTTGATGAACAAAGATGCATGTCTGGGAAACAAGAGAACAAGGTGGTTGACTAAGTCTGATCATGTCTGATGTATATATTTAGGTACTGAGAATAAAGAATTGAGCACTGTGGTATTTCTGGCAACTGCAAGTTATGTTGATTTTCAGCTTCACATACTTGGTGTTTCTTTATAAAACTAGTGCCCATACTGGTTAAATTTAGCTGCAGAGGAACTATGGTTGGGCTCTTTGAGCATGTGGGATTTCCCTTGCAGGTCTTATTCAGATACCTGAGGAAGTTGCTGTGCTGACCCCTGGTTTGAGCTGATAGCCCTGTGGGATACTGAGCAGAGGCAGTGCTGTCTCACTACTTATCCCCCTGCCTCCAGTTCTTTCTATCAGGAGTGCTGTGGTAATTCGCTCCTTCTTTTTTTGAACAGGGAAGTTGCCAAATTTTCTTGATGCCTTTCAGCAAGGTTTTTGTATTTTATGGGGCTCAGTGAATGTTTGCTCTGCATGTCTGCGTGGAGCTGTCAGCAGTCTCAGCAGCCCACAGAGCATCACTGCCATACACGGAGGCATCTGGTGGTCTCGCTTTCTTTTCCTTGGAGAGACTCCAGGGGATTGCTTCAACACTTGTTTACTCTGAAAATTATCTTTAGTGGGGACTATCAGGTGGCAGTTTGTCATCACTCCTCTCTGCCAGGCAGCTCAGGTTAGCACCCTCTCCCTTGAAGCAGTGAGACAATTTCAGCAGCCTCAAACACAAAGAATACTTAAGTGAGTGTATTGCAGGATTATCAGGCAACTGAAAGGGAGAAGTGAAAACTCTAGCAAGTTCTTTGTAAGTTTAAATCAAGGTGGAGTTTTCTTTGTGGTGAAAGCTTGAAATTCAAGGGTCAAAATGAGCCTGTGTTTGTGGTGGCTGCTCACACTCCTGCTGTGCAGGGTAGCTGCACAGCTATGAATTTCCTGATTCTGAAAATTAAATGGGATTCAAAAAGGGCAGGGAAGAATTCCTCAGGACTCATAGCACAGTAAGAAAACCAAAAGCAAGGCACGAGATGAGAGATGCTCAAGTGTCTGAGCTCAGATTATTAGGTTTTGCACCCCAGGGCAGCACTGGGTATTACAGCCCAGATGGAAAAAATATCAGCGTTCAAGGACTTAGTATTTTAAGAGCTGTTTTTTGAATCTCCAGGATGATTTTCAGCTCCTTGTTTTTAATAGAGAAGACTGATTTAATTGGGATGATTCTTAACATTTGATAAATGAGAAATGGACAGCCCTTACTGTTGATTTGTTTTGTCCAAGAAGCCTCACTGTCCATCCATACATCAGTTGTGTAAACCAGCTGCTATCAGTTGCAGTACAGCCTTGTTTATCACTGTGGAACAGGTGATCATTTGTAGTATTTTTTGCTTCTTGCTGGCATTGTTTTAAAAGTCATTTGTATGTGACGTTTGATTTTGTCTGGTTTATTAACAGATTTAGCTCTTAAGGATTCTGCATGGATTCTTGTGAGAGCGATCACCTTTCTGTGAACAAGGTTTAGAAACAGTGATATATAAGTATAACTGTGTTCCTTCTCATCATGCAATTTTTTTCTGCCTTGGAAAGTCTCTCATAGATCTACCATTTTGAGGAGTGAAAGACTGTTAGAAATGCTTTCAAAGAAGAATGGCTCTTCTTGCTGGAATAATATTTTCTTTTCACACAGGCCACTCCTCCGGTGAACATTCCAGGGTCAGCAAAATTCACTCCCAATGGCAGTAGCTTTAGCATCTCTTGGCAGTCGCCTCCAGTTACCTTCACCGGCATTCCAGTAAGTGAACATCAAAAAAGGAAAGAAGAAAAAAGTTTTTAGATCTTTTTGTTTTGTTTCATAGTGTGTAGTGATAGAAGTAAATGTGACATAACAGATGCCAAAAGGAAACAGAGTAAACACATGCCTAAGTTTGCCAGCAGGGCTGTTTTTAACACCTTTATCAGTCTCTTTAATTCATATCCTTTTTTTTTGCATCACTGTCTACAAGCAGAGAAGTAAATCTATAGTATATAGTTTTTAAACTATATGCTTACAAAAGAACATTCTGATACATGCAAAGCTTGGCACTATGTGCTCCTTTTCTTAAGAAACTAGATGGAAAATCAGTGAGGTGATGGTTTTGCTAACAGGCTAGTTGGATTTAGACAGTAGGGCTGTTACCTAAATGAACTCTGAAGGTGAAACATATTTGAAAGGCACCTGAAAGAAACAGTTGGATGAAATGCAAAGTCCAGTTTTAGGAGGCTACAAATATGTAGCCCCTACTGATAGCAGAAATTTGTTTTTTACAGAAAATGTGTTCAATATCTGTTGCGTTTTGATACTAATCTATATTGCGGTTTGATAGATTTTAATGAAGATGTATTAGGTGTAAATTCAACACTGCCCCTTTCTTCAAAAAAGCTGGTGTACAAGGCCTGATTCCACAAACGGGACTGCAGAAATGCAGTGTTTGCTTAAATAGAGACTTCCAGTAGTCCTAAATGTGCCGCAGTGTAGGTGTGGGTACTGCAGGGGGAGTGAAAAACCTTTATGAGGAGTTCAGAGGGAATTGGTTTCTAGTGCCTGGCATGGAGAATGTTGAAAGTAAATGTAATTCACCATTTATGAATAGTGGAAAATCTTCTCTATAACTAATATAAATAAATATTAATGTAATGTATCCTCATTTTATTGGAAAGCATTTTTTCATTATGAATTGATATTCTGTAATCACAAATCTTTTTGATATCATAACATCTCATTTAATATTACACTTTATGGATTTATGAATTTTTAAAGTGTGTTATATAAGGCACATTGCTCATCCAAAGAACCATATAGCTTTTTTCCTCCTGACAGTGAATATTAGACAAGGCGATAAGCGATACTATTTCCCTCCCTTCTCTTCACCAAGTGAATCTCCAAAGCTTCTTACTGTCAACCTTTGGCAAATCTTGGAGATTTTTTGCAGAGGCTGTGGCATCCTGCAGAGCTGATAAAAAATGAAAGTGGCTGAATCAATTACAATGCACTCTGCCAATGAATATTTATTAAATTCCATCAAGGAACAACTAACAGTGAAAGACATCATGCTGGCAGCAATTTCAACAAGAGTGCCTTAACAGAGCGTGCTATCTGCAAAGTTCCCTGAGAATTTGATTTCCCAACAATGGGGTTGATACAGAGTAATTATGAAACTGGCTCCTTCTGTGGAGTAGCAGAAACTGGTGCCAGGAATCTAAAAATGCAATTAGCCACATTGTAAATCATACACTTAAGAGGACAGGATTAGACACGTATGTGTCGAGTTTACTTGTTCAGACAACAACACTGATCTGTGGCTGTAGAGCAGAGAGTTCTCAAAAGAATTTAAGAAATGCCAAATCACTTTCTGAGAATTGTATGGAGATGCCAATGATTTTAGTACAATTTTAAAATAATCCTAATACAAAAGCCTGGGGAAGCAGTGATGCAGAATTATAAACTGCTCAGGGAACCATATGAGCTGCCATTATATCTCTAACAACATTTAGAAGGCTGTTTAACAAAGAAAAAAGAATAATAAGAAATATATTTTAGCTTTGCACACATTTGACTCTTCTGTCATCAGTGAGATCATTTATGAATTACAAAGGCTTGCCTGCAGTGAAAAATTATGTGCAGTAAGTGAGAGTGCAGAGGCAAAATGGAATTAAATAAATACCTGTATAGTAAATGAAAGTTTTATTTCTCCTGTTTCAAAGTAAATTAGATATTGCTGTATAAAATCAAAGCTCTGTTAATTCCCACTCTTATACTGAGTGTAGCTACTTTAGAAAAGCTGTATTATAGGGGACTTTTTCCTTCCCTGATGCTGTTTATTTAAGCCCAGACTATGTGACAGAGCCAGCATACTATAAACTCATGCAATTGTGTACATACATGGTCCCTGAGATTAGACACAAGTTTGTAGCACCCAAGGGAACTTCAGGCTAAGTCCAAACCATTACTTTTTGCCTGAGCCTTAATATTTATTCAACCGGTTTTCTAAAATGGCTTTGGAATACTTTTTTTTGTCTGGACAAATCACTAAGAAGAAAGAGATTAGGTACAGATTTGCAAAAGTGCATAGTTCTACACATTTTTTTCATGTTACTAGTGGTGTTGGAATGGGGCCATTCTGCCCTTGACTCATTAGAGGGCTGTTGTCTCCTGGTTTTGAAAAGACTTCTCCTAGACCTGTATGTCAGTAGTTAAGTCCATGAGAGAGATAAAATGTCAAAATAGTTTCCTTTTGTGGATTTTTTTGACACACACTGTAGTGTTTCTGCATTCATTCCTGTGGACACTGAATTTCAGTGACACTGAGCACTCCCTGCTTGCTGTCCTGGAAAATGGAGTGTTCAGACACCATGGCTTGCATTAAGTCCTTGCTTTTGGACAGTCTTTAGCAGAGCAGCACTGACAGGCCTTTGTGAATATGAGTGTGCCTATCAGCAGGTTCCTGAGCACCTCAAAACAAGCCATACATACAGCTGGATCAGTCAGGGTTCAGTATGTGGCTGCTTTAGGCTCAGGGGTATTCACAGCATCTAAACATAGGCATTTATTTACAAGTGTCCTTATAAGGGAGAAGAAGCAGCTAAAGTTACTTGATCTGTTCAGGCTGGAGAAGAGGAGACTGAGGGGAGATCTTAGTGTAGATACAACTTCCTCATGAGAGCAAGAGGAGGGGCAGACACTGATCTCTTTTCTGTGACCAATGACAGGACCCAAGGGAAAAGGCATGAAGCTGTGTTGGGGGAGGCTTAGCTTAGATATCAGGAGAAGGCTTTTCTCCCAGAGGGTGGTTAAGCACTGGAACAGGCTCCCCAGGGCAGTGGTCACAGCACCAAGCCTGCCAGAGTTCAAGAAGCATTTGGACAATGCTCTCAGCCTCATGGTGTCATTCTTGGGGATGGTCCTGTGCAGGGCCAGGAGCTGGACTTCCAATGAACCTTGTGGGTCCCTTTCAACTCAGGAGATTCTGTAATTAGGGGGTCCTCCAAAGCCCTTTGTGCTCTGAATCATGCATGAGTTAGATTCCCAAGACAGATGGGAAATACATTTTCTTGTACCATTTTCCTAAGATAACTTTGCAGGTGCAAGGTTGAGTGTTGGCACAGTTAGGAGTCACTTCTAGGTGCTGTTCTCTCCATGAAGTAATAAAAACAGGATGAAGTTTGCTCTACCACTTGAGACTGAACTAGGAGAAAAAGTCAGGCACAGCTTGGGGATGTACATAGAACGTGAATTAAATTATGCAGATGGGATGAACCATAGTGGACTCTGTATCTGTTGGTAGTGGAGGGCTTAACAAAATGACCGTACAGCTCCACTTTTATGTAATGTAGGATAAAAGTGTTCCCGAATGCCAGTGTGATTTCCACCGTGTGATGCTGGCTTTTAGGTGCCTTCTCATAACCCAAAAAGATTGAACAGGCAAGATCTTTAAGTCTGATAATCTGATGTTTACAGATCACAAATCTTCTCTGTAACCCATTTCCCGCCAGGAGTTGCAACTGGAAACTTCAGGTCCTTGCTTCAAACAAACACCATAATTTCACTCTCCATTAGACAGCATTTCAGAGGTGAAAAGCCTCCAAGGGCAAGGACTGCCTTCTCAGGGCTTCCTCTTAGTCTACTCTTAGTGTCCCCTGCAGAGGAGAACAGCTGACTGGTATTGTTTAGAACTGCTGCAAAGCCTATCAAAAATACAGGAAGCTCAGCTTCAGTGCCAGTTTAGCTGCCTTGGTGTGCCAGCCTGTGGAAACAACTGCAGACACCCTCTCTGGAGAGTGTGAGGGGAGAGGCAGTCTGCACACTGCAATTACTGCTCAAGCCTGTTCTGTGTTTGGGAGTAATCAGGATAATTGCTTATAACATAGGAGGCCATCCAAGTACTCTTCTGTTCAATGACAACCAGCTGACAATGACAACGTTGAGTGTCAGTTAGTAGTGGTAGACACAAAATAGTTTCAGGTTTTCAAAAGGTTTTGGAACCCCAGCAGAATGACTGGAGATCTCTGGTTGTTGATGATGACTGGAAAACGGGTGCAGTGTGTGGTAAATGCCAAATCCTAGAGAACTGCTATTGCTTTGAATTTTATCTTCAGTGTTTCAATCATTCTTAGGTAAACAAGGGTAGAGGTTGATAAAAGTAGTAGGCAACAAGCTGGTCTCAGTATTCTGGAATGATATAACTGAAGGAGATAGTGTAGTCTCTGGATGTATAAAACATGACTTATGGTAAGAAAGCAGAGAGAGGGGAAATGTCTTTCAAGTTTTGCAGGTATATTTTGTATATCCGTAATGGTCTAAACTTGTTTAGATTGTGAGCCGCACATGCAGTTAAATCAGAAATTTCCATAGTTACCAGCTGAGAGTAAATTTGAAAGAGTGTCTGCACTCCATTACAAGCATTAGGTAGTTTTTTGCTGCTGTGGAGTAGCTGTACAATAGACTTTGTATCAAAAATCAAAGCACAGTAATTCTCTTTAGGTCCGGTCAGTAAGGTCCCATTCTTCCAAATACTGTAGGACTTCAAAAGGGCAGGGGTGAAAAGTTGTAGCTGTGCAGAAATGTGTGACCATATCTGCAGTGCCTGGCTGCAGGAAGCTGACTCTGTGCATCAGATGTCCAAATGAAGCTTGAAGTTGTTCAATATACAAGAAAAAATGAATATGCATAATTTTTTTTCTAGTGTTTTAGGTGTAAAGTAGTTGTGGTCTTTACCCAGGAGCAAAATAAAACTGTAGTGGTAAATTAGGAATTATTTAAGGCCAAGTGTTATGGCATGTGATTACTCAAATAATGTTGCAAACCACAATGCTTATGTAGGAGACTTCTTTGGAAAGTCTCAGAAGACCAAACCATACCCTTCCCTGAGGACCATTCACAAATAGAACACCTGCTGAGAAGGTTTACTGTGCAGAACAAGGAGATAATCCAGGACATCTTGTCAGCAGCCTTGATCAGAAAGGCTGCCTTGCACTCCCATTAAACCTCAAGGGGCTGCATTGTAAATGCTCTGCAGCAAACCCCCTTCTCCAATGGTGTCTCTCCACAAAGAGTGCCAAGTCACAGATGACAGCAACAAGTGAAATCCCTTTATGTCTTAGCAAATTATTGGTATTGATCTCAACACAGGACAGAGCTTATTTTTCCAGTTATTTTCTCTGCTTAGACCGGAGAAAGTTTTCCTAAGAGCTATTCAGAGTTCTTAAGAACAAATGCATTTTTTTTATTTCGCAAAACCTGTGATGCTGATCTGTATTCTGCTTTGCTCTATGAGAATGACTGGAAGTACAGGGAAACGAAGTACAGGGAAACAAAGTACAGGTAACTGATGCAATGTACCTAATGCTAAATAGACATCTTTCTAAATAAACCTATAACTACTTATGTTTGTATGTTATATAATCACCTTTCCTGGGTATCCTTGCCACAATGCATCATAATGTGCATTTTCTGGGAAAAAGTGTTTAAACTGCATTCATATGTGTATGTTCTTCATAAGCAGCCTTTTTGTCTGTATTGACAGGTCTCACCAATCCATAATCGTCCTGCAGGGAGTGGAGAGCAGAAACAGTCCCACACAGTTCTTTCATCACCGCCTAGAGTAGCGTTTGGCTTCAGGTACGGGACCATGAGTTTCTGCTGGAACACCAGCAGCCTCAGAACCTGGAGGCCATTCAGTAAATAAGATGTCAGTGGCCAGAGACACAGAAAAAGCACACCACCAACCCTGGTTGCAGTTGTCGGGCAGTTTCCTACTCAGACGCTTCAGAGTAAGCGTTCAAAACCTATTTTGCTTTTCATTACCATGAAGGGTAAAGTTCAGGGGAAAAGTGAGTGATTGCAAAATGAAAAAGGCAGACTGTGAAGCAAAGCTGCAGGCCTTATGCCAGTCACATCTGGAGTTCAGATGCAGACCTAAATTTACCCTATAAAACAATGCTGCCCAGATTCACTGCCCCACCTGCAGCATCCTGAACTGCATTGCGTGGCTTTGCTTTATTCCGTGAAAGGCTGGGCCATCTTACATGTTCACCACCATTCAGTCACAGTGGTATTTGGCTTCAATTGTATTATAAGGTACCATATCTCACAATAGATTAGGTCAAGGCAAAGCTTTTTATGCCTTGTCTTCTTAGACAGAAGCTACATTCTCTTCCATTAAAGTTAACTGATGGTTGACCAGAATCTACTTTTAAAGTGTTCAAAAAATTATATTAAAAAGTCAAACTGTGATGCTAAATTGTTCTGGTAAAGAAACTCCTTATTTCTCACAGTCCTAAAGATGACTGTACCCTAAAATGAGACAAAAGGAAGATTTCGTGCTTTTAATTTTCTTCATGACTCTCAGATCATTGCATATGCTACAAACCAAACTCAGAATCTTCCCCAGTTCATGGACTGTGCCCATTAATTAACATTCAGTAGTCAGAAAATGTGTAGGTATGCAAGAGAGGAATCACCAGGCAATTCCCACATGTACCATGCAACATGTAATACAGGTATTAAACAACTCTGTTGGTACAGTTACTTCATTTAAAGATGCCAGGACAGCTGGCACTGCTGTGGGTGGCTTGGTGAAGCATTGCTCCTCAGATTTGCTGGCTTGCTGTGTGTTGAATAAAAAACACTCCATTTTAACTGTTACTTGGATCATTTTCTAAACTTGTGAACTTTTGAGTGGGGTTGTAAGATGGAAAACAGGACAATTGTTATAGCTGTTAAAGCAGGCGCTTCCTGCCTTGCTGGCTTTGGGGATGACAGAGAAGGAGCACACGTGAATGTGCTGCAAGTGTAAGGGATAAAACTTTTCACTCGTTGTTTTTCAGACAATTTGCTCAGAGCAAAATGTGCAGGAATGACTGGCAAGCTCAGGAGCTATTCTGCCCTTTGGCAAAGCTGCTACATACTGGTGGTCAAGGTCTGCTTCTCTGAGCTATGACAAATACTTTTACCACAGCTCGGCAGCACTTCTGCCTGATGTGACCTGGCCTGTATTGTGGAACAGCTGTGACTGTCCATTATGGTGCTTCACATGCCTAAAGTACACTTTACTAGTCCAGGTTTAGTTGCTGGCTAAAGTCAGGGCTGTATGTTCCTGGAATCATTCCAGGAGCTGAGGAGCGGGCTCAGCAGCTTATGCAGAGGCTGTTGGAGCCAGGCAAGGAGAAGGCCTGATGCCTCAGAGCTGTGGAGTTACAGCCATATATCTGTCCATCTGCTTTGTCAGCTCCCAGCTGACTTTAAATCAGCCCAAATCCTCTTGAAACACCCAGGGCTCTGCCTGCTGCACTGCATTGAGATTATTGTCTTGATTTTAGGGTGCAAAGCAAAGCTACTAAAGCATCTTGTTAACGAGCTTCCCTCTTCTCTCTGACAGGAAGCCTAGAGGGGAGGGGAAAAAGTGTCGGAAGGTCTATGGGATGGAGAACAGAGATATGTGGTGTACTGCCTGCCGGTGGAAGAAGGCCTGCCAAAGGTTCATCGACTAACGATTGGAATTATGCAGAGGATTTGGGGAGGGGGGAGGACAACAGCAGAACCAGATTGCTGCAGCTGCACTGTATCACTTCCCATTTTCCCCTCCAGTGATGTGGTGTTGGGGGTTTTGTTTTTTTGGGGTGTTTTTTTTTTTTTTAAAAGAGCTTTGTATTTCAAAGTGAAGCACTTGTAGCCAAGGAGAAGCACTAATTAAAACCTGTGTGGAGCAATAGACAAAAAAAAAAAAAAGCAAAACCAAGAACACACAACAAAATTCTTAGTAAGCATGGAAACCAGAGCAGCTATTAGTGTTCTTCTGTAAAAGAAAGGAAAAAGTTAATTATTTTGCTAACTCTGTGAGCTACTTGCTCCTTAGGATCATTTTTAACCATTTCAGTCTCTGTGCTGTGAACATCTGTATTTGCTAAACAAAACAAGTTTTCTTTTCCTGAAACAAAAATCTCCTTTTGAAAGCTTTCTAATAAACACTTCAGAGTCGTATAAGCTACAGTTTTCTCAACAAAAGCTGTGCTAAGACTGGAGACTGCTAAATAATTTTCCTGAAACAGATGATCATGATTATATTTTTGAAAAGGGAATGTGGGGAGGAGTTGGGATTTTCGTTTGTTTGTTTGTTTATAGGGGAGAAGCAAAGTCTGAATTTGCAAGAACTACAAGCAGCGCTCCTGGAAGATTTTTAAACCAGTCACAGACCAGTGGTGTGGAACAGAGTAATATAAGTACCAAATTGGATTTTGATCCTCTCGAGGAAGAAAAGCAGCAATGTAAAGTCACCAGCAGATACTGTCACAAGAAACTGAGGGAAGAAATCCAGTGATGCTTGATTGAAACCCATAAGAACATAATGGGGTCCAGTAGCTTTTCTTACCACTCCCCCCTTTCTGAGAGAGGATGACAGTTGGATCAGTACGGATGTTGCTGCAGGAGGCCTATGAAGAACTGGTAAATGCAGCCACTAGGATTATATGTAATATCTATTCAGGGACATGATCCAGCCCAGCAGTTCTGCTTTTGCTTACTTTTCTCCTATTTGAGAGATTGTTGGTAAGATAATGGTTTGTTCAGCTTCTTTTTTTTTTCTATTAAAACTAATAAGATTTATTTGACGCAAAAAATTGGTAAAGAAAATGCCCCCTTTCCACAACATCATCTCAGAAAAAGAAGTACAACAGCAAAGGAACAACGTATTTATGGTAAAAATCCATTTCTTAACTCATTTTGATAATTAAAAAGTTTCTCTGCTTGCAGTACTTGGATAGGTTTGGGTAGTTTGCTTTCTCTGTCCATTGGGAAGTATACACCGGAATGCGGCAAGGTGGTGTTCTGTCTCAACTTGTATCAAATTACTGTTAATTAATGATTATTTCAATGCAAAAATAAAGTAAGGATTTACTAGGAATTGAATGTATATGGTTAAATAATACTTGCCTGTTAAAGGAAACAAGACACCTTAAAAAAAATCAAAGACACAGAACAGAATTTTGCCTATTAATAGAGACATGCAGGGCCACAAATACCTGGATTGTTTTTTCATTCATAATATTTGAACCAATTAAAATTAGACCAAAATTTTTTTTTTTTTAAATTGTCAAAGCTGGCTCATTCTCACTGAAATAAGGGGACTTTTAAATGTCTAAACAACTTTCCAAAATCTGGTCAAAGGTTCACTTTTTGACTTTTGACTCAGCTTTAGTGAGTGTGCAGTGCTGCTTGTGCCCATGTAAAAGCACAAAATAACAATGCAGTTGTTTGGAATATATACTATGGATTCAGTAAGGTAGCACAAAAGAGAAAAATCTATAATAGAAGCTACTGAAAATTATCATCTGATTTTCTGTGAACAAATAAATTGGGCAATCAGGTGCCTAATTTGAGCATGCTATTTCTGCAGTTATTTACAAATTTTGTAATTTACATGCACCAGTGGCAAAATATGCTTGCATGCATGCAATTATTTGATTTTTTGCCCAATTGGGTTCTCTAAGTCATTAAAAAAAAGGAAAATAGATTCTGAAAGCTGTAAGACTGAAATATATACACATACATGTGTGTATGAATATTTTTGTGTGTGTGTGTATATATATATATGTAAAACTATATATATTATGTAGTTTTATATGTGTATATAAAATCCAGAATCAATAGGGAGGACAAGATTGTTTTCTTTACAAATAGAAAAAACAAGACACTAAGGGTCAGTGGATATACATAACCACTGTATTATCTTCTTTCCTTTTAGTAAAACGTGGGTTGTGAGTTTTCTTAAAACATTGTATATTTTTAATTTCTGTAGTAAAACACCTCATAGTAATTCATAGACATCTCATCTTCAAACACTGCGCTTGCTGATGGTCTACTCACTTTGACAGAACTTAAAAAATTTGGGACTTTTCCAAGATATTCCTGCCAGTTTGCCCTCCGCTTCCCATTTTTGCAAGCACTCCAAGACTATAAAGCATTCCATGATTATTTTGACAGTTGTTAGACTAACAGTATTTGCCTCTATATTTGTTGTTCCCTTCCTTTTTGCTTTGGAGGATTTTTTTGAAAATAATGGATTGTATATTGTTTCTCTAATATCATGGCATTGTGAGCACCTTTCCTGAGGGCACTTTATGAATGATTGTAATAAGATTATTCTTTATAAATTTCTGCACAGAAGAACGGTTTTGTCACCAGACTAGATTGCCCTCTGGTACAAATTGGATATGGAATTATGTAAGGGACAAAAGCCACAAACCATCAAAACAGGAGAGAAGGTTGGTGTTAACAAGGCAGAGGACAGAAAGGTACTTGGTAAATCCTGCCAGGACAAAGCTAAGTTACTGGTATTTTTACACAACCTTTAATCAGCAGTTTATATTAAATCAGTTTTGGATCTTACAGCTGTGGCATTTTGATTTGTAAGCAGGCACTTCTCAAGTTACTTTGTCTCACCTGTGGCCAGGGGTAGTGAGATGGCACAGCCCTCTGGGCCTGCCCTGGTCACTTTGTGCTTTGAGCCCCAATTGCTTCATGTCCCACAAGCATTTTGGCACCTGCCGAGATCCCTTCACAATTGTGACACATCCAGCAGGGACAGAAAGATCAGCAAAGCTTTTCCTCTGCTGGCAGCACTGAGTGTAGTCTGGAGTAACCTCTTCCATTTTTCAGTCTCTTGCTTCTGTGTTGCTTTGAGCTGCATCGCTGTCCTCCTAACACCTGATTTATCTCACAGTTCTGCACCAACCACTGCAAAACAGTCAAATTTCTTTGTTTTCTCAAGGAAGACCTATCCTGAATGCTGTGGTCATTCATTGCCATCAGTACATGCCAATTTCCCTATGTTCTGGGTCTCCATGGGAGGTGGGACATTGTCTGTGACCTCCCAGAGAAGTCGTAAAGAATGGCCTGAACACATCGCACAGTATCTGTGTGCTACAGTGATTTGGATGTGGGTTCATCTAAGCTGAGAGTCAGAACTTGATATAAAAATGTAAGGATCTCTTTTATTACTATTGTTATTATCTATTTAACTACTTATTGATGCTGGCAACAGAAAGTGCCAACATCAGTATCAGAGTAGAAATCAACTGTATTGATCCCAAATCTTTTTCTTTAGGAGTGTCCTTATTAGAACAAAGCTATTTCCCACTTCCCCATTTCCCCATCCCTTAAAAGATACGGAAAACGAGATAATTTAGAAGTGGGAAATTTTGATGGCAGTTTTAATATGGGACTGTGCTCCAACTGCTCCCATATGAAGCTATTGGATGTTAAAGCTCAGATCATCTTAGTCATAAAACAGTTTCCACCCAAAACAATGTGCCTGATTCTCTAGTGCCTTGCACATACACAACAGGATATACGAGATGCAAAGTGAGTAAAAACTCTTCTGTTCCAATCTGCAAGTTTACAGTTACTTTTAATCAATACCAGTCATCACCTCGCATATGTACCTGTTGGCATGTCAGCCCTGCTTGTGTGAATAAGCTAAGCAGAATGCTTGTCTGTCCAATTTCTTCTTCCATATCCTTAGCCTTGTATAAATGTTAGCTGTCTAATTATCTACAAGTTCCGTGCTGTGATTCACTGTTTTCATTTCTTCTCCCTTTTTTTAATGATAATGATTATATAGGCAACACAACAGGAACCAAGGCTTTAGCCAGAAGCTCTTGCAGAACCTGCATGTTAGAACAGATTCCAGCTCAGTGCAGTATTCGAGATGTTCTTGTCCCTGACTTTATTTTGTCATTCATTCTGATCTAGTGAGTCAGGATGTTTTTCTGTTGCTTGCTGTGGCCTGGGACCAGCTAAAGTGCCCTGCTGAGAATCCAGGACAATCGCTGTAAATATGGCAATACAAAGTGATTTCTTCCTTCCCCTACCTGTAAATATGTTAGAACGCCATCTCAAAAACATGATATGAAGTTAGAATCTTGCTAGCCATATGCAGAGACATAGGTGGTTGGCAGTGAAGCTTCTTTCTGTTGGTTCAAACTATAGACATCTGCTGGAGAAAGTTGTACGGCACCTTTTGTTAGAAATACTCTGATGTGGAATCATTTGTAAAGTCTCATCTTGGTGTTAGATTTTATTCAGTCTTCCTGTAAGGTGGTAGCACTGGAACTGAGACCAGTATGGAGTATGGGATTTAATCTGCATTTGTGAGGATTTTTCTGGTAGATAACCATGCAGTTGTAAAGCATCATAGCATAGATTTTGTTCCAGTATAAGTTCAGCAGAGTTTTATGGCACATTTAGAAAACAGCTAGAAAGTAAGGGGCAAAAATTAATCAAGCTGAGGGGTTAAATACAGTGTGTATCTCCTAGACATGAGCAGGCCTTCTCTACATCCCTGTGCAGCTTGAAAAGCTTCAAGCTTGCAAAACAGCCAATATACACCTATAGTGCCACTTGAGCTGTTTTTTCCATCTTGTACTACAGTGGTTTCGCATTGACCGTGCTCTCCCTTCTGTCCAAATGTGGGATGTAAGGAGTACGCGTCTTCCACTTCCAGCTCTTTGAGTTTACTCCTCAGTATGAAAAATGCTCATCATGTTCTTTGTGCTTCACACAGCCCATTTGTAATAGCCATCCAGAAAGACCCTGAGAACAGAAATCAGCCTGTTTCTGATGGCACCAGGCAGAAGGTGGTACAGGTTGCTCCGATGCTTGCTCATACTCACAGCAGCAATTCATTCAGCTGGTGAAATGGAAGGAAATAGATAGTCGCAAGCCAATGTTCTTTTTTTTAACACATCTTAACACCAGGAATGTTTCTCCTTCCATGTTTGAATCTGAATGTGAGATCTCTAATACATCCTTGAGGGAAATAAACTTAGCAATAGAAATACTGTTCAGCTTTCCTGCTGCTGGGGCACATACACAGCACTGTACTAGTGAGGTGGGGGTTCAAAATTAAATCCAAATTCTTTATGTAATTCAGTGCTAAAGATGGACTCGAACATATTAAATGTTTGAATATTAGTATTTACTGTTTGCCAATTCTCTTTAAAAATTCTTGTTTGATTTTGGAGTCCCTATGTTAGTGTGTGATACCCTGCAGCAATTAGTATATGATGTGTAATGTCCAGATAAACAGAAATTACTCAAATTTTTTTTAAAAATACCATAAGAAGATGGGGAAATAAAAGATAGTTAATACAAATTTCCTCAGGGAACATGAGAGGGCTGTAAAGGCAGGATGCGGGTTTATTTGAGTGGAAGATGGCTAGGAAATTGAATTTTTTTTCTATTTTAGGCAAAATTAAAAGAGCAATATGTCACTACTTGAATTGTTAGAATGAAGCACTACTTGATGAACATGATCCTACTTAATGTTGTAGCTTATGAAGTTCCAAATAGGAAAAAAAAGATATAAAAATATAGAAAATTAACTTGAACCATAACCTAACAGTAATGTAAATCTATACATTTGTATAAATCTTTTCAGGATCTTCTGTAAATATAAAAGCTACTTCGTTATATAGTTGCTTGGTCAAAGCATGCTTTGTCTATAATTGGATTACTTCTTACCAAATGACTTCAGCAAGCAAAAAAGCACTATGTCAGCATGATATTCTGGAGAGTTGTGTACTGCACTTTGCAAAGGGCTAATTCAACATGAAATTAAAAAGAAAACATGCCACCACATATTTTTTTTCCTGTCTGCAAAGGTATTATCAGTAAACCCAAGGCTTTATTGAACCACGTTGACTAGTATTTTGAAATTTTGCAAATTCTCGATTTGGTTTATTTTTACACAGAAAAATTATTTTTGTTCCGTAGTAATTTTTTCCTATCAACTCTTCTTCCTGTGCCCAGGGACTCTGTTCTGCAAATTCACAAATGTATATATTGAAGTGAATAAAAATCAGGATCATCAGTACTAGGACCTAGAAATGTAAATAGCATTTACATGGTATCAGAATTCGTAGTATCAGTATTTAACTGTAGTAATTCTTACAGTAATGCCAGTAAATCTTTCAGGAAAGGGGAGCATGTGATCTATAAATCAGGAGATGTGGCTGCACAGAGGTTTCTGCTGATATTCCAAGAATGAAATGTAGGCTCAGGTTCATCTTCAGAGCACTCAAGTATGTGTTTACCTCAGTTTGTGGAGTTTGCTGATGAGACTCTCTGTGTTTCTAAAGCTTGGCACACATTTTTATGCTTCTCTGAAGTTGGGCCTTGGCAAAAGCAGATACTCCTATAGCTTTGTTTGAAATATGCACTTTGTGGGACAATCTATCTTTTCCTGGTTTTATGCAATTTATCTTGTATGTAGAAGACCAGACAAATTTAGAGAATTCTTTTTCTAGTATTATTTTTTGCATTGCAAAAGAGAAAATGCAAAAGAAGACAAGTTCAGCTGTACATTTCAGCATGTGAAAGCATTGCTTAGGTTAGTAAAAGCTATGTATTTGCCATTGAACTCAAAGGAACTTATTTGAGCACAACAAGGAGGTCACATTACATAAATTTATATAGTTCCATCTGTACTACCTGTACACTCAACACTCCTTCAGGCAACTGGAGGCATAGGAGCTCTGAGTATGCAAGGAAATAAGTGAATTTACCTAAAAACCTTAGGAATACTGTGCTTTTAAGCCACAAATGATGTTGTCTGTGTGTAGATTTTAGTGTTAAGAGAAAATAGACAGTAGCCTTATTAACCAGGTGCAATACTTACAAAGGGCTAAATTATAGAAACAAGTGGTGTGTGTTTGTACATCACTGCAAAGTGTGCACTCTCTGAAAACTGACTTATAGCACTGGGATCTTATTACCTCTCTGAAATTATAATGTTGGTGTAATTTTATAACCATGTATTATACATTATGAAACAGGAATTGGGATTGCTTAAGAACCAAAAGGAGGAGAGAGGAAGAACCAAAAGGAGGAGAGAGGAAATTGTACATCACATAGATTAGTGGTTTGTTGTTTTACTTGGCAGAAGTAACCTAAAACAGCTTTACAAAGCCATACAAATTCTGGATTATGGAAAGAAAAAAAATCTCTCGCCCTTGGTTACAGAGATGGTTTAGTCTGAAATTTACCATGGTGACATGAAAATGCTTACTTCATGTTCGGTGTTTGCTTTGTCTCTTGCATTATCTTACTGGGGTTTACTTGCTTGTATTCTGATGGTGAAAACATTCCTAAATTACCTGTATTTGGCTCGAAATGGTATTCTTTTGAAAATAACTTTTAAAACGGAGTTCTTCATTATACTGTACAGTCTGAATGAGATCATTTAACATGATCTGCTCTAAGTGGAGAGTCCATACAAGCAGAAGATTATAGGAAAAGATTATGTTGAGGGTTTGTTGTTCAGTCATGAAAAAGATTTGAACAGTCAAACTAAAAGTTCCACTAACATATTTCTCCCCTCTGTCTTCCCTGTGGGGTCAATGGAGTAAGGCTACCAAGTACAGTGTATCTGGCTATCCTACACCTGGGAGTTTTTGTTGGGGGTTGTTTTGGGGTTTTTTTTGCTATTAAATAATGACATACATGCCATCTTCTCATCTCTCTTTCCTTTTTGTCTTCTGCTCAGAGTCCAGAGTTAATTGAAAGACAGAAATAATTTGTTGAACAGAAGGCTGGTTGGTTGTTTCCCTGTTTGACTGACTTCTAGCAAAGGGCCAAAAGACAATCTCAGTGAAAAGATGTTTGAGCCAGTCAGGCAAGACCTGAAACAAAATTGCTGAGAATTGAATCCCAGTAGGACAAAACTCATCTTAAGCAGTCAGTTACAGAAGTTCTGTGGTTTGATTTTTGTGGTGTTGGTTTTTTGGGTTTTAGTGGGGTTTTTTGTCCTAAATTACAAAAATTGATAAAAAGTCTTGTTACACAATTAAGAGCAGAATGCAGATCACATTGTAACTAGCTTGCCCTGGAAGCAGTACAGATTTTCTCAGGAGAGCTGTAGTTATTCCTATGTATTGGCAAGGACTACTCACGCAGGTAATGGTTGTAGAACAAAGGCACATGGGTTTTCCTCTCTGTGACTTTCCACTGGAATTGGGAGTGTGAAATTGTGAATCTCCCTTTCTGAGTGCTTGAGAATTTTGCTGTTAGGCTTTGTGAGAAGGGTGGATACATCCCTCAGCACGTTTGCACGGCTATTGGAAGAGTTTCTGGTAATCCCAAAGTGGCAGTACTTTGGGTGTGTCACTTAGTGCCAGATTTAAGAGCTATTAAGCAGGTGGTATTCAGCCTGTAATCCATCCTACTGATACCTGGCATGGGGAGAAGGAGGTCTCTCAGGATGGGATCCAGGATAGTCAAGCTTTTCTGAAGGGAGTTACCACCATAGTCCATATGCTGTTGGCTGAAGCAAGTGCTGCCTTTATTGTGTCCAGCTTGAAGGGAGGTGGGTTTTCCACATGCATTCATGACATGTTCATAGGACAGAACGCTTTTTTGAAGAATATTCTCTTTTTCAATGATTAAAATAAAATGGTAGGAGAACTTTTATCTTAAAGAAAATCACTGAATAAATTACAGTCTTGTCAGAGTTTAAATCAGTAGTTTCCCTCCTTCCAGAGCTATGCTGCAGCTCTCAAGGGGGCTCTCACAGAGCCCCATAACCTTAACCAAGTCTTTTTCCCAAAGATTTGCTGCAACCCAGCACTGAGCCCTAAAACAAGACCAATGTGAGTTTGACTCCCACATAAAGGAGGCTCTTTCCAGCTCTTTCCCAACTCTTACACTTGCTAAATTGGTGTTCTATTAGTAGACCTTTATAAAGGGGGCATCACCCTATATTCCAGGGGCATTTCTGTCACAGCATCAGCCACCCCTGCATTTGCAAGGAGCCAGACATTATCTTTGTCAGTTGTGGTGTTTGGGGAATATAATTTTATTGGACCTCTACATTTCACCTAACACTGCAGTTCCACAGCAGATTAAGTTGGCATAAGTTTATCCTGCTCTTGAAAATGCTCTTCCTGCCCCACCAGAGAAATATCCCAAGTTGTGCTGGCTTGAACCACTTCTATGAGTGTAGGTCTATATAAAATGCCTAAAGGCTAGATCAGCATATGGCCTGCTGGGTTTGTACCTTTGCTCTTTCATGTGGCAGGCATGATAATACTGCCTTTATCCCACCCTGTCTTGACTGGAGTCTCATTAAGGCCTGGACTTGCACATACTCCTACAATGGGAAACTCAGGAGAGCTCCACTTATGGCTGGTGGCATCAATTTTGATATGAAATGGAGTCTGTAGGGGGAAGGAGAGGACTTAGATCAATAATCATATGTGCAGTGAATCTTAAGACTATATCTTAACTGTGCCATGGTTTTGCTAAGCAGATACTGGAGGAGTTAAGAGACATGTACGTTTGATCCTTGCATGGGCCATTCATCGAAGAGTTGGACCCTGTGGGTCCCTTCCAACTCAGAATATTCTGTAAAAAATTCCATGCAAATGAAAAGTCCTTGTTCCTCCTTGACCCCAGGGACATCCTGGAACCAGTCCGGAGTTATCCAGGGTAGTCTCTCGCTCTGCAAGGTTCGTGTGGGTGTGGGATGTCATGACCTCTCTAGGAGATCGCTGGGCCACAAAAGAACAGGGCATACTTCTTGTCAGACATGGTAGCAAGTAGGAAAGATCCTCAGCTGCTTTGCTAGTACAGTTTTTCAGCCTCTTTCTTTTATAATAGTTTAATAGTGATGGAAATTTAGGGGAAAAGGTCATCAAGTGACTGAAAGAAGAGGACTGTCAGCATCAATTGCACTGTGTTTTTTTAACTCTGTGAAAAACAAACATGTTTTCTTGTCACCTGCTACTCATATATTATCTCATATAAGAAAAGTATTTCCATCACAGAAGGAGGTGAATTTAGCACAAATTAAGCAGCTGTAGGAAATAAAAAGCCCATTTGCCCCATTTTTAATAATATAGGATTTTTAACACACTGCCTGCAGAAAACTACAGTATTTATATCCACATAGCCTTTTGTTTTGCTTCAGTCACAGAAGGGAAATACCTGCCTGCATACATTAACTTCCTTTGTTTCCTATCAAATCTTGTTTCAGAGAATATAAAGTAAATTTAAGTTCTTTTTTAAAAACATTTTTTCTGAATTATTATTTTTAGAACCAGAGCATTTCCTCTTTCATTTCAGTATAAAATTACTGAGCTTTAATTTGCTCTGCATTGCACTTTATATATATTTTCACTTGTTGGGCCATGTATTTTTTATATATTAAGCAAAAAATGTTTTGTTAATGTAGATTTAACTAGAAATTAACCATGAAACTAAAATGTTTTTATAAAATTGCAAGTTCCATAAAATACAGCAAATAATCTATTTATGATAGAGACATTTTTAATTATACATTGAGAAATATTATGGCTTCTAAGATTATTTACCATTTTGTAAATTCAATACATTAATAGATATTATGGTTCAAAATGGAATATGAATAAGCAGGTGATAAAATTCTAGACATTGGATTTGCTTATATGCAAAACTTGAATTAATTTAATTTATAGGAGTTTAAAAAAATAGCCTAATTAGTTTAAAGAAGCATGAAACTATTTAATAGGCAAGTTTAAAATGAAAAAATCTCACCGAAGAGTTGAAATTCATTAACTTAACCACCAAAGAGCTGTTCTCCACTGTGCTAAGGCAGTGCTGTTTGGTGGGTGGCCCACGAAGCCCCTCGGCTCTGCAGAGGCTGAGCTCGGCACCAGCAGAAGCCGGATGGGAGTGTGGATTTCCCTGCTTTAAACAGCAGCTCTACAAGCTGTAACACTCACAGGCCCACCTGCCTTCATTCACACTGATTTTGGGAACTGGTGTCCTAAAGACAGTCCTCTTGTTCCTAAGTGAGCTAATGAAGAAGTCATCTTCCCTCTGGTTTTGGTGTTAAACTTAACAGCCCTGGTACTGTTGCACGTAGTTCATCTCAAGAAATTGTAGGTGCCACTTTTTTAGCACTTTAAAAAAAGAGCAACTACTCTGCCCAAGCACAGAATCCCTTCAAATCTTGTGAAGTACATGAAAAAATAAAGACCTTTTTTACTTTTACTTTGTCCAAACTCTCTTACTCCAAATCACGCCTAGAAAAGTGGGGAAGACAAAGCACATGGTAGGGAAGAGGGCAGAGAGAGACAGCAATGCGATACTTCCTTCACACCATGAGCCCCTCCTGGGCTCCCCCCTCCCAGGCAGATGAGCGTGTGTGCACACAGACCGTGCACACCATGGATGTCTTGTGAAATCCCTGCTAAAGCTCTTAGTTGGCCACCTCCCAGTGTCCTCACTTCTTTTAAGAGACTTTCAGGCTTTCTGCCCTCTCACTTTTACATCCATACATAAAAGTAAAAGCTGACTGCTGCTCCAATAGCCTGGCTGCAGTCTCACCTGGAGCTGCAAATCTATTGCCTTGTCATTTTTAGTCAAGCTGCAGTTCTGCCTACAAAAGATAGGCATGATCCAGGTATTTCTGCATGCTGTAAAGTTGTGTCCTTTCATGGACCACTGGGAGTCCCTGGAGGGAGGCAAGCGCACTGCTAGGGGTGTGCGAGCTTTGTGCTTAACATCGGCAACCACTTGATACCTGTGCTGAAAAGAAAGCGTGGACTGCTGCCCCCTGTACATCCTACCACAAAGATGAGGCCTGCATAGCACTGCTTAGGTCTTGGAATTATGGGGAAAATTAAGCTTAAATCCTTTTTAGCCAGCACAAACTGTCTCTGAAAACTCAGTCTGTGTTCAGCTGAGAAGCAAGAGCAGTGACAGACCTTCTCCAAGGTGTTGGTCTGTCAGGGAGCACAAACAGCAGCTGTTGCCTGACTGGTTGGTGTATGTCCATGTATGTTTGCAGGAAGGCTTAGAAGAGAAGACTTTTGTGTGTAGATGCTACTCTTTTGCAGTTTGATTCTGGTTTGATTCTGTCCTCTGGGGGCAGCCTGTGGCCCAACAGAGCACATTTAGATAAGGTGCTTCTACTGACTTGCCCATAGCAAAACACTTTCTTCTAAGAACCACGTGCTTTTTCTTTTGCTAAAAATAAAAACATATAACAAAATGCCACTGTGCAGTCCTTTGCTAGACTCTTACAGTCTTCCTGTAGCACCGGCAGCTGGGGAGAACTTAGGAATTCAGAGGACCTTGGGTATAACTCATCAAAAAGCCCCTGCAATCTATTGCCACTGAAAATGTTTTAGTGCTAGATCAAACCACACAGACTTGGGCTCTCCAAAATTCTTCTCAGAATTTTGCTGTTACTTCATATGAAACAAAATGTTAAAATCTTTCTGTCTGCAGCTGAGTCAATACTGCCTGCTGATCCAGGAGCACTCCCAGTAGACTTCAGAAACCTAGGGAGTCAGTACAAGTCAGGACACTTGAAACACTTCAGATGTTTTTCTTAAATTAAAAACATTTGCAAAATAAGCAATGTGTCTATTAATGCCTAGAAGTTGATGGAAATAATTGAGTTAAAATACTGAGAAGTATCTGCTTGCACTCAAAACTTTAAAGAAAGACTACTGAATTCCTGACAGAGTAACTTCTTATAAAAATCAAGAAAGTTTTTTTTCCCTCAAGTTATTCAAGTAATTAAGTTAATCAATAATTGTTTCTGGTTATTGAGTTTTGGAATGAACAAATTTCATCCTCTTGCACTTGTAATATTCATTGTTTATATGGAAAAAAATCTTTACTACTTTTTCATTTCCCAGTGAACAGTTTGCAGGCTATAGGCAGTGTTTCTTGACTTTACATTGCAAAATATGCTTTGATAGTTTTACTCTCCTCCATGTGAATCCTGGTTATCTGATTATTACTTTTTTCTAGCTTCAAAAATGCTTTTGTACAATTTCCCTTGATATTGGTCAAATAAAATTGCAGGGAAGAATCTAAGACAAATCCTAAGTAAAAAGTCAAGTACATGAAACAAACATGAAGATAAAATATCATGAGAAAAGTCAATTTATTGCTGAATTAAATATGTATAGAACATGTTGATTATTAAAGAGCAGTGATCTTTGTTGAAGTTACATTTAGTAGCAAACCACTGTGTTTTAGTAAGTTTCAAAGTGACAAAGCAATTTTTCTTCAGAAAAAGCGCAAATAGAAATCAACATTAAAGTAGATGATCATTTAAGCCAAGATTTTCTCCTATTTAAGCCCAACCTGCCTGGTACATTACTCTTATGTTCAGGGATGCTCAGGACAACAGACATTCCCCATGGGAAGCAGCTAGGTTCCAAAGTGTCCATTAAATAAAAGCAAAGTGAGCAAACTCACAGGACTTTCTGAATAGTAGCTCAGGTATTGCCAAAAAAAAAAAAAAAAAAAAAGTATGAAAAAGCAAAGAAACACTATTTGCTACTGAACTAGAATTCCAGCAGTTTAGAAGAATCATGTTTTAACCTGGGTCATATACCTTAGTTAAAACCATTTTTCTGTTGGTTGGCTTGTTTGTCTTAGAGGGCTTTTGCTTCTTAATAACCCTCAAAGTGGGGTGTGTCAATACTGAGATGTCCACGGTTGAATAGGAATATCTTGAAATCCAAAAATACATTATTACAGAAACAACAGTCTTTGAATTATCTCAAAACAGCAAAAAGAAAAAGCAGCTAGTTCTCTGTTTGGGAAATGCCATTCAGCTACCGTTGCTCCCAAGCTGTGTGTTTAACTGGTCTCCTGTGGCTTGCATTTTTGTTAAAAGCAGATGGTGATGAAACTACATAGCCAAGAACCTTCTTTTGATCTTTATAAATGAATGTATACATACAAACTATGCATTTTCACACAGCTGCATACTGTATCTTGAATCAGTTCAACTCCAACCTTTCCCCTAGGTTAGCAACTCCCAAACTTCAGGAGCTGAAGGTGCTCCCATCTCCTTTAGCATTTATTTGTCTCCTGTCTTGTTTCTGCTCTCCAAAAACCCGAGATGGAGGATGGAAGAATGCTGAGCAGCAGGGCCCCAGGAGCAGAGTGGAATGGGGTCCTGCAGCCAAGGAAGGCACCTGGCATGCTCTGGGAGACCAGTTTGGGCTTCCAGGCCCAGCATGGCCAAACAGAGGGACATGGTATCTGTGCTCCCTCTGCCAGAGCTGCTGCAGCCCCAGCACCTCTTGCACTCTTGCTCAGCATCTTGGATGCGGGGGGAGCTGAGGGGACCAGCGGCTGCTCTCACATGGAGTCAGTAGGAGTTTGCAGCAACACTCGGTGAAGCTGCGCCAAGGAGGAGCCACTGCACCCGGGCTGGCAGGGACAGTGTTTTTGGCCACCTTACCAGCCCGGTTTCAACCTGCCCATCACTTCCCCTGCAGTGCTCAGGAGACATGGATGGCTGCTCAGGGGTTGTGGTCTCGCTGCTGAGACATGCTGCCCCCAGGCAACCCTTCATCCTGATCACTGACTGGACTTCAGGGCTGGGATGTATAAGGGATGAAGGATCAGAGCTTGGTTTTAGCACACCTTCTGTTGGAAGGGAGCAGGAAAGATGGAAAATGGATGTCTTGTTCTTGTAGCTGGTATAATTAAAGGAAAAAGATACTGCATGCAACATTTCTTACTTAAATTTTCGGTTGTTGCTGTAATATACATCAGTCCAGTCTACTAAATGAATGGAATGTGTTTCTTACACTTTATTCTACAGAAAGAAAGACCAAAAAAAAATAGAAGTATTAAGAATATCCTTGCTTTAAAGTAAAGCAAGCCTGGACTCAACAACAAAGAAAGATTTTGTTTATATGCAAACTATTTAAATATTTGATACCAGTATGAAGGCACCAGTATTCCTACCTATCCAGAGATGTGCACTCATCTAGGTTGTGTTTAATTGAAAAATATTTTTGCAGTATGTGTTTGTATTTAATGGTCTAAGGCCTTTAATTTTATATTCTTTACAAGAATTAGTGTGGCAATTACGTTTTTCCACTTAGCTACCTGCCCATGCTAGTTGTCCTTTTGCATAAAGAATATTTCCACTACTTCAGAGGTTTTTGGGTGGTTGTTTTCAAAGGGGACCTGCCCCAGAGGGCTGCCCAGCATGGGTGGGAGTCTCTCTGGAGTGGGCAGGACGCCCTTCCCGGGGTGTTGCCTGTCACTGCAACAGACAGACACGGATTCATTTCCCTGCAATCTGCAACTGCCCCGTGGGCCTGGAGTAGCTCCAGCTGCAGTTCCTCAAATCAAAGCTCTGACACCGTCAGTCCTCTGCTGTCACTTACTATCACAAAGTTCACTTTTTACAATGAGAAAGAGCTTCCAACTCTGGCACTGATGGAAATACTGAATACTTTTAATATATATATATATATATATTTGGAAAGTATTTGAACAAAATGTTTTGTCTTTTTTTATACAACTTTTAGCCAAATAGAAGTATTCTGGTTATTACTTCTGTGGATATCTGTCCACCTGTAAATAAACTCATATATTCAGGTACATGAACCTGAAGAAAAAAAAAATAAAAGACTGTTCAGTGGCTATGCGCTTTGCTAGCTCTTGGTTCCTTTGTACATAAGAGGTAACTTTAAATGTTGGGTGGGGTTTTTTAATTTAATTGCTGTTCCTCTAAAAAAAAAAAAAAGAAGAAAAAAACTTTTGACTTTGTTTTCTCTTTTCTGAGTTAATACAAAGATTTTCTAACTTTTTACTGCAGAAATGGATAAATATCTGGTGCTAAGTGAATGTGAGTCAAACTGGCCATAGCAGACACACCAGTTAGAATGCACTTTTTCTGTGGCACACAATGTATTTTCTCAGAAGGGACTTTCAAAGGACTGTCAGATGTTTACATTTCTTCTTGTTGCCCCAAATAGTTTTGAATATTGAAATAACTCCCAAAAAACAAGTCATAATCCATTACTGATGAGACAAATCCTTACATTTAGGTATCTATGACAGCTTTGTACAAATACCATTTTAGAGATAGTTGAAATATTGGGCTTTCATACTTTGCAATGCTTTGATGTGACAATAAATATGCTGTTGCTATCTAGTCTAACCTCACTGCAGACCTGTAACTCCCTGTTTATGGTTATGTCATGAATTGCACTGGCTCGAATTTAGCCAAATACTGACTGTTCAGCTGAAATACTCTGACTGTTACGATGTCCACAAAACATTAATTAAATGCACTTGTATCTGACTGACAAGGAGTATGTAAAATTATTCATGTAATAAACCCCATGTGTATAACTTTTGTTACTTGTTTATGTGAACTGTAGTTCTTTCACGGACAATGCCAGCGCATCAGCCAAGGACTGGCTGGAGACTGTGATAGCCTTTGCATCGACTTTGATACAGACAGGGCTGATTTCCTTCCCTTTGGTCAGAGGGATGATGTTTAGACACTGTGAGTAGGACATGCAGGACAGGGATGTTGAATCCTAAGTTTTGGCCCGATGAATTTTTAGGGGAGTCTTTAGCCAGTGGTTTTGTACTTTCAGGCTCATGCTCGTCTTCCTGATCATTATGCTATAGCAACACTCCCTGTCCTGCTCTTGCCTGGCAGCCAAGGAGCAGCCTCCACCTGCGCAACAAGGAACACTCCTGAGAGGCAAAGGATCCTTTGACCAGGATGTGCCTTTTTCATGGTAAAGCTAGTAAGTCTACTGCTTGAAACTTGCAAGTTGGAGAGACATTCCTGAATCAGGGAGTAGTTTCTTTAAAAAAAATAAAAGTATAAATTAGTACCATTTCTGTCCAAGTTCTCAACTCCCCTGCTAGCATTGTTATTTAGATTTTCCTTTGGCTAATGCATTCCTACCCACTACTGCAATGCCAACTCAAGTATAAATAGCAAGGCTATTAAATTTAATGAGTGGTTTGTTCACTCTTCTGTTCACGCTTTCCTCCTTTCAAGCAACATTTCCTCACTGTACATGTGCACACTTGGTCATCCACCTCCCATGAAGAAAACGTAAACTAACCTGTTCTCCAAGCCAGAGGCAAAACAGCTCAGACCAAGAGGCCCTGCTCTGCTGCCCAACAACACGGATGGGCACTACAGTCAGGCTTGTCCAAACCATCCCCTCCTGAACATGTGTTTGATCCACCAGATCCCAAGCACTGCTGGAGTGAGTCTTGTAGCTCTTGTTGTCTTCACAGCCCTACGTCTCCCAGGCAAGTACACCAAGCTGTCTGACTTGTTATCATTAGAACAGGGAATCCTATGACTGATTCCTGTAGATATAAAAAACAAGGGATTTGAAGTCATATAATTAGCAAGGAAGCATTTTTGGTGGTGGTCACAGAAGTTCACAGAATGCTGAGTTGGAGGCGACCCACAAGGATCATCACATCCAACTCTTTAAGTGAATGGCCCATACAGGGATCAAACCCACAACCATGACTTGATTAGCACCATGCTTTAACCAGCTAAGATACTCTCATATTTCAGATTAAATTCCACTAATTAAATGCCACTTTAAGAGATAATAATCTCTGTTGTAATTGGTGTTTCTGAAGGCAGACAGACTGCTACAGTTCTCTTTATACAAACGTTTTCTACATTAAAGTGATTTCATTGGGATTTCAGCCCAAAATTCAATACCTGTGCTTCCCTCACTCCACTGTTGCACAGGTTTTGTCTCTTTCCGAGCCTCTTCTGAAGAGTTTTAAGAAGTGACTACCTTAGGAGCATTTGGTTTAGAAATATTTCCCATCCTCATTTACTTCCTATTGAAAATACTGAGACAGATTGGTTGCTTCTCTGTCTGCATCATTAACTTCCTCTAACCTTGTTCTTTTTACCTATAACAATTCACTACATTCAAATTTAGACTTCAAAACTCTAAGCTGAAAGAAAACAAGTTGTGTTGAAATGTCCTGTGCATTTTGTAGTTCACAAGCTGCCGTTGTCTTGTCTTATGCCATTACCTTTGAGACCTGTTTTCCACATGTGGCCTTACAGAATCATTATGTTATAGGATATGCTGTGAGGTCCTAGTAGAAATCTGCTGCACCAAAAGCAACTTTTTAACAATGAAAATATCACTTAGAGAATACTAATATTATTTTGGTGCCCTTAACTGAACACATTATTTTCTAGTTTATTTGCTTAAACTGCCAACTTTTTTCTTCCTCTCCCACACACTCATTTTTATGATTCCAGGAAAAATATTTCAGTTATAAAAGTTGTCTTATTGGTTTGAAGACTAAGCTACATTTCTCTGTTTGGCTAACAAAATAAAAAGCAAACATCATGCTAAGATTTATGTTCTAAATGGGGCAGTCCCGTGGCGTAATGGTTTGCACTCTGAACTCTGAATCCCAAGGCCACGAGTTCCAGTCTCAGTAGGGACCGTCCCCTGGGCAGTTAAATGCGTCCCTGCCATCTGGTCCCGTCAGATCTCAGATGCTGAGCGCAGGGTCAGCTCCGGTTGTTAGTACCGGGTGCTGTAGACAGTCCCGAGGATTTCACTGTCACTGTCCGAGCTCGCTCGGCCGTGGCAAATGAACCTTAGGACGACTTAAACGGTGGGGCCAGTTCTGTGCACGCTGTCCCTCACCTAAAAAATCCACTGCGCAGCCTGGAAGGGAACGCCTACGTGGGGAGGAGAGCCCTTCGAAGCCCAGATGTTCGTTCACGAAGTCTGGCCATTATTATTATTATGTTCTAAATTTAGCTTTGAAGAAGAGAGAGAAAGAACTTGCACCTTCCTGAATTATACTGTCCTGATTTATCCCTGGGTGATGCCACTGTGAACAGATGCAGCTTTCCCTTTTTTTTTTTTTTTTTCCTTTTCTTTTACAATTTCTGGGGAAGGAAAAGAGTTTTCAAACACATTTATTTCAATGCAAGGCAAATGACAAGCAAATTTCTCCTCACTCTGTCTCAGCTTTGCCTTTTAGTCACTGTAGTGCAAGCATTTTGCTCTGAGACAAGACTTCACTGATTTTTGGCCAGGTTGTAAAAACAAAACCTGCAGATGATGAAAAAGGGAAGAATCACTACCAAGGACTGGATTAAACCACTAAGGTTGTTTTTAACCAAGCGCATGCCATAGCTCCAAGTGTCTGATTCTGACTCTGACAATCACTAGTCCACCAAACGTTCATTTCAGTATTTTTCAGTAATAGGTGAATGTTCCCCTTTGATTATTGGCTAAAAGCAAACTTAGCCTTCTGTTCTTTACTTTTAAACTTTTGGCTGTGCAGGCTTTTTATCTTTCCTTCTTAATACTATAAGCGGTATTTGTTTATATACACTATATATATACATGTGCTTGTGTGTGCTTACATATATATATATAGTGTGTGTGTATATATATGGTTCACAGACCCTTTTCACAAAATTACTTTTCAGAATGAGAACATGCAGAAAAAGGAAAAATAACTAGAAAACAGAAACAGTCCTTAGGAGAGATGAGGTGAAAAAGATGTGCAGCCTGAAAGTTTATTACATACAACTGTTAACAAAAGCAACTCAGCGCTCACCAGGTGGGAACTGAACATTCTCAAGATCGGAAACAGTTTTTCACTGGAGGTACAAACTTATCCAGTGCTGACCTCCCGTGGTACGCAAGGAATCTGCAGTCGCCAAAAATAGCCAAGAGTCAACAGCACTGCGAGGCTGGAGAAACACCGGTAGGCTGAGAACTCGCGGAACACAAAGGGCTGGTCCCAGAAGACACACCCCCCACACCCCTTTAAATGTTAGTGGTTTAACTCTCGAGCGCACAAAATCCTACACCTTACACAACACTTAAACGTGGTGAATCGATCAGGTGAAAACAGTTCTTAAATTTGAGGATTTATCTAAATTCTTTGCAAAGATTTATGAACAGCTTTAGCTGAGAATCCTGTCATTCATCCTTGCAGATCAGAGCTGTGTTGGTATCATCACCAGTGCTGTTATCTCACTGTGTACAAGGCACGGAGCATGCTTCTCTCATTACTTGTGGTTGAGTGCATTTGACTAAGTAATTTGTGGAAATCCAAGTCTCTTGTCTCACTTCCAACACCTTCCTTGCTGTTCCTTTTCCCACCAGTACACCAACATCACAACTGTCACAGTGAGGTGTATGAGCTCTACATCTCCGCTATTCACTCCTCTAAGCACTTGTCCATATCACTCACATCACCCATCCCAATTAGGTTCCAGAGAATCAGAAAATGAGGCCATAAGTGAGAACCCAAATATTTCTAAGAGCATCCCTCAATGGTGAGCCCATTGAAGGTCACAGAAAGCAGACACTAGCAGCTCTGCCAGGAGTGAACTGTCAAAGCCTGAGGGCTGCGACAAGGACAGGATTAATCACATTCTTACCCCGCTCTGAAGTCCAGTTGCACTAGGTACCCTTTCATTTTGGTATACCTATACCTGTTCTACTAGACCTGATTCCTAGTCCCTAGAAAACACCTCATCCACTCTCCAGCCAATGCAGGACATCCCCTACCCTCAAAGCCACAAGGCTCTCACCAAGAATGCCTGTACAGGCATTCAACAAAGAGGGTGCTCAGAGTCCGACCTCAGAAGTGGGACCAAATTTTTTCCTGGAGCCTTCCTCTTTCACCATCAGCAGAAAAAGCACTGTGTATAAAACAGGCCTTCCCAGTATACCTTCCAAAATGGGAGCACACTAAGGATGCCTTCATCTTCCCACACAGCTGGAACTGCTACTCAAATACAAACATGAGAGTCTTTCTAGCTGCAGATCCTGTGCTTTAAAGTCTCACCCCTCACAGTCAGCAGAGAGCAAGCCACCCCCAGCAATCACTGCCAGATATGCTTTTAAGTCTTTTTTTAGGCCATCAACACACCTTCTAGCCATCTTCGATCAGAAACTGGCTCTTTATTTTTGCTTCTCCTTATTTCTCCCCTCTTTCCTGCTGTTTGCAGGTTCCCTGGTCTGTGTATGAGTATTACCACCGTTATTTCCCGTCATGCCTGAGGTATGAAGTTAGTAAAGTGGTGACTCACATAACCAAGTTTAGCCTGAGTTTTCAGCCAGGGCTGACCAGGCTTTCTGCAGTGCTATAGTGCAGAGGTTTCTGTTTGGAGACTCAAATGATGTCCTCTTTAGAAAGGGCTGGTTCCTTCCTTCTGGTCACGGACCTCTTGACCTATGAAACCAAAGAGGATACAGAATAAGGGAAGGAAGGAGGAAAGGAAATGGTTTTTACTTCTACAGCTGTGTAAAAATCAGAAATTTCCAAAAATATCTTCAAAATCGCACTCCCAGGCAGCTTCTTTTTTGGAGTCTCTTTTCTTTAAATGTGTTTTTTGTGCTTTCTCCCAGAATGGTTGTGAGGAGTTTTGGCATTTCAAATTGAACATAGACCATGTGACTCATTACATGGGGTGATTTTCTGAACTCCTCTCCCTGTTACTTCCCAAAGTCAGCAGCAAAAGAAGAAGTGCAATCCCTCACAGAAGATGTTTCATATCTAGAACCAGCACTTGATAAAGATATATCCTGCACTGCACTGCTACAAGCCATGTGGAGATAGGCAGACTGGGTGTAGTGTCAGGGCAGGGAAACTAGAAAGCTATCAGAGGAAAGCAAGATGAAAGTGGAAGGGAAATGAAGTAAGTGGGTGATAAAATAATTCTGTTATATAGGGAGAAAGCCAGAAGGATCAAAGGACCTCTTTTATTTGCATTTTATCCTCATTTCTGTTCCTTGCAGTTTCCTTCCTCTGCTGTATATTATTATCACCTCTATTATAAAACTTTCTGGTTGCTTGCAATTATCCCCCTTTAATCTCATGCTAGGCTTTTCCTCTTTGATCCACTGCAGTACATGCCTTCTTGCCATATGACTGTGTGACTGCTGCATATGTATGTAAAAACTTACATTTATTTCAACTCTATTTCCAATTGTGTCTCCAGTTTAAGTCTCTAAAGTCCAGGCAAAGTTGTGTGTCCTTCACAAAATCCTTTCTGCTTACTTCAGTTAGTGTTGATTCAGCTCCCAATAAAAATGTTAGAAATGAAAAGTTCCTTCTATCATCTTCATTTTATTTTTGCACAATTAAGTTACAGTTATAATTTTATACAATAAAAGAATACAATCTACAGAGAAGGACACTTAATCACACTCTTAATGGCAAGGCTAAGCTGTGTTCAATAAAGAAGAGACCAACCTGTCACTGGCAGACCTTTGATTTTTTCTCTTCAACATTCAAAAAAAGCCCACCTTCTCCTGCTGCACCCTCTGTCCTCTATCAGCTTCTCCTGGGACCAAAGCTTCCTCTGTCCCTGCAAAGCAGGCTTGACATCAGGGCTGGCAAGGCTGAAGAATTACTGAAGAGGGCTGGGACCTAAGGGCAGGGAGAAAAACCCTGAGATGACAGGGAACAGAGCAGAGTCAGTCATAAAGTCAACAGGGAATATGCTCCTTCTCCAAAAGACAAGCCTGTGCTTGCTTCTCTGGTGGGAAGCAGGAGGCAGCAGCCCAGCCTGGCCTCATCCCTCTGCAGAGGGAGGGCAGCTCCCCCTCAGGGGCAGCCACTCCCTCACAAGGCTGGCACCAGGCAAGACCAGGTCCAGCCCTATGTGCCATTTTCTCTCCTTCTCACTGGTTTTGGGTCATATTTTCTTAGCTGTGCTCAATCCTTCAGAGCGTATGAAACACACTGGCCCTGGATGGCAACAAAGTCTCATCTTCATTCTTCTTCTTCAAAGGGAACACTGAATGAACAGTCTGGAGTAGTCAACTGTATGTACGTATTCCACACTTACGAAATTTATATGGAATGTCAAAAAATACGAAAGTCTACAAAATATTTAAGCAGCTTGTACTGTCAATATTGTTGATTAAACCTCTTGATTTTAAAAGGAACATCAAATATGAAGGAAAATTTCTTCTTTGCCTTGTTCACATAGGCTGAATTCCTGTCAAACAGCCACAAT
Source organism: Acropternis orthonyx (assembly GCA_035583155.1). NCBI lineage: Eukaryota > Metazoa > Chordata > Aves > Passeriformes > Rhinocryptidae > Acropternis > Acropternis orthonyx. The sequence goes on along the minus strand of JAWWEU010000081.1, from coordinate 124,255,628 downwards.
AAGCACCCCAAGAGCTCTGGAAAAAAAAGAGACACTGAAAGGAGCCGCAGGAAGGAGTTGTGAGAGCACCTAAACTGTAACTCTCATACTGGCCTACACAAATCTTCCAGGAAGCAACATATCATCCAGAAAAATCAAGCTTTTGTTCTCCCTGGCTATAAAAAACATCTGCTCTTCATATCCTTCAGAATATCAGTTCCCCCTCTAGATTAATTTTCTGCCATTCCTTGATTTCCACATCCACAATTAAAAACTCCCATCCGTCACCAACCCTGTGTTGTCCTCACTATCCCCTTCCCTGTGAAGAGGAGAGCCGTTTGAGATTTTAGAAGAGCAACAAGTGATTTCATTTCCCTTCGCATGAGTTTTGTGATAATAAGCACCTAACAAAGCATCGTAGAGAGAAGAGTGACAAAATGCATTGAAATGGTTTGCTTTAAGCTCTTGCACATGCAGCACTCTCTGGAATTAAATAGGACCACGGTTGTTTCTTATGCTGCTTGACATTCAAATAAATCCAGTTGGAGCAACACAAGATGCAGCACATCGTTTTCTTGTATTCTTAGATCACAACATGACCTTGAACATCTTTCCACTGACACCCTCACAGACTTACACTGAAGATACACAAAGGATTTGCATATGTTACTGAGTTAGAAAAGAGACCTCAGGATGTTGCTACCTCACATCCTTCAAATGCACTGCTCTCCTCAACACACAGTCATGTCTCAGATGATGCACCTCAGCTCTCTTTCTCTCCTTTTAAAATCTCAAACAACGGTGAGTTAAACGATGTCCTCCCCCCGTACTCCCTGGTGATCCATTACAATTAGTCACACACACCCCATCCCCTCACCCCCCAGTGACTAATTACATTTTTCTCTCAGAAATACACCTCACTTGATATATTGGTGAAGGTTCTAACATTGAGAGCAAGAAAGTGGATCTTGCTTTGCAGAACTGAAAAGCCTGTGCTAAAACAGCTTTTGCAGCTGTGAGTATCAACACCCACTCACCATGCTGCCTTTTTCAACTTTCTCTTTAGTAAGGTGCATTAGTCAGACTCCTGAAATAAGCACCTCCAGGACTTATTTTCTGTTCTTGTGGTTCTCCTTTGAACTCAAGCCAGCCTGGGCCTTCCCAAAACATTAACAACTGTGGTAATAAATACATCTGATAAGAGTTCACAGAGCATTAGCATCAGCAAGTTAACAAATGGCTACCAAGTGTTGGAGAGCATTACGTGCAGGGGATATATCACAAACCCTGGAAGCTCTTTAAGACCTCCAAAGGGCATCTGCCCTCCTGGGGAGTGTGGATGGGCACAGCTGACATGAATTGACTCACAGGGCTGGATGCTCCAGCTCATAGACTTCAAAGGCTTCAAGTTTGGTAGAGCCTTAGTGATTCAAGTTTCTTATGACTGACTGATGGAAGAAAGAAAGGCTCTTAGTTTATTTTTGCTCACTTGTGGTGTTCTGAGTCCCTGGGCTTTAAGAGAAAAATAATGTTCTGCAGGCATTGCTACTGAAATAATAGTGGTAGCAGTTATCTTAGTAGACTGGTAAGGGGAACTATGCATGGTCAGCTTGCTAGTTCACAGCATGAACAAGGTGTGGATGGATTGAAGGGCTGGAGTCAGAATATGCAGAGCACTGATGAAATATGCATGCAAATGTACTCTCTGTCTGATGTGGTGATGTGTCTGACACCCACAGAGGAGAGACAGATACTCTAGGGCTAACTTCCACTGTTGCTCTCATGAGATGTGGGCTCTGTGGCTCTCTGCTCATCCCCTCCTGTGTTAGCTGTACAAAGCAGAAGGGTTCTCACAGGCTGTTCTGGCAGCTTCAATTTCCTGGGTGTCAAAACTTCCTAGGTAGCCTTCCTGCTGCCAGGAGCCCAGAGTTGCTGAGTGCAGGGATATCCCTTACTGGCCTGCTTCCCTAGGGTAAACTAGACTACAATTCCCTGAGTGTGGTGTCCTGTATCCTAGGGGGAGAAGTGAACCACTAGCTGCCGAGGTCTGTCTTGGGTTTTGATGTTTTCTCTTCTGATCTTAAAGTGTGATCTTGAGTCTGTGTGGTGCGTGTTTCATCAGGAATCAGGTTTCAGAAGCAAATGTGACAGCTTTTCTTTTTTCATGGCCTAAAGACTCAAGGCTGTGGTCAGTCTGTACAGACACTGTTTTCTCTCAGATACCCACAGCTTTTATTTCAGTAGATATGCAAAGGCTGTCCACCATCTTCTTGATGAACTGTATCTTAACCACCCAACAAATTGCATGGCAAGCTCAAGCAGGAATTGAATTGTGCACTGTGCCTAGTTAAATCTGCAAGGGAGATACAGACAAGCAGAGTGTAATTATCCAAAGTGGAAGCTGGACAGATTATGAGGCCGTGACTCCTGCCTGTTACTCCAGGTTTCATCTGGGGTAAGCAGAGAGGGTGCTGGCAACAGCAATCCCACAATTCAGAAAAGAGTCTCTGCAGTTCACCTGCTGACTCCAAACACTGTGTTAGAGCACATATACAAAGGCTGTAGCGGGAAAGGATGTACACGGATTTCAGATGAAATTCTTGGTTATCATACCAGCCAGGCAGCCAGGAGCAATTGCTGAATTCTCATTGTTGGAACCTTAACTGCATTTCTCTCTGGGAAATGCAGTGCAGCTGTCTTAAGGCACAGGCAAAGACAAGTCATATTAGAAAAGTGATGCCTCCAACTGAGGTACAGTCAGAGTGAGGTTCTCTGAACAGGAACTGACATCTTTAATGACTTGTGACAGAAAATGAAAATACAAGTTTTATATTGTGAAAGCTGCATTATTGAAGACTTCTGCTTCAATTTCATGGTAAGAATTCCTTGCCATTTATTCTGTTTCAAACTAATCTGGCTTCTTGCAACTTCTGAATGGTGTCCTTCAACCTCAGCCCTTCTTCTGAGACTTTAGTTTTATTCTGAGCTGATGTTTGTGACTCTGCTGCTTTCCTTCTTTCACAGCAGAGCTCTTGTGCTTGTGCTGCAGAGAGTACTCAGTTACTGGAAGGGAAAGTCAACATCAGGGAAAATCAAGTGACATTTCTGTCTAGGAGAACTGTGGTAAAGATTAATCCAATTTATAGAAGTACTGTTCAGTAAACATTTGAATACTTTCTTTCCTAACCAAAATTTTGAAAAGTTGAGTCTGGGTGTCCTTAGTCTGTATTAAAGTCCATAAATAAGAGGATGGTTGTCAAATATGCCATGTTTTACAGCTGCTTTAAAATGTGCACTAAAAAAAAAATTATAGAAAAATGCAACTAGGAAGAAATTAACTTTTTTTTTTCCTAGAAGGATGAACTATTTGATTAATGGTTCAGTCATCTTACCTCAAACATGGCTCACTGGAACACATGGGAAAAAAATTTGGGATGGTGGTTCTTATCAGGGTGGGTTTTTTTCCCCTCACTGAACTCCATTCTCTAGCTGGAATGGGGCACTAGGAGTATTGTGACAGTGTTGAGTGGAATGCAGATCCCAAGGCCTGTAAAGCAGTAAAACTATCTGTGAGTATACATCTCTGTGTGGAACAAAGCCAAAAAGAACCGGTTTGAATTGGAAGATGTCAAAATGAAACTTTCCACATGAGAACATTTCTACATATTTTAATGGGGGGTGCTGGTGGTCATATTTGTCAGTCTTTATCCTGAACGTGAGACAAAAGCATTGTGTTGAAATATCAGAACTGAAAGTGTTCTGATTACTTGTTCAGTAAAACACACACAACTTTCACTGAGGTCAGCTCAAGTCCAAGTTTCTAAGAAGACTAAGAACTACAACAGCAACAAAGCTCTACCCAGTGCTGGACTGGGCACCCCAGCAGTAGCGTGGAAGTTATCCTCTCCCCTATAACATGCCCTGCTAGGAAGCATCCTGCCCTCTTACGGGGCTAGGATTGTGCATATGCTTTCTCTGAGTACTGACAGAGGATGTAGAGGGGCAGCGTGTTTGTGCTGGCCTTGCCTTACAGTGCATTCACAGGGGAGCAATCCAGGTGCAGTCCCGGCTTACACAACCTACTGTGCAGACTGAGGGCTGGTTGCCTGGGAGTTGGAACACTTGTGGTTAAAGGGTGTTCACTGCTGAGAAAACAGAGTGCTGTGGGTAACCCAAAGGGCTGGCAGGTTTTGTTCGTCACCGTAGGGCGCCTTTGCACCAGCACTGCTGAGGCTGCAACAAATGGAGATCAAAACTTTCATGATAAGGAGCTTCCAAGGTGTGTGAAGGCTGTGTCTTGAACCAGACAGGAAACGTGGCTTGCTTAAACCACCTTGATTCCTGCACAGTGAAGGCCAGCATGTGTGTAAACCATTTCTGAGGATATCAGAGTGTTGGCCTGGCAGGTTATAGCAGGCAGAGAATTTTATGTTGTAAACTAAGCCAATTACTATGTCTGAGAACAGGCCACCAGACATTTTAAATCACCTAGGTTCTGATTTAAAAACAGACTTTTAAAAACCTGTAAAAGATGTCTGTAGCAACGTATCTGATGTGTCCCTGTTAAAACACAATTTTATGTGATAAATTAAATCTAGATGGGAGGCAAAGTATGCTGTTAGGAGGCAGGTTGATGGTCCAGGTAAGCAGGACTTGGATTAGATGTCCAAGGTGCCCGTCTCGTTTGTTGAGGTAATCACTATTAATACTCTGAGAACACTTCCATCCCATTATTTTGTGCCATCCATGTGAGTATAATTCACATCCTTGTACAATTCTCTATTTGCTCTAGGGAGGTCAAACCAGAGGCCCTCTGTTGTTGGTCATGCTTTTTGAAAGGCCAGTGCTTGTTGACCTGCTGTAAAGATTAACTTCCGAGTCCTAATGTACTTCATTATAACTTAATACCTGGAGACTACTTTTGGCACAAGCTGTGGTAGAAAGTTGAAGAATGGACTTGTAGGAACAGCAGCCATAGGGAAGGAACAGACAAATGATAAGACAGTCTGTGCTCATCACAAAGCTGTGCTTAGATGCAGTGAAGATGTTTTATCTTAGGCAGGCAATGATTGCTGCTTCTTTCATCTGCCAGTGTACAGCTGAAGGAAATGCATGAAGAGAGACTTCAAAACTGGAGGCATTCTAACATAGTATTTTCAAAGATATCTTAAAATTATCTGAGAGACATGACCAGACAGAGAAGTCAAAAGGGCTAGAAAGCAGTGGACAGCTAACGAGCACCTTGCAAGGAGTAGAAAGGATGGAGAGGACAAACTTTCCAAGCAGGGCAGGGGAAGGAGGGAAAGCCAATGAAATTTTTGGCTTAGATGGCAACATAAATGAGTGGGGAGGAGGCCAAGACATTTTAAAGTCTGGCTGATAAACTCTATAAAAGCACTGCCACAAAACTTAGCACCGTAAAACAGAAATGTGTGCCTTGCTAAAAGTGTCTTGAAAGTTTCTTTTGATTTTTCTTCAGCCTTTCTGTGCTCCTTTAGCCATACCTGTTGGCTACACTGCTGTGCACTGGAGTTCATCCCACTACCATCGTCAGGTCTTCTCTCCTTGCCACTCCCCTCTACATGTCGTAAGAGTCCACAGGAAGAGTTTGACAAATTCAGCCCACTGGCCTTTTAAAAGAGGGATGGGAGAGGTTGCTGGTGTCTAAAATGTGGGCTGTTCCAAGGGGCTGGTGGCTTGGACCTATGATGTAAATGAGTGCTATTTCTGTAAAGGACTGAAGGTATCAACTCAGGTCTGAAAGGCAAGAAGTCAGCAAATAAACAAGATAAACAAAGGACAAGTATAATTTAGTTTCTTTCAATTCAATGCCCAATAGACTAATTTCACCACACAAAATACAAGCTGTTTCAAGTACCCCAGGAAGTCAGAAAAAGGAAAAACAGATATGTTTTCTCTTAGAAGTGGTTTTCATGTGAAATGCCAAAGATGAAATGCATTTTTGAGCTACTGATTAGCTTTAAAACTATGCTATTCAAAAATCCACTTGAATTTTCTGTAATATTGCCTTTAATTTCACTGAAATATTTTTCTGCTGTTCTCGTATTTGATTACTAAAATTGAATGGGAAATTTTAACTATATTTCTGTACTCTGAGGTTCTGAGAAAAGACTGAAATAAAAAGGGAAATACACTTATGTGGCTGTAGAGTTTAGGTTGGAGGCTTTTGACACTTAAAAGGCCAAGCACAGAATGCCTTCCACTTACAAGCAATGTAAAAGCAGTGATAGCATGTTTCAGAAGCAATGCAGGTTTCTTTGAGTCAAGCCAGGATGCCCCTCCTGTAGGATAAAGAGTAGGATCAACAAGTATTTCAGAAGAGGCTTGTCCTCCTCCACAGTGATATGGAAACCCTAGAATCTTTGAAAGCCAATTTACAAAAACAGAATGGCTGGAGCTGTTCAAGAACACTGAAATGGTGCACAGCTCTGGCCACTCCATGGGAGCTGGGAGCACATGCTGGCATCACTTTGGGTGTTAAATTATTACTCAGAGTCACTTAGTTGTTCTCTTTGAGCCTTCACATTAAGTCTGTACTTCTAATTACTGTACTTAAGCACTCTGGTAACACTGAAAATTGAACATGTAAATCCCAGAGGTGCTTTTGGAAAAGTGAAACTCCTAAAACAAAGGTGTATGTTAATTCAATGTGTTATCTGTGCAAATCTGGATTAGTACATCCTTACTCCACACATATCCAACATTGTGCTGGAAATAGCTCTCCTTCACTCTTGCATGCAGTCATAAAATATTCTGAGTTGGGATCACCGAGTCCAACCCTTAGCCCTGCACAGGACCATCCCCAAGAATCACACCATGAGCCTGAGAGTATTGTCTAAGTGCTTCTTGAACTCTGACAGGCTTGGTGCTGTGACCACTGCCCTAGGGAGCCTCTTCCAGTGCCCAACCACCCTCTGGGTGAAAAGCTTTTTCCTAGTATCTGACCTAAACCCTCCCTGACACAACTTCAGGTCATTTCCTCAGACCCTGTCACTGGTCACCACAGAGAAGAGATCAGTGCCTGCCCCTCCTCTTCCTCTCATTGTAACTGCAATAAGGTCTCCCCTCAGTCTCTTCTCCAAGATAAACAAGTGACCTCAGCCACTCCTCATACAGCTTCCCCTCAAGACCCTTCACCATCCTTGTGTCTCTCCTTTGGATGCCCTGTAGTAGATTTATATCTTTCTTCTATTGTGACACCCAAAACTGCACGCAATTCTGCATGGATTTTCCCTTTACATATTTCCTAAATTAAAAAAAAAAAAAAATCTGTCTAAGTATGTACCAGGTGAGCTTATTACTTGAGTTTAAAGGCTTATTAACTGCACAGCCCACCTGCTCTTCTACAACCTGTTCCAGGGTATAAGGCTACTGCTCTGATGAAGTGTCAAGTCAGCGAGACACTTATCCAGTGAAACTCTCTGTGACTTAACTCCCCAGGTACACATTCAGACTAACAGGAGGAGAGATTTTAAAGCAGGGCTGTTTTAGAAGCGAGGACTTGCATTCACTGTCTTGGTTTTAAGGAAGGCAATTTTAAGGTGCACATGGATCCCCCATGTTCTGTTTCCAAATTCAACTGGACTTTACTGTTTTCAGATGTGACAACCTGTGAATCAGACTAACTAGAAGTGCTTGGAGTTACCTGCATAGACAGACTTCTTGCCTGAACAAACACTGTCCAACCCTAAATGTGGTCTAAACCCCGTGAAATTGTCAGTGATTGCTTTCAGCCTGAACTGACTCCATGTCTCAGGCTGAAGTCTGCCTCTGAAAAGTCTGCCTGGCTTTTCCCTGATTCTCTGCTCAGGCTACTTAGTAAAAGGGCAGTTCTAGACCACGCCTCTACTTTCCTCTGGGCTTTGTTTCTATTCCCTGTTTCTTCTCTTATTATCACAAAGCACTGATGGAATACAGTCATTCCTACAAAATTACTGTGGTAAGTGGAAACTTCGCAAATAACCTAAATAGGTGACCACAGACATTATTTAGGGAGAACCCAGGGGGTTTGGGGAGGGAGAGGAAGGGAAGCTGGAATTTATTTTGTTGTTTTACAGCAACTGTATCCCTAAGTTTAGTGGCTGAATAGCTAAAGTGCCATGCTGAAGGAGACAGGTTCCTGACATCTCCCTTCTCCTTCAAATTGATGTTGGTCTCTCACAGACAGACACTGGCAGGCTTAGTTGTAATGTCTGAGGCATGAAAGTGCCCAGCTGACATGACACCCACTGTCAGAGGTTACAGACTTGTAATGAGAAGAAAATACAAATCTTATCCATCCTCTTCCTCCCTTTACCTTGTAGCTCATATTGTACTTCCTAGAGGAAACACACATTTTTCTGGCAAAAACAAGACTCCTCAGATATATCTGGTGAGGCTGAAATCTGCATTTTGTTTCTTAAATCACCATACAGTCTATAAAGAATCTAGACAAGCATCTTCATGCACCTTACATGTTCCAGCAGCTTAAGACTCTCCCAAAAGATACTGCAGAGGACCAGGATCATTACACAGGAGAGGTGTAGGACAGCTAAGTACTTAATAAAGCTGAAATTTGTGGTAGCACTTCCTGCTGTTCACCTGATTACAGTTACATCTGTATTAGGCTGAACAGGTTCAGTGCCTGTCCTCTGACTCTAAGGGTCAGTGACACTGCCCAGCTTGTGTCCATGTGGCAGAATTGTCCTTCTCTCCTTAAGCAAGTCTCCAATGGAGTCTCCTGGGAACAGTTTCTGGCTTGTGTCTGGGCACTGCCTGAGCAGTATGGGCTGCATGGACTGAGGCCATACCAAGAAGCATGCTGTCAGCATGAACTCATCAGTCACCACTTGTGCCCTATTTAGCTCATTATTATTTTATTTTAGTTATTCCAAAAAAATACCCCCCCCAAAAAAAAACAAAATAAACAAAACAAAACAAAAACAAAAACAAAAACAAAAAAAAAAAAAAAAAAAAAAAAACACCCCCCAAAAAACCCCACACCACCAAGGGGAAAAAAAAAAGGAAATGCTCTTCAGAAGAGAACAAAGTTATGAAGATGATTTATTTGAATACAGACCTACAGGCAACTGTGCAACAGTGAAGCAGAGCATGGAGTACTGTGGGGACACAATGAACAAGTCCTTCCAAAACCATGCAACAGCTCAATCTATATTTTAGGAGTTTTTAGACCATGATTTTAGGAGCAATTGAAAAAGAAAAAAAAAGAAAAAACCCAAACCAAAGTAACCATGCCTGGCAGCCTAGCTTTTATTTACTGGGAACTGTAAAATAAACTATGGAGGCAATGTTATTTTCTTAAAGAGTCACTGTCAAATAAAAGACAATAGAAAACACACTTGCATTTGAAATCTATGTGTCTCCTGGTGTTGCATGTCACACAAACAGCAAAACTGGCAGATGCTACTAGCAATATTTTTTTTTCTTTTGCCTAGTGTGTTGGCAATCTTGAGGGCTATTTTGGTGGATCTTCCACACAGCAACAGGAAGGAACATTTTTGAAAGTGTGATTGTAAAACCACAAAACATTGGCTTGGGAACTTGGTCACTTGCCCCTGAAGCTGCCCTTATTTCAAACTAAAAGTAACTCAACAAACATTCACTAAACTCTCTAGATTCCCCACCCTTGCCAGTCACCATTTCCTCAGCTACAGACAACCTTAAAACAGTCCTTTTTAAAACTGTCACTGCTGGCTGGGTTGTGCTACTCTGTAAATAAAGAGATTGTTCCCTTCTCTATATCCAGAATCCTTAAACCTATTTTCTTGTCTCTCTTCCACAAGACAAACAAAACAAAGGAAACCTCTACTCTTCTAACTTCTGGCTTGCCCAGCGTCTGCTCCCTGGTTTGCTGAAATGTATTGATCTCTGGTCGGGCAAGCCATCCTCTTGCAGGGCCCGGCTGTCACAGCCTCTCACTGCCCTCTGGGCAGAGTCTCCTCCAGCAAATCAATAATGTATTCCAGAGCCTGCCTTTCCCTGGGGAATGCAGCCTGCCTTCCTCCACCGGTGCAGCGCAGGGAGAGGAAATGCAGGCAGCAGCTGAAGGGCTGGGCTGGGCTGCCCCTGCAGCAGACAGGACTCGGGATGCCAAATCAGCTCCCTGTCACTCCTCAGATGCTGCTCACAGTCTGCAGCACTCTCCAAGTGCCTCAGACAGGCATGCTGAAATGGAAATACAGTCATCCTGACCAGATCTAAATGGGAAGAGAGGTATTTCTGGATAAACAAAATATCTCAAAGGAAATTAGTATTTTAGTGAAATGACAGGTAAAGAGCTGTGCCTCTTGCACAACTGCGTGAGGCTGCAGTCTGTAATTACCTGCCATGTTCTAAGGTGGTTTTTTTTCCTGTGGGATTCTAGCATTGTTGATGAGCAGAACAGCCAGTGACCACTTGGTGAGCACCTGGTCAACAATTGGATTTGTCCTCTGTTCTGCCTGTGCTTATGTGTCTTCATATGCCAAATGTTGCCCCAGCTCTGCTCTGCACAGAGAGTTATTCATCAGTGTTGCTCAGGGGCTCAGATGGCAGAGTTACTCACCAGCACTAATGCAGATGTTGTTACAAGCCTTCTGGAGGAGAGGGCAAGTTTTCACACCATCATTTTTACTCGAGTGATGACGGACTCAGGGTGTTGTTATAGGAAAATTTCTTCCGGTGGCAAAAGCAGCTGAAGACGTTCCCTCTCTTTGCTCTCATTTCCAGCTGCCCAGTCCATTCTGGCAGCACAGTTCACTGCCTCCATAGTAGAGCTGATACAACCATTTACTAGGCTGGCCTGTAAATCATCTGCACTGCAGGCCCACAGACAGTTTCATTAGTGTATTTGGGGAGCTGGTGGCTGCCACACAGAGGCAAGGAACAGTGTAAGGGCAGATGTGACATGAGGGAAAGGAATCTAGCTTTGATACTGCAGAATATGTTCATTTGACTAAACCTTAAGGGAGGTAAAGAACAGGAAAAAGGGATACAGTACTTTGTAGTCTCAGTTGGAGACACCTTCAACTTTTGTTTTGCCTACTTTTTCACACTATTTAACTTTTTTTTGCACTCACATTATTGGGACAAGAAGTCTGGTAATCTCAGCTGTAGCTATAACAGCACAGGTTGGACATCTGAGGATGGGGCATATACCAGCAGTGGCCAGAAAGCCAGAGTTTAAGCTGGTGCCCAGAGTTGTGTAAGCAGCTTTGCCACACTGGCAAAAAGAGATTCTAGTTCTGCCTAAGTGGCATTTAACTGCCTTGCCCCTGAAACCATCCTGTCTCTGTCATACCTCCCTCACATTGCTCACTGTGTATATTCCAGTTTCTGCAAAATGAGAACAGGAGCCATCTGGATAACATCCCTCTTCAGTGCTCAACTACAATTCATCCTCAGAGCACCATCCACCCCATGCACTGAGGTATCCTGTGGAAAACAACACACAATCCTGCCATTGAAACCTGCAATATGCTGAATATATGCAGAAGGAAGATAAATTAAGAACAAGTCCTGCAGCATAATTTTGCAGGTTGTATTAAAAGCAAAGAGAGGAAGCTCATCATCTGAATTCACATATGTTACCACAAGATCATTTAGCAGGCTTGATGAATGCTGTAACTCCACAACATGGCCTTCTGCCATTTGAGCTGGAGGATTAACCTCTGTCGGTGGCAAATTGCCATGTCTTACACAGATGAGCAGTGCAAGGGCTTGATGCTTTCTTGCTGTTATTTGTTGACAGCAGAGGAACAGGAAATTGTGGGTGCAGCTCCACGTTTCCAGCCCAGCTGGTACATCAGCACGGGACATCCCACTCCCCTCAACTCTGCAGCAGGGATAAGCCCCTCCACTGTTCTGCTTCCTTATCCTGATTTTGGGCAGGATTAGCTCAAGGGATGAGGAGAGATGGTGGCGAGGAGGAGGCAGAGAGCTGCAGAGCAGTGCTACAGCAGTCCCTGGCCCTGGGACCACCTTGGCTGTGGTCAGTCGGCCCCTGAGGGGCAATAGGCCCTGCTCCACGTTTGGGAGGCAGCTGATGAAGGGTGGTCTTGCTGCCTTTGTGCTTCCCAGGCAGACTTTAGATTCCTCCCCTTCAACCCACCTGTGTTTCTCTTTGCCTTGCCCAGGAACCCTACTTTTACAGTCCGGCTTCTCTGTCTGCCTGCCTCCCCATGCACACTACATCTCTCCACGCAGCTGCCGCCCCCATACTCGGATCCTCCAGACACTGTAGGAGGAGACTTGCAGCACCATCTGCCTGCACCCGATCCCGCCCGACCTCTCCATCCCGCACGGCACAGCCGACCCTTCCAGCCCGCGCTATCCCACCGCGTCCTCCAGCCCTGTCACCTCCCCCCACCTCCCTCCAGCTCTGCCTCCCTCTCCCCAGCGCTCCCTCCCTCCCTCCCTGCCCTCCAGCTCTGCCTCCCTCTCCCCAGCTCTGCCTCCCTCCCCTCCAGCTCTGCCTCTCCCCAGTGCCTCGGCTCCCCGCTCAAGTACAATTCCTCCCCTTTCAGCCAGGAAAACACTCGCCACCGCTCGGCACGCAGCCGCTTTCCTAGGTTATTAAAAGTAAATAAATATAGCAAGTGGTGCGCTGACTAAACTTGGGCAAACCACCCTAAAAAAAAAAATAATTAAAAACTCAAACAAAATACCCCAAACAAAAGCAAACACCAAAAAGCCCCAGAGCAGCCAGCACTGCGTGGCGCTGATTCCTCTCAGTTTCGGGCTGGTTCCTCGGGGGCTGTCCCAGCCCCTCAGCGGGTCGCGTTCCCCCGGCCCGGCGCCTCCTGCGCGCTGATGGGCGGGAGATGCGGGAGCGGCGCGGCATCCCCCGAGAGGCCCCTCCGAGGAGCCGGGAGGGGAGGCTTGAGGGAGGTGGAGAGCTGATAGGGCCAGTCTTTGTTTTCCCAGGCCCAGCCCAGAGGATCCCCCGTTCCCCTACACGCAAGCTCTGTGAGAGGCGCGCAGCCCCGAGCACTCCCTCAGCGCTGCCATTTCCGAGCCAGCGACTCCCCCATCTCTGGGTAGGCTGGCAGTGACAGCTTGGTTTTTTCCCAGGGAGGCTGGTTTTCCCCAGGATATTACCACGTCTCTGTGAAAAACACACCGGTGGCTTCCCAGGGTCAGGGGTGGAAAGCAGCAGCCAGCACAGAAGCACGTACCCTGCCAGCGAAGACAGTCCGTGTCCTGTGCCCGAGCCGCTTTGGGAATGGGGGTTGCCAGGACAGCTCTTTTCCAAGTGCAGTTCAACTCTCCACGCTCAACCATTCAAGTTTCTACTAAAATAAGTGTATTTCATGAAAAATTCAGTGATTAGTATGTCTTTGATCAGCCGAGGGACTGATGCTGTAGTCGAACTGGTCTGAAGCAAAAATCATTATTCAGTCAAAGATATATATATATATATACATTTACACATAAGCAACATTGCGATCACAAGAAAGACAAGAAACCACTGCTGACTCCTTCCATTTTGCTCACAATTTTGATTCTGAAATCTTTCATGAAAATGGAGAACAAAATGTTCTTACAATCACCAGTGTTGTTGAAATTCTATATGATTAATTTTAAAAAATCAAGATCATTAAATATAGGAATCAACAGTGTATTGCTAGCATGTGCTGTGTAACTGCATACATTATGTCATGTCTTATTCCAGGAAACACAAAGAAACCCATTACTTCCAAAATTATTCACTCCTCCAACCTGGCACCCAGTTTCAAGTGAGTAGCACAGAAGAGTAACACATCCTACACATTCCCTGCAAACTTTGTTTAAAAATCAACTTCAGAAATCCAGGGATGGGCAGTGCTCTGCCACAGCCAAACGATACACATATTGCCTTGTGCTGGAGCCCACTTGGCTATGTAACTGTACAAACTTGTTTGATATTTTGATTATTATGTTGCTGCTAAGAACTCTCACCCAAATTAAATAGTTTTGCAAAGTTGCTTTCCAAGCACATGTGAAGATTAGAAGCCCTTCAAGGTTCCTTTTATGGACTATTAATTACATTATTATTATTATTTATGTAATTCTCTTCTGTGCTAAGTACTTATGACTCCATGTGCTTAAGGAGCTTACTGGAGGGATTCCACTTACTGGAGGGATTCCAAAGCAAGGATGTTGCAAAGCAGAGCAGGAGAGGGAGGAAGAAGCCTGCTGCTTCTTAGAGGAAAGCGACAGGTTATGTAGGGCTCATGGAAGAAGTGTTTGTACCAAAACATATAGAAGGTGGAAAGCATAAAGAGAAGGGACGGTAGGTGGGTTTCAGGTATGTGCAAAGTCCAGACAGTGGGAGCAAGAAGCTAAATTCACAATAGTGACTTAAAAGGTGCCAGCAGTTCCTTTGAAGGATCTTTGCTTTCAACTGCTCTGATGCCTAACAGCATCCACAGATTTGAAATAGCAGACCTGTTCCCTCTGGAAATGCCTAGCATCAGCAAACTGAACAGGGACTTCTCTGACATGGCTGTAGCAAATGCTAAGGAGAGAGCCACAAGTTAACCCCAAGGGGCTTAGGCTCAGATTCTTAAAGGTAATTAGGTACCTTTAAATACAAGTTAGACATCTAAATCTTTGAGGCTCAGGGTCTTACTTAACTAACTGTGGCCTGGAGGAAGTCTCCTTAATTGATTCACAGCCATGAACCCTTTCCTGGATTTGGATCCTGTTTTGTCTTTCAGAAACTGATCAGGGCATAGTTTTATTTTGACAATTAGGCTGGTGTGGAGGGGACAAATGGTCTCCAGGAAACAAGACATAGAAATGTGGAGTGGATAAGAAAAGTATAATCATTGGTCTCTTGTGGGGAAGAGAACCACCTTGCTTTTGGTCAGCAATGATGTTTTCCTAATCTAAGAAGGCCAGGAAAAGTGAGAAGAGAAAGGTGTAATTTATCATGCCACAGGGCAGCTATTCCTGTATTCTAGGAGTATAGCAAACTTGCTTTTATTCATCTCAGGCATAAAGAGCCTTGAAATTGCAGTCACAATAATTTACACTACATGCAGGAATCTTATAATGTTCTAAATTAATTCCTTGAAGTATTTGTGTGTGTGCTTTGGATTGGGCCTCCGGCACGTATTGCATTCCACACACAAGTCTTGAGGCGTTCAAAAGGATTCATAGCATACATTTTGAGAGAGTTACATTGTTAGAAATGTAGTAATATGTTTGCTTCTGTATAATGTTCAGCTTTTAACAAATTACCTTCTCTTTTTGTCCCTCTCTTCTGTCCTTGCTGCCTACTGTCATAAAATTACAGTTTGATCTCTTTAGGAACCTTGACATTCATTGTTTTGACATTATTTGTAGTGTAATACTCAATATTTATAAACCCTTTCCTGCTGTAATGTTATGAGGTAAATAAAGAAGAGCTAAATTTAAATGCATCAAAGCTCATTTTTGTACCATGTGAGAAATTCATTGCAAGAGAAATGTTTCTGTGATTTAAAATCCAGTGGAAATACTTTTCTTTCAAGTTCCCTGAAGCATTTAGAGGCCAAACAATACAGTTTTTCGACATTAAATGACATACCTGATAGAAACAGAATGTAAAAATATTTGTTTCCTTTCAGTCACTGATGGAGTGAGAGTCTGGAAAATTGATTTCATTTTTTGTATTTCCATTTTTAATAACTTGGAATAGAACAAACAGAACCAGTCACCTCCTGAATAATGATGTGCTGAATTAATTCACTCCTTTTTCCCCAAAAAGGATGTCAAGAGGGAGTCTGAAGTACACGCGTCTTTCTTGCTGAGCTTGCTGTGGAACATCTCCTCCCAAAGGACTGCGACCCTTTGCAGCTCCTTTCCTAAGCTCCACACAGCTCCACAGCTTTCATCTTCCTGCCTCTTCTTCCACCTCCTTTCTGCCTTACAAGCCTTTGCACCCTTCCACGCCTGGCAGACTGGAGCTGCATATTTGTCCTTGTGTTGTGCACCAGGGAATGGCATAAGGGTCCTAGGAATGACTGAGGATCACATCAGGGCCAGGTGTAGCAGCTGAAGAATCACGAAGGATCACAACTGGAGTAGGAGGATTGTCACATCTTGAGAGCTGTGTAGTACAGTCATAAATACTCCCACACAGTAGCTGCTGTGCAGAGTGTTCACTGTGGTGACTTTTACATACTATAGGGGCTTCTGGAATAAATTAAAGGAGTTCATGGGCTGCTAAAACAGATTCAGTTCTCGATGTGTGTTGATCCCCTAGAACCCAAGCAGAAAAAGAGCTGCCAAGGTACGTTAAGTCACTTCTGCATCCCTTCCCCCATCTGTGCCTCTGAGAGGTGATGCAGCTCAGCATTTGGTGTCTCATTACCCAAGTTAGCAGATCTGGTATAAATCTAAAGGGTTTTCATGGCAGGAAGTGGTAGGTGGAGATATCCTAAGGGCTGGAGCAAGGCTAAGACACAGCTGCCAGGGAAACTCGGGTGGGTGAGTGAGTGGGAGGAGGCAAGAACATGCCTGGCAAGGGAGCGCCTTCCCAGGGATGAACACAGCTCAGAGAGAGAGTGATAGAGAGAGTGTAACTGCACAGCAGTGATTGCGGTGGGCTTTGTCCAGCACTCAGTTTAAGAGTAGATGTGGAACACAACTCCCTCCATTCTGTCGCAGAGAAGTGAAACAGGAAAAGTGTCAATCTCCTCTTTTACTCCTCCCCATCTTTCCCCTCTCTCCAAGTAGAAGAAGAAATTTTGAGGAATGAGAGCCTTATTTCCTAAAAGCCAAAACAACCTTTTCACTCCTTTCAGGTATTCCTTTCACATTGTTTATTGATTTGCTGTTGTTACCAGCAAAAAATATCCAAGGAGTTCCAGTTTCTGCTGGAGCAGAGAAATGTTGTTCTGAACTGAGACCTAGCCCTCAAGCATGGAGATGGAAAGTCAGTGTCAGATGATATGCATGGAAATTCCAGCTGTGTTGCCTTCTTTATAGGGTCTAACTCTGTAACTGTTCTCGAAGCCAGCTCTGAGGGAGCAACACTAGGAGACCTGCTGACACCTTCCAAGAACTGAGTGGGCTGGAGCAGCTAGCAGCCACTGCTGCCCACGAGGGTATCAGGAGGATATTTGAGGTGTGGTCTGGTCAGAGGCCATGCTCCCACTAAATCTGGTTGCTTACCACCTTCTCGGAGGGGAAAAAACCCATCACTAATAATTAGGTCCTGACTTTATTGGGAGATCTTGAAACAGTAATTGAGAGGTCTGCCTGTGGGCTAAAACAGCTCTTAGAAAGTTACAAGTAAGAACTTGATACAAAGCACAGGGGGGAAATCCTAAATCCAGGCAGGAACTGTAGGTTTGCACATAGCTGACATTGTCAGTTCTGACCAGGAGCTCACAAGCTGGCATTGCAAGTATCATAGAGGCAGAGGTGTCTTTACTGGAACTGTAAGGCAAGGGCATGTCAGCTTTGGGCTCAAAGGCAGTTTTTTAAATCAATGAGAGTGTAGCAATCTTTGACCTTGGTTTTAAGAGGTCTCTAAAGCCTGTTATTCAGCAAAAGGCTAATAGAGCAAAAGTACAGTGGTTAAAGTTTCCCCTCCCCAACCCCTTTCCTACATGAGTTATACACATCTGGGTTTGGTCCCTTTGTTCTGGGAACGGTAGCAAATATTTGCCATGTGAACATATTCTCTACAAACTTCAGAAAGATAGTTTGTATTTAAAGAAAAGTGCTTTTCATCTTGTCTCCACAGAGAGATGGGCTCTCCCAAATCGATTGGGACAGAGAATGTAAAGAACTTAGAGAAACAAGTCTGCCTACTGGAACTTGAGACCTTGTTTCTATATCATTTTGCAAAAACAAAACTGAAAGCAAAGGTCCTTCAAAATGCTGAAGTGAATGTGTTCATCTAGGCAAGTATAGTTAAGCCTCTTCTTGGGGAAAAATGAATCATTTGACTTACAGTAGGAAAAGAGGATTATTTCCTTTGTTTAAGACTCCATGGAGAATTCCTTATTTGGAAATTGTGCAGTTCCCCCATATTTGGGAGAATCTGCTTGCTGTTTCCTAAGGGTGTGTTTCTAACTGTGAGAACAGCCTAGATTTTAAAGGCAGAGGACTTTCTTCCCCCTAGGAATGCAGTCTACCAAGCTGCTTCAGCTACTTCTCTGTCCAACTGAACATTTGTCTTTCATTTGGATATTGAATTTAGTTATCTGTTAGGAGAATACAGATTGAAAGATCATCTTGCTATTATGTCCTCTTTGGACTGTAAACTTTAAACAGACAGATAGTAATTGTAGCCATTTATCTGAAACAACAGGTGGTTTGATTAAGAAAGTACAGGACATAGCAAGAGAGGAGAAATTATGCAGCTGGAATAAATTGTCTCCATGTAAAAGTCTGTATTTACCATGACTCCAAGAGTGTTTTGCATTCATTCACTAAAGTGACAGCATGGGATTTTGTAGAATGGTGTTTTTATTCATGGCAGCCAACTAGAAAATGTCAAACTGACTAGGAAAATTCCTTAGGATTTATGTTTTTAGTTAATGCTTATTCAGACTTTGCAAAAACCAACCAATCTGATAGAATGGTGAGATAGGAGTCAGGTCAGACACAAAATCCCTATTATAATATGGGTAATAATATAGCACCACAACTAGTAGCTTTGTTTTCAAAGTAGGCTGTAAAATGTGCTCTGAGTTGAAATATAGTGTATGTAATTAGATTTTCCTGCAAAACTTGTTTCTGGAGGGCTAATATTCCCAGCTGCTCTTGGTAAAAAAAACAAAAAGGAAATTTAGAGAAAAGCTATAGAAAACACATCAGAGCTCCATGAAGAGGAAAAAAACCTAACTTTGTAACGTTTATGACCTCACTAACCTGTAGGTACCTCTGACTTCTGCATTTCTGCAGTGTCAGAGTATGGCTACATCTCACTGCTCACCAAAAAATTGTTGGGCTCAAATATGAAGTAACTGTTTGACTTTGTCAGAATTGCATAGAACATTTGTGTGTTACTGTTTTGAGCATTATATTTTCTCCTTGTGTGGCTGTGGCATTCCTTGGAGGGGCTCTACATGCCCAAGAGCCAGGTGGAACCTGGGCAGGTGCAATGGTTTGCAAAGTTGAGGGTGCTTGTGCGTGTCAGTGGGCTAGTGCAGGGTGTCTCTTGCCCGTACAACAGTCACCATCAGAGGTCCTCTCCAGATCTAAAGAGCTTGTGGGACAGAAGAAGAGAAGTTACAGGTCTCCATCTTTTTCTGGTATCATTTTGCCTGCAAAAAGGAAGCTGTAGGCCTTATTTTCATTTTCTACATGTAGTCAGTATTTGCATCTAAAAAGACACAGTATGGAGACTGCTCGTGGGCTGCACGTTCTGCCTCCAGGCAAGTTTCTCCTGGCAGAATGAAGAGCCATTCCTGAAACAGCTGGTGGTCATGCTTTGCTGTCAGTTCCCCCTGAGGACTGAAGGGGAAATTAGTCATCTACAGTGGAGCAGTAGGAAGGAAAAGATGATAAACAAAAGAAAAAAGTCACATGCTTTTTTTTGTTTGTTTTATTTTTCTAAACCTGTACTTTCTCCTGGTGGGATTAATCTGCAGCCAAGGATTTTGAAGAGTGGAGAGACATAAAATGATCCTGTTTAATATCTTTATTGATGATCTGGGTGAGGGGTTCAAGTAAGTTCACAGTCAACACTAAGCTGGGTGGGAGTGTTGATCTGCTGGAGGGTAGGAAGGCTCTGCAGAGGGATCTGGACAGGCTGGATCGATGGGCTGAGGCCAAGTGTATGAGGTTCAACAAGGCAAAGTGCTGCATCTTCATGTGGGTCACAAGAACCCCATGCAGTGCTACAGGCTTGGGAAAGAGTGGATGGAAAGTGGCCCAGCAGAAAAGGACCTGGGAGGTGTTGGTCAAGAGTTGGGTGAGCATGAGCCAGCGTGTGCCCAGGTGGCCAAGAAGGCCAGTGGCATCCTGGCCTGTATCAGGAATAGTGTGGCCAGCAGTGATCCCTGTACTCAGCACTGGTGAGGCTGCACGTCAAGTACTGGGCCACTCATCTCAAGAGGGACATTGAGGTGCTGGAGTGTGTCCAGAAAAGGACAACAAAGCTGGTGAAGGGTCTGGAGCACAAGTCTGATGAGGATCAGCTCAGGGAGCTGGGGTTATGTAACCTGGGAGTCTCAGCAGTGACTTCACTCTCTACAACTGCCTGAAAGGTGGGTGTAGCCAGGTGGGAATTGGCCTCTTCTGCCAGGCAACAAGCAACAGTACAAGAGGAAATGGCCACAAGCTGCTCCAGGGAAGGTTCAGGTTGGACATCAGAGAGAATTTCTTCACTGAAAGGATGGATAAACATTAGATTGGTCTGCCAAGGGAAGTGGTGGAGTCACCATCCCTGGAAGTGCTCAAAAAATGACTGCATATGACAATTAATGCTAGGGTTTACTTGGCATGGTGGTGTTTGGTGAAAGGTTGGACTCAATTAACTTGAAAGGCTTTTCCAGCCTCAGTGATTCTGTCATTCTATGATTGTTGTGGGTGACCTTGGCTCTTGATATCCTCCTCCTCAGTGAAGTATTGCAACTTTTTTTTCCCCAGTCTGCACATCAGATCAAGTGAACCAAAGAGTGTCTGTACTGCTGCAGAAAAACCTGAGAAATCAGCTACAGCCTCACATCACCTGGAGTCCACAGTCTCCCCTAGCATTTGGCAGCCAGGCAGAGCAGGGCTATACCCACCCATGCTAGGGGATAAGTTTTACCCACCCATGCTAGGGGATAAGTTTTGCCCTTATATCTCTGTAGAAAAAAATATAAATATGTTTCCTAGATTCCTCCTTATGATAACATGAAAATATCTGAAACTTTGTGATATCTAATTGATATTTAAGTATTCTGCTGCTTACACTAGGCAAATCTCTTCACTACCAGTTGTTTGTGCTTTTCTCACAGATTTGGCCCTTTAAATCACTTTTGTGCTTTTGTTAGTTTTTCATTAGATCTCTTATTTTCTTTATGAAGAAATTGCATAAATTGCTTCAGTGCAAAAATTGCTTAATGTGAATCAGTCTCCTTGTTTTTATGAGTTTGCAGTTTTGGCAGTATTGGTGATTTTCAAAGAGATCAGAGACTCTCAAGTCTGTAATATAAAACTGTTAATTAGATTCTGCTGCAATTAAATCTAAATAAAGATTTTCTGTCTAAGCTATTTAGCTCTGTTAAGACTGTTCAGCCATCAAATAAACCTGCTTTGTTATTATACCCAAACAACACAGGTCTTGAAGATTCAATAAAGCCTTTAGGACTGTTTCAATGTCATATGTAACAAAAAAATGTAAAGTTGCACTATTCATTGAGTTCTGATCCAATCAACATGAGCCTGACAGTACTACTCACAAAATAAGGGCTCTATTAGGTTTGTGTGCCAAGCTTTTGTAGCAGGGAGGCCACAGGGGTCCTGGGAGAAGATGCCAGAAGCTTCCCCTGTGTCCAATAGAGTGAATGCCAGCTGACTCCAAGAGGGACCCACCACTGCCCAAGGACGAGTTCATCAGTAACACTAGTAGCACCTCTGGGATAATGTATTCAAGAAGAGGGGAAAAAAGCCCAGACAGCAACTTCAACTGGGAGAGAGGAGTGAGAATATGTGAGAGAAGTAGCTCTGCAGACACCACGATCAGGGAAGAAGAAGGAGGAGATGCTCCAGGTACCAGAGCAGAGATTCCCCTGCAGCCTGTGGTGGATACCATTGCAAGGCAGCTGTGCCCCTGCAGCCCATGGAGGTCCACAGTGGAGTAGAGATCCACCTGCAGCCCACTCAGGACCCCATGCTGCAGCAGATGGGTATTCAAAGGAGGCTGTGACCCCGTGGGAAGCCCATGCTACAGCATGCTCCTGGCATGGACCTGTGGCTGCAGGGAGAGAGGAGTCCACACTGGAGCAGGTTTGCTGGAAGGACTGGTGACCTTGCGTGGGACCCACACTGGAACAGTTCGTGAAGAACTGCAGCCCATGGGAAGGACCCACACTGGAGAAGCTGGTGGAGGACTGTTTCCCATGGAAGGGATCCCATGCTGAAGCAAGGGAAGAGTGAGAGGAGTCCTCTCCCTGAGGAGGAAGTGGCAGAGACAATGTTTGATGAACTGACCTCAACCCTCACTCCGGTTCCCCTGTGCTCCTGGAAGGAAGGAGGTAGAGAAAACTGGAAGAAGGGAGGGGTGGGGGGAATGTGTTTTAAGATTTAGCTTTTATTTCTCATTATCCTACTCTAATTTGACTGGCAATAAGTTAAACAAATGTCCCCAAGTCAGGTCTGTTTTGCTCCTGCCAGTAACTGGTGAGTGATTTCTCCCTGTCCTTATCTTGACCCACAAGCCTTTCGCTATATTTGCTCTCCCGTGTCCAGCTCAGTAGGGCAGTGATAGAGTAGTTTTGGTGGGCAATGGCATCCAGCCAGGGTCAATCCACCACATTGTTTTCCAAATTTATCAGCACTTTAGACAGAAGTAATTTTTCAGACAGTTGAAGTGAGAAATGTGTGGTGACGATTAAGGCTGGCTGAACTGTAAGAACAAACGCTCCTCAAGCCCTCCAGAAATAGCCCCTGTTCAGTTATTTTCAGAACACATATTTGTGTGTGTGAGATCTGTTAGGTCTACTCATTTGGTCAAAGTTAAGAGTGTTAATTTTTTTCTGATTTGGGCCAATAATTCTGACATCTGCTTAACAGTTTCCTCAGTGTTTATGATCACCATCTTTAGCCTAATGTACCATCTTGATTATTGAAATGTCACAAGCTAGCTCTAACCCAAGGAGCAAACATAAAGAAATAATATGGCATTTCCTGACAAGTTTTTGCGACGTTGCTCAAACAGTTGTTGTGAGTATGAAAGCATTTAGAAGATGAGCACATTTGCTTGTTACCAGCTGTCTTTGTTTATCCTTAGTTTTGCACCATGGGTGGGTTTTCCCCCATAAAACCATAAACTCCATTGTTGGGGCTAAGATTATATGGGAATTTCACCTCTTATTTTCTTTGACATTGTTAATTCTAACTGCTGCAAAGAAAAAGAAGAAATTATATTCCATAAAACACTGACATTTAGAAAGAAAAAGCACTTCTTGAAGTTTTCGTGGCTTCTGATTTAGAGAGGCCTGACTTACTGTGACTGCTTGCCACTGTGCATGGCTGCACAGGCACTGTGGTGGCAGAGAAGCTGTGGAAGAAAGTTTACTAATTAGTTTTACAACATTTTGAAGTGCTTGTATTTCTCTATATCCATTTTTCATAGTAGCTGTTGCTTATTCTTAGATTAAAATAAAGTGGTTGGATAAACAGATTCCCAGGATTTCAGTAGAAGGTTTGTTTGGCACTTCAAGTGACTTCTTTGAGAAGCACTCACCTGTGGCAGATTTTCATGACTACTAATTTATGTCTCAACCTGTTTTACATTAGTTGTCCTTTCCTGACTCCAATAATGATTGGTTTGTTTAGTTTGTGGCAGATGTGCTAAGCCTGAGGATTTAAAAAAAAAAAAAGAACTTCTCCTCCACATGGCCCCCTGTTAGGTGCCTCCACACTGTGGTTATTTATTTTGGGTACCATTGTTAGGTTCTTTTATTTGCTTTCTGGTTTCTGAGCTTGAGGGTGGACCTGACTCACATTTTCCAAGCACTATGCAAGTGCTGTGAGGGATTGTTTGGGTTGTACTTTTCTTTAGCAAAGTTCTGTTCTACTGCAGTTGCTCTATTCCTGCAACCCAGATCTTGAGAAGGAAGATCTATTATGAAATGAGGTGCAAGAAACCCCACAGAAGCTGGCATCTTGCTGTTGTGCATTGCTTAAACAACACAGAATTCAGAAGTGGTATGCAGAGGTCTTTCTGTTGCAGGATGAGAACAGTAGGTATCCATATTAATTGTTGTATCAAAATACTATGTTCTAGCCAGAAGTCAGAAAATTACAGCTGGTACGTGATTCCAACTATCACATGATCTTTGGAAAAAACAAGCCCGTACTGCTCTATGGCCAAGCCAACAATTCCTAAGCACCAGTTTATCATGAAAGCAGGCCTGAAAGGTTACCAGCATCCAGCCAAAACTCACCACCCATGCAGAACAAGACTTGCAGAAGATGAAGGTAGTTTTTTAATTCTAAGTACTTACAGCTCCCTGTTGTATTAAATCTCTGAAGTGTGACTCCACAGCTCACTGATACGGGCCTTTTGCCCCTTGACATATAGGCTGTCTGGTGGTTGCCCTTTGCTGCACTGCACCCTCCTCCCCAAACACTTTGACAAGGCAGTAAAATCACCTATAGTCCCTCCAGTCTGGCCTCATTTATTCAAGAACTGTTACAGTTCTGCCTACTAAGCTATTATTCTGTAAATAATTTGAGAATAAAAACTTTCATCCAAGTGTACACAGTGAATTTCCACTCCCTCAGATGAAACAGTGTAGTAGAATTCGTTCCCTGCCTTTTCCTGAGGTGCAAGTGAGAAAAATGCATTGCAGTCTATCACATTCAGGAAAATTGCTGGAGGAGGTAGAGATTTTCCTTCAGTCTGGTCCCAATTACATTTATTTTCTATTTCAAATGTGACCCAGTGTGCTCATAGCAGTTTCAATTCTAGAGTGCTCTGGTGTGGTCCTGAATAGAGCTTTGTATCTCCCAGCTTCATTTTGCGATACCAAGTGTCGCATATATTGGGCCACTTTTCATTTGGTGATGGACACTGAGAACCCAAAAGCCCTAAATTAATGCATTAAACCATCACAAACCTATTAGAAGAGAAAATTTGGAGAGGTAACCATCGTTGCTAAATCAGTTATTGCTTTCAATTTGCTACATTGATCTAATTCCATGTAATTTCTGTTATCATTTGTCCTCCTCCAGTGTAAAGCCCCCTTAAAAGACCCCCAGACTATATGGGCTGGTCTGAATGTAACATGCTTATGCTGTAGAGCTGTGACAGGAATATGAGCCCTTTGTTCATGTTTCTTTGAATTTAAAGCATGACTGTCATTCCCCAGGCTTGAGGACAGTAAATAGTGCCTGTGTCTGCATGCAGAAACATAAAAACCAGAAGTAAAATAATGAGCATTGACTACAAAAAAAACTAGCTTTGATTTGTCCAACCTTCTGGAGCCTCCCAACCACAACACTAAAATCTTAATACAAATCAACAGTCACAAGCAACATCCCACTATTTACTTTGCAATCAGGACAGAGAATGTGCTAGAAGTGGCTCATAGGGAAGAAGTGATGGTACTCAGGAGTCCCATACAGTCATTGCAGGAGGAGTCTGGCTGGTGGTGTATTTGGGTCTCAGTGCCATTCTGCAGAACTAACTAAAACCAGTGTGGCTGATTGACTCCTTCCTGGGGGGTGTCAATAGCCTCGATGCTGCACAGGCCTGAGTTGCAGCAGCACTCAGAAAATGATAGAATTACAAAATGTTTTGGGTTGGAAGAGACCTTAGAGATCATCTAGTTCCAACCCCTCTGCCAGGGGCAAGGACACCATCCACTAGACCAGGTTGCTGTTACAACTGCCTCTGGGCTGCGTGGATAAAAACCAGATAAAAGAAAGGTTACCAAAGACATTTGTCTCTGCTACTTTGTCAATATAAAGCTTCAGCTTATTTGTCCATAGTTTTGTTCATAATTTTGCTATCCATAGAGAACATGAACCAGAGCACATTAAATCCAAGACATCAGGCAGTGACATTTCATTAAAGACGAGCTGCCAGTTTTAACATTGTATGTCATATTTGCAAGTATTTTGAGACAGTATTTAGGAAATCCCTAGAGATTTGGATGTCCTCGAGAAAACTATCAGTCAGTTAAATTGTTTACAGGGAGAAAAAGAGCTTTAGTGCATTGTGACACTGAAGTGCTGAAAATATTTAGCACATCTGAATAAATCATGAACACTGGATTTTACACTGGATTTTTGCAGATGAGTGAAAACTGAGTAAGGAGGAATTATAATACTAAATAATGAATATAATAATTATAATAAGGAATAAATTGTATAAACTTCTGTCTGGAGATAGGACTGAACAAGGCTCACTGAAGTGTATTTTGCCTCCTGCATGGGTAATAGCAGCAGTGACTATTGGGAGCAATGATCTCTACACGTGTGTTCACCAAGGCACCCAGCAGGTGAGCTGCCTGTGCTGTGATAGGTGATACGCAGTTCCAGTCAGCACAGACACACCCACCGGTGTCGCTGAGTGCTCCTTTATTTGAAGGTTAAGCACACATTCCAGTGGAGACTTAAGGCACCAGGAAACTGGTTATGTAGTATCTTAAGAGGATACAGTAGAAGAGGGTGCTTTATCCTCATGCCTGCAAAGGTTACTGACCATAACTTCCCAGAACTCCCAGAGCAGAATGAACTGTATATTCCTGCCTGAGCTGCTCTTTATATGAGCTTAACCTATTGAGGGCGAACTGGTGTTACTGAGGAGATGGCTGCAGCACAGAGGTGGATTTGTTCTGGCCTGATGTTCTCTCTGCTTGCTTGGGCAATACGAGCTTTGGGCTGAACTCAGCTACGTCCACCACCACCACCATCACCACCTCGTTGTGATTCTAGAAAACTTCTCTGTCGTC
Source organism: Acropternis orthonyx (assembly GCA_035583155.1). NCBI lineage: Eukaryota > Metazoa > Chordata > Aves > Passeriformes > Rhinocryptidae > Acropternis > Acropternis orthonyx. Next base: position 124,229,055 of record JAWWEU010000081.1, on the reverse strand, counting down.
TCAAAGCCCCTTAGACCTGGGCAGTTTGTGTCGGAGCTCAGATTAGAACTGGGAGGCTCCTGATTGCTAGGTCTACTGTGTTAAATTGCACTGTGGCTGTAGGCTGAGGAAGCTCAAAAGACTGCCAAAGTCATTTCACTGTGACACAGGTAAGGGCTTGGATCTCGGAAGGCACTTTGAATCCCTTGCTGCAAGAGTTTGGTATTTGTTCTGAGGAGCATCCTACTAGTATGTCACCGTATATGAGAAGCATCAAGTTTTTTCCTTCCAGCAGCTGCAGCACATCTACTCCATGTCTGGGAGATGGAAGCTTGGAGGCAAACAGTTCCAGCTCTGGCTACCTTAAAGCTGAAGTGTCAAGATGCAAACCCTTAGGCAATTTATGACTTCTCTTGCCTATAATGCCACTGTTTTCTAAATATCTTCACATCTTATTTTGATAAAAAACAATTTATACCCATCTAAAAGCAAAGTTTTAGCTCATCAGCAGAACCCACCATGTCCTTTGGGATGGGGACAACATGGTTAATGGACAGTAAAGGTGGATACAAGGGGTAGAGTATCTTAAACTTAGTGTTGCATTTTTTAATTTAGAAAATAAATTATGAAATTGAAACTGAAGCTCTGATGGAGTTTGCAGTGGAACTAATACGATGAGTTCTTTTTTTAAAATTTTACATAGGAAGCTCCCATAACCATGCTTCTTTTTATGCTAATGATTTACATATGCACTACAAAAACCGGGCCGTTCATCTAGATTTGGTGATGGTCACAGCCCTTTGTCACTGTTGATACATCTTTATAACAACACAATTAGGAAAAGCATTGCAGATACCAATATTTCAGTTTATTTTTCTAAAACTTGGAGCTAAATCTTGGTGAGAAAAGTTCACTAGTAAGGTTCAAGCTTTGCTCCAATAATTAAAAAGTATTGTGAAATGTCAAGAGAGAGGTTTGGCTTTTCTTTTACAAGCATTTGGCAGGTCATAAATAAAACATGAGAGAATAAAAGGAAGTAAAATTGTGCCAGCCCCCAAAGCACCTTAAGGTTCATTTAATTGTCAGAAGTTTTTTTTTTTTTCCAGTGAAGGAAAACTGCTTGTATAAAGTAAGAAGCAAGGCAATCAATACTGGCAGCATTCAGTTTGCCCATGTCTCACCCATTCTGTTTCATTTACTGTATTGCAATTTTTTTGGATGTTAGCAGCTGTACACAGGATAAGTTAGGTTAGTAATGAGCACACCCTTAGAAATTCTACCTTTTTTACTGTTGTGAGGAGTCAAATGCATCATGATCAAAGACACATGGGCTAGCTAAGCACTTTTAATAACAAGGCATGAAGTTGGGGTAACCTGCATCTTTGTGAAAGGGACTGACTGTTGCAGTACGGACTATTCAGCAACAGTGGTCGCCCTCCCGAGAAACACTGCTCAAAACTGAGGAACTTCTTCATATCAGCCAAATCAGACATTTTTATAACTGTGATATGTCTGTTGGTTTTAATATATTTCAGTTTCACGTAAATTTCTGCATTTAATTTATTCAATGTTAGAAGGAAATATCCAGAACAAAAGATATTTGTAATAGACTTCTGTCTGTTCTATGTAACTTGTAGTGTCTGATTCTGCAAAACATGTCACTAGTTGAAACAAAGTAGTGTGCAAAGAACTCTTCACCATCAGTCCCTGAAACAAATGCAAAATATTTTAGCAAGTTAGCTTGCATATTTTTAAAAGAACCTGAATCCACTGGACAGATAATTGGAAATTCAGATATACAAAACTAGAATTAATCTTCAGGAAACAGATACAAGACTTCATTGACTTCCAAGTGTAACTGAGAGTCAAACTAAATATCCTAGGTTTAAGCTTATTCTGTAGACTTATATTCTGACTGTTTTTTACTATGAATCTGCTGGTGTGCCTTCATTCATCATCAGCTCCTCCATGTCTGTCATGAGATATCCATGTATTGTGTACAATACCTACTCGGATCAACAAAACATGGAAGAAAGACCCTGTGCTAGTTCAACTAGCATCTGTTTTCCTTGTGAAGTCCTAGGATTTATTTTCTGGCACTGGAACAGGAATGAAACTTGGGAAGAAATCCTAATCCCAGTAACCAATGGTTTTAGTTCTCCCTCTAGAGATCCTGCTAAAAAAGCCTGACATTTTTGCACAGCCATGGCCAAGTCAGTGGGACAGGCTTCTGGTGGGCCTTAAGTACTCTCCTGCCTTTTAAAGAGGAAAGCTGTAATAACTTCAATTTGAAAAGGAATGAAGATCAAAAAGTTATATATATTTTTACAACCGTACTTTGGTATTCTAGGACTGTGCTGTTACATACCATGATTTCTAGAAGAAATGCATGAGACTCTGCATGTTTAAGCTTCTTTATTTGGCATTTTATGAGCAGGTATGGCAGACTTGACAAGAAATTAATGGCTAAATATAATTTTAGAGCTACATGTATTTTTACAGTTTCCTGAAAGCTAAAGTTTGTACAGACTTGCTTTAATTACCTAATTATAAAATAATTCATAATGCCAACCAGCTATCAGTTGACATCATCTGTGTATGTCAGCACCAGTTTGTTTTGATGAGCTTTTGCTTCACTCCTGACTTCTTTTAATTATTATACTCTATGGATCTATCAAAGGCAAATAATACAGCTTCTCCCACTATAAGATACTCTACTTAACACATTAGTGTTAAGAATCTAATCCTAAGCAGCAGCCACTTCTAAAGAAATTCTGATCTAAAGAATTGGATTCCAATCTGAGGATTTCCTTGGCAGATGCAGATTACCTGACGTTCTGTGGCACAGGTTGCCACAGCTAACTCATGCACACGTGGGAGTTGTTATACGATGTTGTTATGTGAAACAAAGAATGAAGGATAGGTAAGTCTTACTCTTTGACCCCAGCAGCTAGCAAAAACCTGGAGTCCTCTGGTTTGCTGAAGACAAGAGCCAAATGGCTTTTCATGTGTCCGTGTATACTTAACAAACCCTGTTTCTCTCAGGAGAAAACAGGAGGGAGGATCACTGTACACACCAGCAGTAGCTGGCAACACACCTTCTCTAAGCCTTTCTCAAGGTCACATACCATTTGGGCTCTCTTTTGGCTCTCAGCTCCTCTGCTTTTTTTCCTCATGAACCTTCAGAAAGTAACAGAGGCATCAAATGAAATTGTTACCTGACCAAATACAAGGTGAGCTTTAGCTGCAGATCAAGACACCTGAATCCAAGTCTTGATAGGCTCAATGGAGACTGTAGAGTGATTCTGCTTAACCTGAGAGAGACTCTCAATAGCTGATCTGCTAAATGGCTCTTTATTGCATATCTGAGCTGAGCTTCCCATGCAGTCCATGTAGTGGCTAGGTTGCCACTGACTGATGCACACATACCTCAAACATGTAGGTGCCTGCATGTGTTTCTTGCCATCAAACCAAACTCCATCCCATAGAATCAATTCAGTATTTCAGCTCTTCAAACACCAATATGGGACTGGCAGATGCCATGCAGGGGCTACAAGTCACCCACACACTTTCTGACCAGCAGCTGAAGGCCAAGTGAGATACCCTGAAACATCTCAAATGGGGCAGGTGGATTGAGCCCTCGTTTGCTACATATGAAAGCGGTTTATTTTATATTAAGAAAGCATAAGCACCTCGTGGGTTAAATTCATCTTATTCTAAAGCAGATCTGTGAAAGAGTTGAGCTGAACATAGACAATCAAGGTGAGATACAATCCATAAAGCTTGCACATGCCTTTGTTTGGGTGGAAAAGTATGCCTGTGTTAAAGGTGGACATGGTGACTTTCACACATCATTGTAAACTAAGACTAGCAGTCACATTACCCTGTTCTAACTAAAGGTAACTCTTTCAGTCTTCCCAGCTCATGCAATTAGATTCTTTTCTCTTCAGTTAAAAGATGTTGCCTGCATGCTTTCCCTCTGTTCACTTTACTGAAGTTTATTGTTTGTTTAAAAGCCTGGTTTCTTTCCAGAAGGAAGAAGCTTTGATGCCTCTCCTGACAGCACAACTCAGAGAAACACATGGAATTGTTATTCTTCACTTCCATCTTAGCAGCAGCAGTCAGAAATAAGTAATGTCCAGCTAACACTTGGAAAGAATGACAGCCACACAAAAGTTTTAGGGAGAGAAAAATCAAACCATGTGAAAATGTCTGCCAGTTCTGTCAAGGATTTAAACACCATTCTGGAGACAGCACTTACCTGGGGCTGCCACAAAGGCATTTGGTTTATCAGAGGATCAGGGGGTTTTTTTAAGAATATGAATGTGTAAAGTAAGTAAGACAATTAAATACAGAGAAGTTAAACTATTTGAACTATTTCTGTTTCCCAAGAAGGGCAAGGAGGCTGGTGAAGTGTCTGGTGCACAAATCTGATGAGGAGCAGCTGAGGGAGCTGGGGGTGTTTAGTCTGGAGAACAGGAGGCTCAGGGGTGACCTTATCACTCTCTACAACTACCTGAAAGGAGGCTGCAGACATTTGAGGGTTGGTCTATTGTCCCAAGTGAAAAATGACAGGATGAGAGGAAATGGCCTCCTCTATTCACATCAGGTCCACTGCTGAGAAGCAAAAATACTGGTTGTCCTGTTTAATCCAAGTGCAACCTTAGCCCAACATCTTTTGGAAGGCAAAGACTTTTGATCCTGGTGGGTAACAGACACTTCCACAATTAATTCAACATCTGTTTGCCACTTTCAGTCACACCTAACAGATGGGCCACATCAGCTGGGAAAAAAAGAATTAAATGGAAAGGGCACCTTATCAGTTCCCTGGCTGAAATGCTTTGTGACATCACAAATGGCTATTAACAGAAAGGAAGACAGCTGTAGGGGGGATGTTATCTTTAAATTACACCCACTGATACTGTGCAGGTAGGAACAAACTCACACTTTGTCTATTTTGAAACCTGCCCCCCAAAGCCCATCCCTTCCCCCTCCTCTCTCCCATCCTCACTCAGCTGGCAAAGAAGCTAGTTTGATTCCTACAGTAGGTATTCCGCCCTACAGCAGGGAGGTATGATCCCTGCCCACTTCACACTATCCCAGTACCAAGGCACCCAATTTGTTGCCATATGTCTAAAATATGTCTATGAAGTCTGATTGCTGAAGTTTCTCACTTTGCATGATCTGAGTTTGAGTAGTGATTTTTGTGAACACTGAAATAATTAAATGTCCAGCTTCCAAGCTAACCTTTGTTAGGAGCACACACGACTGTACTTAAAGCAACTGGGCACAAGAAAAACCAAGCATAGCTTGGTTTCTCACATTATCAGTTATCTTTTTCACTCTCAACATGCTTCATAAACCTTAATGATTGCCAGTCAAAATGTAGCTTGTATAAAGGTGATGAAGATTTAATCAGACTGAAGAAAGATTACAATCAGTGTTATTGTGAGCATTTAACATGACAGAGAGACAGTAGGTTTCTGAACAAGTTTTGTACTATATAAATGCACTCCCTTGAATTGTTAAGTTGACAACTCTTAAGTGACAATTTGTCAAAATACCTTAAGTAGTTTGTTATCCTTTCTAGGACCCAACCTTGCAACTCCCAGAATAGGAAGGGAAATGGTTTGGCTTGAGAAATGGCACATTATCCAAGAGAAAAGATACAAATGCCATTGGTTACTTGGCTTTTCTTCAAGAAATGTATTACATAAGAAAAAAAAAAAGGATTCTAGGCAGGTCCAATCAGGGGCCTAAAGAGCTGCCAAGTTTAGCCAGCTTTACCTCTGTGCCTATAATTCATTCTGCAAGTGTTTCTGTCCACCTTCCCCAAACTGGTCTGTGATAACCAGCAGAGCAGGCACTCACGCCACTCCAGACAGCTTCTTGTGCATTCCTGACTCACCTGGAAGCTGCTTGCACTGCTGGCAGAAGGAAAAGAACAAAGCTGCTTTCTCTACCAAAATTATGTTAGCTGGGCACAAGGAAATATCGTGATTTGGTCCCGTGTTCAGTCAGTGCAATTTCAAGGAGTACTTAACATGCAACAACAGAAAAGGGCTGAGTAAGGGTTTCCATTGTGGCAATATCCATTGCTCAGACAGCCTTCTTCAGCAAGATGCTCAGCAAACTGAGCATTCATAAGCAAACAATTTTATCCCTAATATTTTCCAGAATATTGGGAGTTCCTGTGAGAGCAGAAGCATCACAACACCCCATAAATAGGAATCCACCTGAAAAGCTCTAGGATAGTGGTTCTGAGCTCTTCCTCTCCACCATGTTAGAAATAGGTCACAATAATGACATCCACAACTTAGAGAGAACTAATCCTGCTACCAGCATTGTCACTTCCCCCACCTTAGTCATTACTTCCAGTAAAGACACCACTGCACCAGAATGGTTCCAAAAAGGAATTTACAGATATTTTGTTGGTTTCAGCTTCATAAAAAACCCCAACCAAACCCCTAAGAAACAGCAGGATACTGAAGCAACACAAAATAAGTGAGAACATGGAAGACTGCAGGTACTGCTTCATCAGGAGGAAAATAAATACTCCTCTCATTCCCAGGCTGTGAAGCATCACTCTTCTAAAAACCTTGGGTAGGAAAAAGCTGCCAGTAGTTATCATGGTTTGTGAGTTGCTTTTTTTCAGTAATTACTTTGGAAGTCAAGAAATTCTAGGCCCTCATTTTGGTCTTGGGTAGAGCTGATGCAAGCAAAAGAAGCACAGCTCTAGGGTAACACTTATTTGTGATGAATTTGCTATGTCTTTTAGGTCTGTGACCCCATAAAAGCAGATTTGTAAACAGTTGTAGAAGGCACCTGGAAAACTAAATCTCCTTTGCCTCTTTGTCCCTTTGTATTTGTGTTATTAACAAGCAGATAGGGATCAGGATATTCAAGAATACTAGCAAAGATGCTCAGCCCTGGAGTAGGGGGTGTTCTGCTGTGGCTTTTGTTTTAACTGCGCAATTACTTGCAGTTCCCTTTTCCACAGTTAAAAAATAGAATCCAAATGTTCAAGTCTTCAAATTTAATGAGAATGAGGTTCCTGCAATATTTCAGAACAATACATCATTTGAATTTATATATTTAGCAAGGAAGCCACAGAAGTTCAGAAAAGAGCTCAAAGAAAATAAAGGGGTGGTAAAAGAGGACTAGAAAAAGTGCTTGTAATTGTTTTATAGTTTGCTGAAAACAAAAAGAAGATTGAGAAACTGGGCATGGATAAATTTTCAGAAAATAATTTTTGTTACACTGAAAAGAAGTCTGAGTACAGTAGCTTCTAAACAAGCTAGACCTGAGTAACAGCAGAGTTGTCCTTTTTATAGCATCTGTGCCAACTCTTTCATTATTTGTTTTAAATTGTAACGATGTGACAAGGCTGATTTGTACTTTACTTAGATTTAACAACAGTAGTAGCAAATCGATAAAGCTTAAGAGTAAAGTAGCTTACTAGCACCGCAGTTTAGCCAGCCGACACCACAAAAAGGACTTCAATCAGAAATGGCATCCCCACGTCCCTTGCTTTTGAGCTGGTAACAGCACAAGATACAGGACACCAATGAATCAATCACATCAATCACCGACTCTGTTACAGCCGACAAGAAGCAAAAGCAGTACAGACCTGACATAAAATCTGCCAATATTGAGCTTGTCACTCTTATCACCGACATCAGGGGTCATCTCTATTAAAAAGTAAGAGAGAGCTCGGTATCAGATTTGAAAAGTTGAACATAAACCACTTCTCATTACAGAGTTTACTAAACATCTGAAGCCTCAACATCGTCATACTCTGCCTCCACACTATTTTAAAAAAGGTGCAAGTTAAATAACAGCAAGCTCAAAAGAATAACTCTCTTCCTGAGGAGAAAGTGAGACACATCTGGTGCACCTGCCTTTTGTCCTTCGGAGAGGATGCCAAGGAGAAAGCCAGGCAATACAGAGGACAAGCATTGCTTCTTGGCAGAGAGCAAACAGAAGGACGTGACCAAGCTTTCAGAACAGCTTTCCGTGTCACAAGGCTGGCTATGTTTGTGCCCCAGCAGCTCAAGCTTTAGCGATACCTTAATTTCTTCCACTTCACTTGCCCAAAAGATCTGCTGCACTTTAACACAACTGCCTTCTGTACCATGTGTTATTCACAATGACAGTTGTGCCTGAAGGCACACCCCTCAGCATGGAACCATCAGAGACTGCTTCTAGGCAAAGCTGCCATTACATTAAGTGCATTAATAAGATACCACTTTGGCCATCCTGCACACAGAAAGATCAAACGTTCAGGAACAACCACTATTTAAGCACCTGAAAAAGACCACATAGACCTTTTTTTTTTTTTAAAGAATTTATGTAGAGTGTAAAAAATACTAAGTTTCAAACTGTGTGCTTAACAAATAAAGCAAAACATGATATGAGGATTGTGATGTTTGATTTGGTACAGGAAAAACAGCTGAGAGGAAGAGAGCAGCTGCATTTCAAAGGGAAATTCTGATCTAGAGTCCTGGAAGGAACAAAGCGACACAACCTGAACTTCATCTTGCTTATCTAAGAACTACAAGATGACAAACAAAGCCCTTGTTGCATGTGAAAAGGTACTGCATATTTTATCTTTTATGTATCAATTGCATTTAACACCGACTACACAGAGGGTGTCAAATAGTGGATTCTCTCATGAGAATAACTTGAAAGCACCATTAAAAAATTGCTTAAAGTTGGGAATTTAAGTCACTTTAAAAACCAAAATCTGACCTTCACGTGGCAGTAACAGGTAGCGGACTTAAGTCTCCAGTGTACTAAGCTCTTATATATGTTGAAAGGGATGCAGTGTCAGCTCAGATTTGGAATCGTCTAAGCGCCCTAGCACAAAAGTTCAAATTCCAACAGGGCTGACTCAGTGCTTCTGCCTTCCAAAGTACATAAATCTAATTCCATGCAGTTTTACTGTGAAATGAACTCTTAAAAGCAGGGATCCTCCTCCCTGCTGTGTCAAAGCTGAGGATTCCCTCTCCTATGATATTTTGAGTTGTTCCCTGCCATTCTTCATGAGAGAACTGACGGGTTCTATGTTGAATCCAGCAATCAGGTGGTTTCTTGTTATTAAACATGTTGCTTTGAGAGCCTAATAATATCAACTTAGAGAAATACAAATTACCTGGTGCAGTAATTTACAGTTAGGGCAAAATAGCTCAAAATACTGGTGACATAAACCCCTAACTGCATTTTAAGATACTTAACCTTAAACATTGTATAACAGGGTCACCACATCCAAAATTAAAACTTACTGTTCATTTTCTTACAAATATTTGCTAACAAATAAGTGTTCTAGCATGCTATCAATCTTCAGGATACACGAAATTTGCAGACAACTTACATGCAGAATTGTTTAGCCAAGGTCCATGATGCAGTCACTTTAAGTATGTATTGTAACTGTTCTAACTTCAGTGGGAGGTGTGGAGAAAGCCAAACATCCTCATTAACATTATTAAAAGCAAGGCACCATCACAACCCCCCCCCCCCCCCCAAAGATACTTATGTTAAATAATTATCCTTTTTGCATAGTTTAATTCTTATTATCACATTGAGAAAATTCAAGTGGTTTTAGCCATTATCAGCTAACATTGAGCTGACTCAGATCTCTCTAACTCTACTGAGATTCTTCGTACAGAAACTCCTTTCCAGAGTTTTCACATCTCCAGCAAGGAAGGAAGTCCATGGATCTAGAGAGACAAACACTTCAGAGCCAGCTAACAGAAGTGCATAAAAAATAATTATGCACTCAATTGACACATTCCAGCCTATAAAGAGAAAAAAAAGAGTATCTGGTGCAAGATAAACAGTTCTTAGTTTCTTAGAGAACAGTTGTTTGAGATTTTATCCTGTGATAAAGAAATGAGTCATCATCCATCACAAATCATTTGATGTGGTAACTTAAAACCACATTCAGTTTTAGATTCTTTTCTAAACCTACATCAAAGCGGAGGAACTTCCAATAATTCTCATTAAACACTACAGATTTACACAGGTACTTCAGTACTTTGGCTCTTGAATAGCATTTTTTCCTCAGTGCTTCAGAAGAGCTGTATGAAGTATCTCAGGAAAGAGATAATAATCTGCCCGGGGAAGTGACACACAGAAGACAAAATAACCTCCCCGACATTACCTAGCAGGCCATGGCACAAATGGACAACAAAACGGCTTTAAAAATCCCTGTCAAAGGCTGCAATCAGATACACCACTTGAATAGCTGCTGTTATCAAAGAAGGGCAAAGAGTGACAACTGCACTTAAAACCTGTACAGCATTATGAGATCATATTTTTAGTAATATAAATGGTGTGTAAACATCAAAACTACAAGTTCAGGCTAGTGGCCTCTTCATACCACTGTGTTGGTTTCAAAACTAAAATGCTTCAGGAGCAAAGTGCAAGAAATCCAAGGAAGAAGTGTGCTTCCAGTATGCAAATATATATGCCTTTTTGTGCAGACTAATGGGGGGGGGGACGGGGTTTAGCCCTATGAGTGTACAGTGGTCACCATGCCCCTTTCCATACATTCCAGACAATAAAAAAAACACCATTCAAGGAGGAATCCAGGGCAGAATAATAACATTCAGCAGAAAGTTATTGACAACTTATTTGCAAACATTATATATTCATATCTTACTGTTTCTAGAAAGCAAGTAGATCCTCTAAAGCTGCAAATTATGGCAGAGGTATGACAGTAAAGATTAGAGATAACCCCAGTAGTTTTGAAAAAAATGTTTAAAAAGACAATGCTATTTTTGCAAACTTAGCTAGAGTAATATAATGTATCCCATGCAGTTTATAGACATCTTGGCATATCAAGTCTCAGTAAGGTTTAAAAGCAAGCATCTTCCTGAATTCCAATTACTCAGTGGTTAAATATAAACATTCCCACTCCCCTCTTTTCCAGTTACCTAGATTTCTGAGAAAGATGACAAAAACGCATAGACATATTAATATTATATCTTATGACCTCAGTAGTGTGATTTTCATGTGGATGCAGAGGGTAACTTGCAGAAAGATGGTATGACAATACCTGAAGAGCAAATACAGGTTCCTCACCAAATCAGTGTGCCTTAAAGAAAACAGTTACTTAAAGGATCTTTCAACTAAAGCAGTGATTTAGAAATGCATTTCCTGGGTTTCAGCAAGGAGAAAACAAGAAAAACATTCCCCCATAAGATTTATTTTGTGACACTTCACTGGTAACATTTTGGAATCTATACCCAGGAAGAGGAACTTAAGGCTAGTCTGAACAAGATGTAACCTAAGCAGACAGTATCTGAGGAGAATGCAGCACACACTCACTGCTAAAGGCAATCCTTCCAAGATAGAGGCATCTTAACTATTAGGAGTGGGATGCAGTTACCATTTCTCGTCAAGTTGACAGTGCTAGCATTCAGTATCACTCCATTTTTTGAAGGAACTGGACTAGTAGTCTAGTACTCTATTCATACTCTATGAATTTTGGAAATAAATGCATAATGGTATAATCACTTACATACTCAAAAAAACCCCTCTTCATTTGATCTGAAAATAATTTAGGCTATTTCTCAGCATAGATTTGGTTTCTCAACAGTTAATCCTGTAGGCATTTCCAAATTAAAGGGCTAGAAAGGGGGTGACTACTTAAAAATTTGATGTTAGGTCTATCCTTTAAAGCTCAGCATTTCAAGAGTTAAGGGTTTTACAGCAACACCAACCTAACCCTGCTGCAAAGATAAGCATCTTTTCCGGTCCTTGATGAATGCAACTAGACTTCAGGCCATTAAGAAAGCTGCTAGAGACCCTTTCATGCAGCACCGGCTTTTTTCACAACCCTCCTAAACTTTGCAGTTCATCTTCTGCAGCTGCTTGCTGTCCCAATGTCAATTCTTATCTAATTAGATTGAATTTGCTGAACTTTAACAAACATATTTCTTCTCCTGCTGCTCCTTTCTAGCTACCAAGTTCACACTGTTCTCTGGACTCTGAGGCTCTTTTTCTAACATACTTAGACATAAGAGTTTGCATACATTTAACAAGAGCACATCACCTTACTATACTGGACTTAACGAGTTGAAAATATATTTAAGTCTAGAAACAATTCTCTGAGGAACAACATTCAGACGATTTTTAAAGCAATGCAGTTTGTTCGATGGCCTAGAAGTTACTTTCCAGGTTCTTCCCAAACCAGAGCTACAGTCCCCACAGGACAACTTCCTTACATGCTTTATCTATGCATCAGACATACAGTGTGCAGGTAATAGGAAAAGCTGATCGGACAGAGGTTTTTGGTCTTCACTAATCCCTGGTATCCCAGTCAAGATACACAAGCACACTTGCCTATCCAGGATATCAAACCTGAAGTTTTCTCCACAGGCCAAACAGAAAGATCTTTCTTACTATTAGAGAAGTTTAAAATAAAACCTTAAAATAAATTCTTATTCTATGTCAGAAGAAGAAATTACTTGCAGCAAGTAATTCAGTGTTGAAACTTAGCCATCCAAAGAGATCTTCTGTATCTACTTCTGGAGGATGAGGAGGCAGGGCACAGAAAAATAGATAGAATAAAACGTATTTCTTAAATTTATTTGCAGCATGGTAACTTAAAGACTGGTGCACACAGTATTAGAAGTCTGGAAATTATGTTTACATACCAAAATGTTAGTGAGAAGTCACTTATCTGTATTCTGAAGTGGCTAATCCAAATCAATTCAGATAAGAAACAATATGTATAGTTTATTTAAAACATTCACTTCAAATTGCAATAATGTCAAATACAAAGTCCTTGATAAGCCAATTTTATTTTCAAGTTTAAGTCAGAAGGTTTTTCTAGTGTAGTTTTGCATTTTGTTCCACATTAAAGTATTCTGAAAACCCATGGTGAATTATATATGGAATCTTCATCACCTCAAAAGGTTCCAGTCAGCAACACCCCTGTCCCTGGATTTCAAACCTGTACTTTCTTTATTACAAAAGAATTATTTTATTACAGGTTTGTTAAAGGATACTATAGGAAAACCAACTTATTTCATCTGCTGTATCAACATTTAACCTTAACCATACTGTCCAGTGATACACAGTAATGTGCTATTAAAACATATAAAGGACAAAGGAGCAAACATTTCTTGAATAAAAAATGGGTAACAGATCACACAGTGAAGAGGGATGCTAACAGAGGGGTCTACAGTAAAATATCTACAGAAAGGTATTCAGTCGTACTACCTCTGCAGAGCCTGAACCTCAGACACTGAATAAACTGGGCTTCTTGCATAGCTTCTTCATCAGAAGGTTGTCACCAAATAGTGCTCAAGAAAAGTACAATGAAGTGTCCAAAACATTTCAGTAACAAACCAGAGGAATGGTAGCAACTCAAATGCAAAAGCCTTTTTGTGATCACATTGCACTCCACATTTTTCTCCTTTTTCACTTTCTTTTGGCACAAGTTTTTCAGGCTGGTGGTGGTGTCAATTGTCTTGCTTTCATTTCTGTTATTAGTTTCCAAAGCCACTTAAATACCACAGAGTAAAAGAGGAAAGCAGACAAGATACAGTACTTGCAAAATGAATTCTGCATCTGTGAGGAGTCAGCAGACTACGCAGATATTTCAGAATAGGTGGGAGAGTTGTGTTACTGAGTGGCAAGAACAAGAAAAATCAAGTGAAACAAAACTTAGAAACAAACAAACAACCGAGATTGGCCTCATTAAAGCAAATCCTATTAAAAGCCTTACCAACTTAAAGATAGGCAAGGAAAGCATCTTCTACTAACAGCATTACTGCTGTGACTCACAACTAGGAGCGTACCTCATGCCAGTGTCCTGGCGTCAAGCTTTCCCTCACTTGATAATGTTTATTTCTTGTCAGAAGGAAGAGGGACAGTGTAGTAATACCTGAAAACTGTGCATCTGCAGAATGACTCACATCTCAAAAACCGTAACTGCAACTTTTACTTCTTAGGATGCATGTTAACAACTAAATGCCACTTCTGGTTTTTAAAACTGGTTTCATTAAGTTATTTTGCTAGAGGGTTTGTTTGCAAACTGAACTACAAAAATTTTCAAAGTAATTGGAAAAAGTGCCATTTTTCCTGCAAAATGCATCTGCCATTACAACTGAAAAATGCTTTCTAATGTACTGTAGTAACATTGGCATAGGACAAACATATTTTACATTGTGTGTCTTCTGTACATCACACCTACTTTGACCAGAAGTTCTAATTGTGAATCTAAAGTGAATTTACTTATTGATTTGATTTTTGTCCTGCATCACAGTGCCCTGCCAGAAAGTGCTCTGTATGTTCATTTCTAAAAGATACCCACCACTGCTTGAAGAGATTAGAAAGCAAACAAAAATGCACAGAAAGAGGGGGAATCCCGACACCAGAACTTCATGTTTTAATAACATACATGATTCTTTTCATAAAACTACTTGTGTGGCTTTGCCCCAAGTAAGCAAGTCTCAGACATTTGCTTTGAGATGTACTCCAGGAACCAAAATGAAAGACTGGGTATCTTTTCGTTTGATAAAGAAGACAGTTTAAAGGCATTAGTCTTTCTTCTTTTAAAAAGGAATACAAATTTCAAAACAAATTAAAATCCACTGCCGTGTTACTACAGCATAATTCCAGCATTTCTTGAGGGGAAGAAATTTCTAGCACAAACAAAAATCTTACTACTTCTTATAGTAAAAAAACTTGAGCTGTCCCTCAAAAGTTAATGCTTCAGAAACTTACATTTATTAATTTAGATCTACCAAATCAAATTAATGCACTTTAAGTAACTTCTGAACAAACAGCTCAGAAAATCCAGACTGCAGATAGCATCGAAATTCTTTTGGTTTTACAGCACAAGAACAGTGGATTTCCATTAATGTGTTTCACACCATTTGCTAAAGATAGTCCCTCTCCCTCCAATCCTACCACGGGCAATTACATGCAATTTCTAACAGCAAGCAGTTAAGTATTACCAAGGTTATGATTGTCACAATGCAACAGAGTAATGCAATATTAAGGCCAGTGAATAATAACTGAATATTTATAAAAAACACAAATGTCTCTTAAAGCCTGCTTTTCCAAATATAACCGGAACAAAAGCACAACAAATCTGTAGTGTACCAAGTGTATATTTCAATTTACTGTATGCAGTCTAACAACAAATTTGGTCATAATTTACCAGATATACATAAATGATTTAAGTAGTAAAAGAAGATTCAGTTCCAAGAGAATAAGTTTATACCTTGAGGAAAAAAAAAAACCAACGAAACAAAAAAAAAAAAAAAAAAAAAAAGGAAAATACATTAAGAATGTAGAGCCAGGTCCAGTTTCTAAGCATTAAGTGAACAGTATCCTAATAAAGCAGATTTAGGTGAATTTCATATATATATATATATATTTATATATATAGACAGATCTACCAATTGTAAACTATGGTTTTAAAAGGGATAAATGGGATGGAAAAATCTTTATGCTATACTTACATATTCACAAAGCAGAACATTAACGTTTAAAATACTTTTTCATTCATATCATTTTTGCCCAACTAATTTCTACTTTGGACCCCACCAGAATTACACATTACTCGTTTCAATCTAGAACAATGAGAATAAAATGTATTCTTCAGTGTAAAAAAAGGCACCCCACCCTTCCCACCCTCCCCAAAACAACCTTATCATGTCAGGTTTACAATGATGTGGAAGCTATCAATGAAACAAGTTGGTGATAAAAAAAAAGCATTTTAATTCCCATATAACTGTAGTTCAAACTTATCATTTCAGCTTCAATCAGCAAAGACAATGTCTTAACATTATGTTACTGTTCTACGGACAACAGTAAAGCTTCTCTTTAAATACATACCAACTTTGATCAGATGGAGCACCAGTAAGATTCTGTCCGTCACAGCATAATTCAAAGTTATCCACACAACTACCATAATTTAGTTACCTGATATAAAATAGGAAAAAAATATACTAATTTTAAAATTAAACAAAGTTGAAAAATATGGTGACCCTCAACTGGTTTTTATACAGTACTGTCACACTGGCCTAGCTATGTATTATGACAAATGCTCTGCATATTTACTTGTTGTGACATAATAGTACATCAGATGTATTGTCCCAATGATTGCCTGAACTCATTTGCCTTAGACTAGACAACACAGAGGAGTTTGAGGTGATGGTGTAATGCCCTCCCCTCCCTATGAATCATTGGTACAGTATTACTAGCTTAGGAAAAAAAAAAAAATCTACATGGCTACAAAAATTCAAGTTTCAATGCCTCCTAGAAAATCTGAAGCAAATAGCATAGGGAGCATATCCTCCTGAAAAGTAGACAACTCAAAGAGCATTATTTTGCTTTGGACTTCTTGTTTTTCTTTAAAAAAAAATTCCAGCAAATGAGCAAATTAAATGTAATTGGTTTATATTAAATACTAGCAACAACCCATTAAGTACAAAAGAATAAAAAATAGTTTGTGTTCATTTTAATGATGAACAATGGGCAAAATAGCCTAGTGTCCAATTCACATCACAAACTAGCCAAAAACTGGACAAGTAAGAAATTATTGACCAAAGAGTTGTTTAATATGACACTTTCTCCATTCCTTGCATTTTTATTCTGTGGGACTGAGGTATACACCAGGGAAATCAAAAAGTTTGAGAGAAGGGGGGCCTTAGAGAGGAAAAAAACATTATTACATCAGATACCTTTTAGCATGACTGTCTCTTTTGACTACAAGTGGCACAAGAATTACCCATGCTCTGATCAGTCTATTATTTTCATTATTGGTCATGTCTTCTGCATTATCATTTTGAAGCTGATGAATCAACAACAACCTTCTTTAAAAACAGACACTAAATTAATGCCTTTAACAACTTCTCCAGTGCTTTTCACCCATACCACCTGCCAGCACAGAGCCAAAAGTTTTCAAACCAAATTTCAATATGGTTTTGGCAATATCTGTGATGCATATTTAAATGATTGGCTTTCACTTATCAGGTTATGGGAGAGGTAAGGTTTGTATGGCAAAGACATGCTTGTGAAAAACAAGAGCACTAGCCCAAATTAGTTTCACCGACTCACTGACAATAGTACAAGTGGATTTGGGAAAGCTGTCTTTGCATTTCCATACAAAGTTGCAATTTTATTCATTCATGTAAGCAGATACATGAATGTGTAACATAATTACAGTTACTACTATGTCTGAATAGGACCCAAATAGCTATAGCCTATAAATAATAAAAAATACATTTTTCTTTTGATAACTGACTGTAGATGTGAGGACTCTGTATAATTCAACCAAATGGTTGTATGCTGTACAGTCCTGTGCAAATATAATAAAAAAATTAATAATCCTTTTTTGCTATAAGGCTTTGACCCTACATTTTTCACAGCAATGTAACTACTATCCAGCCTGTACCATATTTTGCAAGCCTTCAGTCCAAAAACTCAAATAGTCAATCCAGAGAGTGTCCATTTGCAGCACCCTGAAGTCATACGCTCTGTCAGTCATCTAAAGGCATACAAACTTCCCCAGCTTCATCCCATCGGGACTGGTCATTCTGTTCTTCTACATCATCACCAAGCTCCTCATCACCTTCTCCCACTTCATTTTCCTCGTATTCTTCATCCCTAGGGAAATCTGTGTCCTGCACCTGGTCTGCTCCCTCTTGCCCTCCAGGCTGAGATTTATCTGCACAGTCTACACAAACTCCATAACGTCGTGATCCATGTCGTATTCCAACACTGGCTGCTAGCATGAAAATCTTCTTACACACCATACATTTATACTTTTTATCCTTTTTATGCACCTGTGGAAGAGAAAATTTAACAGCTGAAAATACCCATATCAGGTTACATTTTGCATACAGTGCTAGAAAACTACTGATAATAATTACTAATACAAAAATTCCTTTTTTGAACTTTTCCAAAAAATACCCAACACTGTTCAGAGTCAGAGAAGTACTAGAGACCTATTTATGTATTCCTCACGATATATGAGCTATTGCCCACAACCAAACTCCCTCGTTACAGCTCAGCAGGCAGCTGAACATCTGCCTGTTCCATACACAGGTGAGTGTCCAGTTCATGACTACTCACTGTACAGAGCAAGCCTCAAAGGCAATGAGAACAGCACACATATTTACATTGCATGCAGGATACCATCTCATTTAGAAAATTGCCTTTACAATTTAAGTCCTAGAAACATTAAGAATGAGCAAAAATTATTAAATTCTGCATTAATTCAAAGAGCAAAATCCCTCTTCCATGACATCTCCATCCCAACATGACCAAAATCAACATCAACTTTCCAGGTCCCTTTGGTGAACTTTTTGTCCTGTATGTGAGCCTGTGTGTAAAATTAAAAGGCTGTTGGCTAATTTGACAAAACATAAATTTTAATTTTGAATTTGGAATTATGTTACTTTTACAAGTAACTGAATTCAGCAGCCATGTTTATTAGTTATTATCTAGGAAAAAATTAAGTTGAAGATTTCCTTCTATCTGGTGCTTAAATATCTCATTTAAAGTCCCCAGTGAAAAAGTTGCCATTTTAGACAAAACAGAAATTACCACCCAGATGAGGGGTGAAAAAAATTAGGTCAAGATACAAATAGTTACTGCAGTCCCGCTGTATAATCTATATAACTGATACATGTGTTTTCCTCAGCCTCTACACTGACATAAGGCAGAATATTTGAGATTTGTTGAATGGAAAGGGGAAAGGAAGGGGAAAAAAACCCCAAACCTAAAACAGAAAGAAAGAAAAAGTGTTCAGACTTCAACAGGGAAAGGAAACTTTGGTTAAAGCACAGAACCGGGCTGAGCTCACCCCACAGATATTTTCACTGTTTGACTTCATGTCCTTTCCCAGGGGGAAAAAAATATTCAGCTACAAGACTCGGTCAGTTACTGAAGGACAGAAACCTGAAGTCCCACTCTACTCCTCCTGGTAAACTGAGCTACAAAGGAAGGAGCAGCTGCTGGGTATGGCCATCAATGAGGTGATAATGCCCCAACCTCCTCTGCCACCCCACAGAGCTGCCCCTAACCATCACCACCTCCCTCACTGCAGTCACCTACAGGCACAACAGTTCTCAGACTCAGTAACATCACAGGTACTCCTGACCCTTCTGGCATCTAAGCCTTCACCAGGCAGTAGGGCAGGTGAAGAAACACAGCAGTGGCAGGGTGGAAAGATGTGTATCTAAGATGAGTGAAGTCCAGCAGAATATAAGATGTTGGTTCTAAAGTTTACACAGAAGCTATTAACATACACCTTTCTTACCTGTAGAGCAGTTCAAGAAATATTCAAAATCACTACAGGGGTCTTATAAGTATCGTCTAGAATTATATTCTGATATGACTCAGGTTATTACTTACTTTCAATAACATTACTGATTAACAAAGTCAATTTCATTATAACAGAAACTAGAAAGGAAAGTTCAGAAGACTTACACCAATAGCTCTTCTCTGCATCCACATTAGAACATGGAAGCTTTTCAGTTTTTCTACCCACTGAGGAACAAAAAACCAACTACGGGAAGGCTATGGAGACTTATGGAACACCTTTGTGAGGAGAGCAAGGTGGCCCATTGATTCTCAAAGGACTGAGGAAAGCTACCAAAATCACAGAATCATAAAACAGTTTGGGTGGGAAGCAACCTTTAAGATCATCCAGGTGCAAGGCCCTGCCATAGGGAGGGACACTTTCTACTAGACCAGGTTGCTCAAAATCCCATCTAACTTGGCCATGAACACTTCCAGGGATGGGGCATCCACAACTTCTCTGAATAACCTGTTCCAATGCCTCACCACCCACACAGTAAAGAGTTTCTTCCTAACATCTAATCTAAACCTAACCCCTTTCAGTTTCAAGACATTGCTCCTTGTCCTGTCGCTATATGCCCTTGTAAAAAGTCTCTCTCCATTTTTCTTTTAGGTTCCCTTCAAGGTACTGGAAGGTCGCAATTAGGTCTCTCCAAAGCCTTCTCTTCTCCAGGCTAAATAAACCCGATTCTCTCAGCCTTTCCTCATAGGAGAGGTCCTTCATCCCTCCAATCATTTTCATGGCCCTCCTCTGGACTCAATCCAACAGTTCAATGTGCTTCCTGTGCTGGGGACCCCAGGACTAGATGCAGCACTGCAGGTGGGATCTCACCAGAGCAGAGCAGAGGTGCAGAATCACCTCCCCTGACCTGCTGGCCATGCTGCTTTTGATGCAGGCCAGGACACAATTTGATTTCTGGGCTGCAAGTGCACGTTGCCAGCTGATGTTCAGCCTCTCTATCCACTGACACCACCAAGTTGCTCTCAAGCAGGGCTGCTCTCAATCTGTTCACCCCCCCCCCTCTCTGTTGATATGGCGGGCTGCCCCAACCCAGGTGCAGCACCTTGGAGAACTGCAATTTACCCCATTCCATGTACTAACCTCTTATCTATCTATAAAGCATGTTACAAAATGAGATTTTTTTAAAAATCACAACTTGAAGAAACGTTATTACTTTCTCATCACCAATACAATCTTGCTTTTAGTACTCAAGTCAAATCCCAAGTTATGCAACCTGCACAGGACAGGGTAAGATGAACTGCTGATTATGGCATTGATAGTCTGTCAGACATGTTTACTTTCTGCATCAGATATTTTTTTATTCTTTCCTAAATCTTAAAGCAGATACTACTATATAGCTTTGTCCAGTTGGGAAATAAACATTTCAGAACTACCCCAAGATACTGTGCAATTGCTGAATTAACAGGGTGCCCCCACAGAAAATGGTGATGTGGTATTATAGAACAAGGTGTGCTATTCTACTGCAGCAACACTAAGTCAAAACTGCCTTTCATTATCTACAGAATACTTACTTATTCTGAATTTATATCACATCACTTTCAAAATAATCTAGAAGTTACCAGAATTCCAGTGATTTGTCTTGCAAACTGACACTGCATTTTCCATTAATAATACTGAGGTATAGTTATCACAGAGAGATGTTTATCTTCATTCATTTTAGCTTAAGCTAAAATAATTTACATTATGAGAAATCAGAGAACAGTGTTTCTCCCAACTACCAAACACCTGAAAAACACAAAAACCCACTCAACACATGTACACTTGAGATTACCTACCAAGGAATGTCTCTTCACATGCTCTCTTCGTGTAAACAGCTTCCCACAGATGTCACAACTGAAAGATCTCACGCCTGTGTGAATGAGCAAGTGTCTCTTTAGTGTTCTTCTGTATTTGGCTACATAATTACAGTGTGGACACTTCAACTTGTTCATGATTAAAGCAGAGGAATCGCCTACAAGATAATAAGCCATCAGAGAAAAGATGATGAAACAGACACAAAAAAATATTTCAGTATGTTCTGCCTGGTGCACAAAAATAAACAGGTGCCAAAACAATAAAGCATCCACATGACTTTTCATCAGCCAAATTAGGACAGTGCCTGTCTGCCGAAATCACAAATGCTGATAAATTCTGCCTGTATGATCCTGCTAGAAAAATACCTACTTGTAACCAAAGTATTTTTACTGCAGGAGTACTTTGAAAAGAAGTCTTATTTCATGAATCAGAGTAAGTTAACTACAACTTAGCGGTATTCTATTTTTCTAGAAGTCACCTATATCAGAAAACATTTTCTTCTGGATTAGAAACCCTCTAACTCTGTAGCATTTAGACAGTTACAATCTTCTCTCCCAATATGCTATTTAGAATTATGCACAGTAACTGTTTGCCAAGATCTGGCTTGACAAATAATAAAGGTGTAACTAAGCAAGAATAAATACTGACAAAAGGAGTAAGATAATAAGAGGTAGCAGAATTCCAAAATAGCTAAGGTAGCAGAATTCCACAATAGCTAAAAAGAAGTTATTGGTTCAGATCTTACCTATTTTCTACTTTATTCTAACAGTAGGAAAAAAAAATCAGAAAAAACTTCTGGAAGTAGTATCTCACTTCTTCTTATGATGGAATGGAGCTCTTTACATATCCTTGGACTAAAGGCAATACAGTTTGCTCAAAGGATACATGCAAAACAGATTTGCTATGACTGTATACTACTGTGTGAAACAGAACACAGGATACTATGATGTGGAGAAGGCCACACAGGAAATACAAGGATGATTTTGAGAATAGGGTATGGGCTCAAAACTTACTACAGGTGAGATAATTTATGAACATAATCATAACCATCTAGAAGTAACCAGAAAACACTACGGCTACATGATTATGTGCAAGTTTCTAATGTTCAGGATGGCAGGAAAAAACCACGAGTATTATGTGCATGGGCCTGCAGGCCTGTATCTGGAATTGCCTCCTCCGAGCTTCAAAATCCATCATAATATGCAAGTTAAATTTTGCTAATATTCAGAAGTTTTCACTGGTATATTGGAGCACTCATACAAGCTGCATGTCAACATAATGTCATGTAATAGCTTATATGAAGAAAAATAACTCCTATACACATCAACAGGGGTATAACAGGCAGACATCAGGACTGTAAGATATATAGAAATGTAATGGTTTAAGAACAGGCAGGCCTCCTAAGACCCAGGTTTGACTGCTAGCAAGTTTCATCTTCTGATGACTGAACTTCTTCCACTGTAAAACTAAAATATTTAAAGTAAACTATAAACCTCATTCCAGTAACAGCTTAAAGATACAGAGAAAAGGTAAGCATTTATTATTACCCCATCCTTAAGATCTTCTTTTTATGGAAGACTTTATGTATTTTAAGGATCTAGCAACAATTGCTTTAGATGTGGTGATGTTTTTGATACATTTTCAGACAGAAAAATAATTACAGATAATTGCTTGAACTGACAGAAGAAGGCTTAATTACAGCTGCACTGAACTCAAAACCTTTACTGCAACAAAGTTTTTATTTTAATAGCAAGACATGCTGAGAACTTTTAAAATTATATTTAATTCTGTATCTTCATCATCCAAGTGTTCAATTTCAAAGCCCATATAATCTGTATTTATCTTAGTAAAGGGGAGGAAGCCATCAGGTCGTTAAAGACCTCAGGTATCTTCACATTCAGACAAAATACAAGAACTGATAAAAATCATGTTCTGTTTTTATTCTTCCATACATTTGAATTCCTTTTCCTCCCTCCAAGGAAGTCTTCATACATACATTATCCAGAAAGGCAAATGATGTGGAAGAAGATTAAGTGTTTACATAATCTTATAAACCTTCAAACAAATTAATCAGTGACACAGAAAATAAAGAACACCTGTCAGAGGCAAAAAAACCCAAACTTCTCTTCATCAGATATACTTACCATTTTCCCAAGCTTCTTTTGGCCAAGATTCTGGCAGCAGTCCATACTTAAAATCACTAGAAGTACCCGGTAGTAGTCCATACTTGAAGTCACTTGAAGTACCCGGCAGCAGTCCATACTTGAAGTCACTTGAAGTCCCCGGCAGCAGTCCATACTTGAAGTCACTTGAAGTAGCTATTAAAAACACAGTCTTACTTTAGCTTCCTGGGTTCTAATCAGTCATGCTATTTAGCAAAATATATATCCTTTTCAACTGTGACAAGAAAGTTTCTAACCTTAAAATGGTAATTATTTTTTTTCACATAGTATTCAATGCTGAAATTAAGAAATAACTGCATTCCTAATTTCAACGAAATGAGATCTTTGAACTGTTCTCCACAGCACCATTTCTTCTCCCCATCCAGAGAAAAATTCAAAGCCTTTTTCATATTACAGGAGCTTTTATGGTAAGGTTATTTCATTCCATCCCTATCATCATGACAGGGCTGAAAGGCTTTCCACGGGATTCTCTTTACAACTGCTTTGCGCAGTGACTTCATCTGGTCTGCCACAGGCAATCTAGCTGGTACAAAAGTAAACATTTTCTACTGGAGGTACAATTTTTTTTTTATTGCCTTAAAATATCTCTGTGGTATATATATAGTGCTTTAAATACCTTATTTATATAAAGTATCCTACAGCTGTGTCTAAATCCTTTTCTGAATAAGCATTGCCATTACTCCATAACCACATCAATTCAGCAAACCATAATTACTTGGAATATATCAGCTTAAAAGACTAGTTCGTGTGTTTACATTTGGGCTTTGGACAAGCTCTTCATGCAGTTCACAATGTCTTTTCATCCTTTTTTCCTCTTTAAAAGAACAAAATTCAGAAGTGAACAATGCCTTAAAAAGATCCTTGCTTAGTCAAGGGAGGTGATTGTCCCACTTTGCTGTGCATTGGTGCAGCCTCACCTTGAATACTGTGTGCAGTTTTGGGTAGCACAATATAAGAAAGACATTAAGCTCTTAGAGAGTGTCTAAAGGAGGGCCATGGGAACAGTGAAGGGCCTTGAGGGGAAGCTGTATGAGGAATGGCTGAGGACACTTGGTCTGTTCATTCTGGAGAAGAGGAGACTGAGGGGAGGCCTCATCAACTTCCTCATGAGGAGAGGAGGAGGGGCAGGTATTGATCTCTTCTCTGTGGTGACCAGTGACAGGACTTGTGGGAACAGCCTGAAGTTGTGTCAGGGGAGGTTTAGGTTAGATATTAAAAAGAGGTTCTTCACCCAGAGGGTGGTTGGGCACTGAACAGAGTCCCCAGAAGAGTGGTCACAAGCACTGAGCCTGACAGAGTCCAAGAAGTGTTTGGACAGTGTTCTCAGACACATGGTGGGGATGGTCCTGTGCAGGGCCAGGAGCTGGCTCAATGACCCTTGTGGGTGTCTTCCAACTCAGCATATTCTGTGACTCTGTGATAGTTTTAGACTTTTGTAATAAGAATTGCATCAGTGAACATGGAATCACTACAAGGGAGCACAGAGAACTATAAACAGAACACAGGAAAGCTGCATTAGCAATTTGACAAAAATCTTATTTGTGTGGCAAAGACTCTTCTGGCAAGAGTGCAAATCAATCTTGTCCCCAAGACAGGAGTTTGTTGGAAAACATGAACTCATAAATCCATTATCTTCCTCACAGACAAGCAGATGTTAAAGAAACTGACTGCAGTGATAACTGGCAAATTTCCTTTTATTTGTCTGGATGGGTCCTCAGACTGGATTCCCAATGTTATCACTGTGAAAAGTTTTGAGAAAAGCTCAATAGCAAATAGACGCATTTTTGTTTTCAAGCCTGAAACTGTACATTTTAATAGTCCAAAGCCTTTTTTCTTTATCCCTACACTGCTCATTGTAAGGATTTTTTCAGGAGAGGAAATTCTCTCAGGGTAAACTAGAATTTAATGCAGCTAGTAGCAAGCTGCATACTCAAACACTCACAGTTTTACTGGAAAAAAATACAGATTACTAATCCTCACAGCATTAGATATATACACTAGTTTCATTTACTGCTCAGGCAGTGTTACAGTTGGCAGCAGTGGTTTTGTCTGCAACATAAGACAACACTTCAAAAAGATATCACTTAACAAGCATATAATTCTATCCTATCCATTAGACAATGGCAAATGACAAGAAGAGCTGAATCACAAGTGCGAAACTAGGCACTCCATCAGAGCTTTTAAAAAGCAGGGCTTGAGTAGATGAAGGAAGAGAAATACCAGTATTTTAGCTCATCCACCTAGCTATTTTGGTATAGAAAGAAAGAAGGGGAAAGGAAACGAAATAAATAACTCTCTCCTTTAAGAAACAAAGCAGTGAGGAAATTTTTTTAAATTATTGATGCTAATAGCTGTTCTGTCCAAAAGAGGAAAGAATTCCTTACACTAATTTAGAGCGATGGACTCCAGCAATGGAATCTCACAACAGCTCAGGGAATAGAACACAGATACCCTATAGACATGCCAACTATACATTCCTTTGAGGTGAGCAGCAAAACTTCCTTCTGTAATACACAAGAAAGGATTAGTGAGGAAGCAGTGTTGTACAGTTCTAGGCAAGAGCAAAGATGATTTGGCCTTAAGGATAAAAGTCTGCAAATTAAAACAGAGTTCAGGATCTAGCAGAGGAAAAAAATAAAATAATCTCTATAGTCTGTTGAAAATATTAGATCTTTGCTTTATAGGTTTTTTCCCCCCTGTAACAGAACTGTCCTATCTCTAGTTTAACAGTGAAAGGTCAGTGATCAAAATATTTCAATTACTTTTCCCCCTTCTCGTGGGAGAACTATTTTGAACATTAGCAGACCAAGTCTTTGTTGCTCACAGATGTAACATGTATGCTGTAAGGCAATATTGAACAGCTTCCTTCAGAATACACATACACCAAACTGACCAAAGTAAGAGTTGTACCAAGCTGAGTACAATTATAACACTGTCACTTTGGTAGTTCTTCTGTATCTAAGAGAACACAAATTGAATTTCACTAAAAACATTTATGCACACAGCTGATATTGAAGTTTGAGGGAAGTTCGGAGCTCAAATCCCTGCATAGTTCTAGATCTTAGCATAAAACTCAGCACAGAGCCAAACAGACTTAAGATGTGTAGTTTCTAGTGTAGACAGTAGCTACCAAATCTTTCTACCTCCAATTTGAAGAGAAGACCTACCATAACGTGAAAGAACACCAGCACAGATACCACAAGAGATAAGAGATTGCTACATACACTTCAGTCCCTGCACAGTACAGGACTAAGTAGATAATAATTAAACCTAATGCTTCTTCTTAGAATAATTCGTTGACCTAGAAAACCTGCTTGCTAGATTAAGCACACATATAATGTGTTCAAAGTAAAGGCACAAAAAAGGCATCTCTAGTGTCTAATTGCTGATCCATACAGGTAAGACGTGAATTACACAGAGACTGGAAACAGCAAGTGCAATACCTAGCCTCTACGAGCTTCCCCAGGTGGACATAGAGCCTACAGTCAGGTTAAGTTTCCAACTGTAGCTGAGCCAAGCATAAGGTGTTACAGACCCCTGTGACTTAACATCTTCTCCCATTCCTCCTCCCAGAGGGCTATGGCCGTCTGAAACCTGCTTGCAAAACTGTGGATAGTCATCATCTGACCAGTTCTGGTCAACTTAAACCCAGATCATCTTGACAGGAGACTGAAAGCAACTATTTATGCAATTGCTCTGGTAGATTGGGGGTGGAGTGCAAAGGGGGAAAATACAGACTGCAGTAAGACAGATCTTAAGCAAACAAATAAAAAAAAAGGTAATTAGAAAAAATAGTGTTCTGTATCTGCAGACCAAACCACGTGACCATTACTTTTCTCTGATCTAAGGATATCTTTCTACAGTTTAGTTCATTTCTAAGAGGTGTAAGTTAATAATACAAACATCAATTAGCCTCAAACATTTACCCATCCTTCTAGCCTACATAGATAAAGAGGCTATCGGTAACATGATCTTAAAAAAAGCAATCAACAAACCCAAAAATAATAAAAAAAAAATCCAGAATCCAAATAAGCTGATTAAATATCAGCACTAAAATTTGCAAGGTGTCAATTTGAGAAGACAGACAGTCCAAAATACAATTAAGTGGTTGTGTAGGCTTTTACACCACTAACAAAAACAGTATCAAAGAATTTTACGTTCTAAGGCATTTGTTTCTCAGGAAAAAGGATAACCAGAAGTCAGAAATGCCAAATTTCCATTTTGAAGGCAAGAGGTAGGGTAGCATCACCAGAAAGAGACAACACATCTGAATCAGAAACATCCTCAGTTTGACAAGTTTAGCTCTTTTTCTGGAACCAGAAATATGCTGATCTGGGGGAAAGAAGAGGAGGCATTACCGAGTAGGGGATGATTAAGGAAATTAATAAGATTAGTGACAGAAGTCATTGAACTGGTTCATTACAGAAAGGGATATGGACATAGGGTAACCAGAGGGAGAAGATACAAAACTTTGTATTAGATAATATGTAGCAAACTTAACTTCTTTTTTCTTTATACATATTAGCGCTAGAAATAGTGCCAAAATAAGAGAAAAGGGAATACTATTATTTTTATCACCAGGTTTTCTGACACTGGCTGCTCATTTAGATCAATTTTAAAAAGATAGAAAATAGACAGGATAAGCGATTAGCCCATAGCTTTCAAGGATTTTGAAGAAAGCAGTGGTAATCTACTGATACAATCTGGATTGCTATTAGAGAGTGGGATATGTTGCTTATGTTAGGTAACATGACAGAAGAAACAGCACTGCCAAGACTGACATACTAGGAAGGCGGGGGAAAGAATATCTTGCGCTCCATTTGTTCCCACAGTATTTCTCAGATCTTTAATCTTGCTTCTTCTGAAAAGTGTTATTCTGGAAGCACATTACTGCTCAACTGCCTCTTGCAAAACAAGGCTTCCTCAGACACTCAATACATTTTGCCAATGCAATCTTAGTCATACTTTATCTATTTCTCCCAACTGCTCTCCATTTTTACTATTTCTCATTCCTGAAAAAATGGTATAGTGCCTTAACTATGGAGTCAGATAACACCAATTAACCCTGCCAGATGACCACCACTTGATGCCAAATATATCATCCACTTGCTTACCATACATTCCCTGAAAAACTCCTTCCCAAGAAAGGGAAAACTATTTTGCTGATCTCTCTCTCACAAAGATTATACCAGTGAAACACAAGATACTGAGAACTTTCCTCATCCACACCATTTATTTCTGGGGGAGTTAATTGTTCTTATGGACTATATTTACTTATGGAGTTGCTGCCATCATCATTACTATTTTATAAATGGAAAAATCAGCACTTCAGATTGGGTTTTTATTTTTTTTTAAGTGAATGCATTGCACTGGGACAAAAAAAGAAAAAAGTTTTTCAGGCAGAAAAGGATTGTAGACACACAAAACCTTCTCCCCCAAACCATTAACAGAAACAAAAAAACCAAATTCACAACAGTAATATATAAAACATTGCTTAAAGTTGCAGGGTCAGCAATAGACCATACCATGGGTATGTGGGAATCTGCTTGTCCTTTGCATCATGCCTGAAAGAAGCAAATTTAATGAATGAGGAAGAGACTGACCCTCAGATGTTGTAGTCTCTTTAGATGACTTCTAAAAACCTACAAGGCCTTCAATACCAGATTACAGAGGTAATGGGGCACATAAAGAGGTTTAAGGTCCATCAAGGAACTTAAATCTTTCAATCAGGGTATCAGTTGAAGATCTGAGGAAAATCTAGCTTGGGGTTTATGCCTGCAAGAAATATATACATTTCCAGGTAAGTCCACCAATCTTGATTTCTTCAAAGTTACCCGTCTTTATCATAAAGTCCTAATCAATTTTGTGTTATGCCACTCCCTTGCATCATACAGAAAATGTAGTGCTGGTAACAGCTTTTGTTAAGTAGGTTTAGTTATTTGTATCCTTCTGAAAAGTAGTTGCTTCTACAGTAAGCTGAATTAAATTCCTTAAGAACCCATGCAAAAGCATTCAGGAGCCCTCTTGTTCCACCAAAGAGCTGTTTTCATCTTGCGTTTATCATCCTTTCCCTTGTCCACACCACAATACATGACACAGCATTAACTAGCCTGAAAAGCAAGGTAAAAACAATCCAGTGGTAATGTCATAAAGCTTGTGGGATATTGCATACAAATCTCCTTAAAAATCAACACAGTCAGCTCTGGAAAGTGTAAGCCATACTTCACAGCTGTGTTTTGAAGCCTGAGGATAGGACACTTGTACTCCAAAAAAACAGTCCCAGATGAAAAACATATCCTAGAAGTGATGAAAATTGACTAAAACCCCCCTATGAACAGACTTTAAGAATATGATGAATTATATTCACTGAGTTTTATGAACTGGAAAGTGACTATGAGATACTGACTGCACAGTTATTTTTACCATGGTAAATGGTTAATTGTAGGGTGCACGAAGACTGTAAACAGTAAAGACTTTTTTAGCAGATTATCAACTAGAAGGGAAAATACTGAGATAGGTGGTAACATCCAATGTCTCAGTTAAACAGCTACTTGAATTAATATAGCCAGAACTGATTAAGTCTTGAAAGCTTATGCAAAATTAAGTAAATGTAGTACCATACGTGCAATTTCAAATCCATCTCAACTTTATGAGCTTTTTTGAAGTTCACCAAAGTGCTACTTTTACAGAAAAGATGTTAAATATAAACTCACTGGCAACACAGGGTGCAAGGAAGAAGCTGACATATCCTTAAGGATAACTGTAGGAAAACTCATGTTTGGTAAGGAGTAGTTTAACATGTTTGCTTCACTGGGACAAGACGGGTAGCATCTGATTCAGAAAGCTCTTATTTGTTTATTAAATACTTACCTAGCTGTACCCAACTGTGAAGTCCATTTACTACAGAAATCAAGGAAGTGGCTTTTGAGATAAATTTTTGTCACAAGAAGAATGTTCTTAAATAGGCTTCCCTTCCACCACATCTACAGTATTTCTTTCCCCTCACAAAGCACCAGACCAACCAAAACCATAATCAAGGACAAAGGAGCCTTTGCATATAACTGACAGCTCACAACCACAGCTAGTGCTGGGTTATCCCCAACACAACATGACAAAGCATAATAGTAGAAGCTCACTTTCTCTTTTAGAAACCAAGGGGACAGTGCACTTTTGAGCTCTCATCATAAGAATTTACTATTCCTTATTTTTCTTCTCACAGCACTGTCTTGTCACCTGGAATAGATATATTTTCTTATGCATTTTTACCCCCCAGTGCCTACTATTTTTGACAGTTTTTCATCTCCACAAGAAATTTAATCCAAAACTAAAAAGTTATCGTGTAACCTGCAGGTTACTCTACAACTCATTCTTGACATTCTTCCAACTCTCCACTCCTCACTCTTCCAACTTTTCTTGGGCATAGAGGGAGCAATTGAAAAAAAGAGTGTTTAAGAGTGAAACCTGTCTGGAAAGCAACGGAAAAGAGGCAGCAGTAGGGAAGAAAGAACACCAAAGTCTGAAGCACAGACTATGGGTGAAAATAAGCTATACCAAGCCCTACTTCCAATCAATACAACTTCCTTGTATCAATGTGTATGCACATAAGAACTTCACAAAAGATATTATTACAAAAATACTAGATAGGGCTTCCAAAACAGTTCTAACACTGACAGAAAATGCAATTATGTATTTGGGAACACATATGCTGTGCTCTGAAAATACAAAGGAGATGGTTAGTTGACAGTATTATACAGCTCAAAAAAATAAACTTCCCCTTGCAGTCACAGAACTTTAAATGACTTTGGACAGACACTACAGCGTACATTCAGTATGCCTCTAGTCTCCAATACAGTTCTTTCCATCAAGGTGCTACATGAATCTATTTTGTAATTTAATTCTTTTGCATGACCATTTACGAGAAACCTTGGTGCTTCTATTAAAAAAAAATAAAAAAACAAAACAAAAAACCAACAAGAACAAAAAAAACCCAACAACAACCAAAAACAAAAAAAAACCCACCCAGGACTAAACTTGTTTAATCATTACTGCACTGCCCATGTCCTCCATTTTTTCTTCAAGAAAGCTCCACAGAACATGTACAAACTGCAGAATGCAAACTAGTATTTCTTGCTGTTGTCGGTGACATCACTTAGTAGATATATTCTCTGTACTTCCATTAGTAAAAGAGGTTGAACACCCTACCCCACAGAAATTACATGCTAAATTGCATCAGAAATTGGATGTTTGTGCAGTTAATATACAGGTCTTCAGCTCCTCCTCCAGACCCTCTGCTGCCCTTTTTCATGCAACTACAGTGAGTAGTGTAGCCCAGCACAGGCAGGTTTGTTGTGTGGGTTCTGAGGACTCAACATCGATGCTATCCGGGTCTAGAGGTGCTTTACTGAAGGACAGATCTAACTCAGTGATGTGGACCCGAGGCCTGTTAGCAACTGGCATGTTTTTGAAACACAGCTTCTACTGTGATTTCAGCTAGAAAAACCCTGTACACTCCTAAGAAAGCTTTGACAGTAAGAGAAGATGAGGAAAATCACTTTACAAGTGCACACTCCCAAGCAAAGCTAAAGCAGATCTATCCAGAGCTGAGAGATAAAGGCCTGAGATAGGCAAACCTCCTGAAGCATCTGCAGAACAATGTTAGCTCCTCTGCACAGCTGCTTCTCCGGAGCTGCTCTGTTGTGCCACTCCACTTGCTAACTACAGGGAGGTATCTTGTGCTGGAAGAACACACCCATAGTGCACAGCAGCACGGGCTGGAACTGTCACGTGTCACCGAGGTGCTCACCGGTTGGCACAGCACAGCACAATGGGGTCACCACGGGCACCGGTGCTCGGCTGCGACCCCAGCCCCGCAGGCAGGGGCAGAGCAGGGCCCCTGGAGGAGACACAGGACATCTGCCGCCCCTTGATGGTTGAAGCAGGCATCTATTTTAAACTGCTTTAGAAACAGACATATCTAAATAACTTAATTCCAGCTATGTTTCAAATCCACTTTTAATCTGACTCCTAAATTGCAGTAAGTTTTCAAAATTGCTAATTTGTCAAAAAGTGATGCAGGTAAATGACAGTACTTCAAATACATACTTCAACTATTCATACAGCTTAATAATAATTTAAAAAATAAACTGAACTTAGCTGGCCCAAATCGCAATTACACTGCTTCTTATAATTCTTTGTGACTATATTTAACAAACATATTTAATCTTATTCTACCATTTATATTAACCATAGCTTCTTAAGGAAAAAAAATCCTATTAACTCTCACTCTCAGGATTTGTTTAAAGAATAGTTCAATGAAAATATATTCCCCTCTAATATATGTCATTGTGGCATCTCTGTCCAATGTTTCTCAAACCTACTTTAAGTGTTTCTACTACAGCAACCAGGATTACTCCATCTTGTAGCTTCCCAGACACCCAATAATAAAAAATCAGCAGAATGTTAACTTCCCTTTCTGGATAACACTTGGGTGAAGGAGATTACCAGAAATATCCTTTGCTAGTGCAGAGAAGGAAATTATAAAGGCCCTTGCTCTCTATGCAACCAGGTAATATGCATTAGTCAACAGTTATCACTCCTTGGTTTGGTGCCTAATAGTCACCACAGACTAAATGTAAATGTAAGAATTTTATTTGTACCAGCTGATAAGGATCCCCAATTCAAGCACCAAACGCAAACAGCACATTCCATTCTGCATGGCACTGCACTGCCATTCTTCTCCCTAGCAGATCCCTGTCAGGCCCCAAGGCAGAGAATCCGATTAATGATTCAGTGACATGATTGGTTTCCTGACTTTACTAATCCTATCCAACATACCTTTATAAAAGTTATGTTGTCAGGTACTTAATTCAATACTTTAGTTTTCAAATAACAGGACTGACATTAAGCAATATTTACCTGCTTCTTCTTTAATAAATGACAGGTCTTCTTCTGGATATGGAACCGATGGTTGCAACACTGAGCAATCTTCTGAGTTCTCTTCAGTATTAGGTGGTATATTATAAATAAATCTCTTTGCAGTTTGGTTTTTCCTTCTTGCTTTTCCAGGTTCTTGAACTGATTGTCCCTGTGCACCCATGTCATTCCACACGAAAACTTTTCCCTCCCCTTGAGATTCATTTTCAGCCATTTCAGGTGAGCTGTCCTGGACCCAGCTGCAGTCATTCATTTGGTAGCTTTCCATTTGGCCCTCATCAATAGGGTAGGGATCGTTCTCAGTTTTTATGCTACTTGCCAAGTTGGTAAGGTTTCGTGTCGCCCAGAAGCTGGCAACTTTCTGATCCCTTGGAGACAAACCATCCCTACTAACAGATCTTCTGTTGTAATCCACTACAACGGTCTCTGGAGCTTCCGATTTTATACTTATGTTTAAGGCATCTTTAATGAAGTTGCGGCAGGACTGGACAACCTCAGTCATCTGAAGGTAGCTGGCCACCGACATCACTTCAATGGCATTTTGGCTCGTAAGCACAAGGTTACCAGAATATAAGAAGTCCAAGATGACAGAAAAACCTTGAACAGCAACAACGTCTAAATAGGTAACAGTGGTTTGGTTCCGGCTTTCTTTGTTTGTAAAGCAATACAGAGTCTTAAAGAAGCGGCTGCCTGCAACCAGGATGTTCTTGTGAGCTCTGAAGACCCTCCCACTCACCACAATATTAACATCACAAAGAATGCCTTTCTTCCTCTGCTCGTTGAGCTCTTGCAGGAGCTGATAGCAGTAAGAGTTCTCGTTTGGCCTGCTGTTAAAATCACAGTACCCTTCATTATTCAGTTCTGATGGTAACTCTGCCTCCTGCAATTAAAAAACCACAAACATAATTAGCACTTAGTGAACACTCTTCCTAGTCCTCCAACACTAAAATAAGGATATGAAAATAACCTTAAGAAGACCATTTTAATAAAATTATTTTTTTGTTATTTATGTTCTTGGTCACAAAGGCACACAGGAATATATAATTAGCAAACTATTTCTGAAAACTAAGAATCACGATCTCATTCTACACCTTCCACCTCCAAATTTGAAACAAACAGAACTAGTCGATCTCGCCTGAGGGCAAAGGAAGTAAAACTTCAGCCAAAAGTAACGAAAGACTTAGTTGAGGGTGAAGTACTTGCTAATCTTAACCCACATATATAAAAGATTCAAGAGTCTCTCTTTCCAAAAACTTAACTAGAGGATTCTTTCTCTTGTTCTTGCCTAAAAATCTCCACTTAAACAAGTAAGCAGAATCCCGATAACTGATTCAACATTTTCTCATGCTGAGAGAATACAGAAAGCTTAGGTCCGTATCTCCCAATCAGTCTTGTATGTTTGAAAGAAAACATATTGCTGAAGTAGATATAATAGCACAATATATTTCTACAGTTCTACAAATTAAACATTTATCCTTTACTTTCTAGCTGTAGACTTAGGATTAAACAGATAAACAGTATCACATGACAAGTATACAGAATACTGCAGGTGACCAAAAAAACACTTCAGCTTCCATTAAATTACTTAACTAAGCCTTTCTTGAATCAAGCTTCACTGAAACTTTCCAGTGGCAACACCTTTAACTGGTACATACTTATTACACATACACAACCTTTTTAAGATGTGATCTCAAACACATCTTTAAAATTTTACCAGAAGTTGATATCATCAGACAATCCAACATCAAGAAATATGTAATTAATAAAAATTAGTTCAGACAGTGAGAGGCTGGTAACTATAAAAAGATCTGAACTGGATTTTAAATCATTTAGAAAATGATGATTCAGAGCTGCTACAAAGCAGCAGCTAGGAGAAAGCAGAAAACACCACAGTCTGGCGTATTTGAGATCACACTTACATAGGTTGACATATACTGCCATCAAGAGCAGCAACAATGAGAGAGTCTGTTTGATACTGGATCTCCAAGATTCTCTCTTCTTCCCTAGCAAACAAGGAGAGTTCAAAACTGGATGGCTTCAATATTGTTAAGAATGAGAGAATATCAGATTTTGCAAGTTACAACACTATTTTCTCTTTCCATTTTCTCAAACATCTCACTGATTTGGGAGCTAGAGATATTTTTAAAGATCAACGGCCTCGATGTTATAGGTCAAAATCAGCATTAAGAAGATAATGTAAACACTGCCATGAGCCCATAATCTATACTGCGGCTAAAATATATGCTGCAGAAAAGCACTACCCTTAATTTGGGACTATGGCAAAACCCCAGCTATATATATTAAAAAAAGTAATTTTCTACTACACAGGAATTAGTGGATTAAATTTGTATTCACCTCAATTTATAATACCAGTGTGGACCACTGGAATGACAACTGAGGCTGTAACTACAAATCTAAAATGGTGTTTACATCTATAAGCAGCCAACAATGCCCAGTATAACCAAAATAGAAACTGTGCCATTTCAGCATCTCCTGAGAAATAATTTCAGTTTGCTATGACATTCAAGCTGCTTTGAATCTCTACCCTTTTCAGACAAACAGTTCAGTGAAGAAGTAGAAATCAAAGCAATTAGAATTCTACATGAACCAGCAATGGATCTTTGTCCAACCTCATCTTAGTTTTTTCTGTGTACTCTGACAAACCCCAAGTACTCCTTCAGATGAGAGCTCTGAAAATAGAGTATGCCCCAAATGTATGACAGCTAAGTCTGTCACTCAGTTCTCAGCAGATTTCAGATCTGGACTAGCTTCCCGTCAATCCAGCAATGGAGCACTGCATAGTTTCAAAACACCAATTACACTTATGCTGGATCAGATTAAGATGAAAATTACAGTACCCTAAAGTGTTGTCACTCATCAATCATCAGTGATTTGCAACTCACACAGTAAATGTTAGGTAGATGCCATGATAGCTGCCAATTTAATTCTCTGAGAACACGTTAAACACCATAAATTATTTAAAAAAATTATCTACACCAGTTCATTTTTTTGACAAATGTCTGATTAAAGAATAGAGACAGAGTACACTTTAAGTAAGCACATATACATACCAAATCAAGCTGGGAAAAAAATAAATTTATTTCTACAACGTGGGGTTTTTTTTTTGTTTCCTGAGAAAAGAATAAGCCAGCATGGTAAAGCGGAGCTGCAGATCACAAATGTGATACAGAAACACAAGACCCCAGTCTTCATTATCAGCAGACAAGAAGGTTCAATGGAAGAAACAGATACTATGTAACTGATGTCCAAGCGATAGGGGTGTGTGCTGGGGGAAGAGGTCAGTATTACACCTTTACAAAAATGAGTATATCAACATTTTTAAAACTAACTGCAATATTTGAAACAACTGTTTAGCTGCTGGCATGGAAGCAGCTAACCCTAATGCCACAACTCAAATTAAAGAGAGTCCCAACATCTGAACAGTTACTAAGTCTATATTCACCAAGTGTGGCACGCAGAATTGACATTTGCTATGAGAAAACCAAAAAAACCCAAATTATATCACTTAGAGAGTTTTAAACACTTGTACAGAAAAAATACAATACAGTTCTGCAGGAGGCAAGATAGAGAAAATAATTACAGGGAAAAAAAATTGTATTTGCAAACTTCTGTTGCTTACACAGTACATCATCTGTTCTGTTTTTCCAGTAAGAACCACACACTAATGGTACTTGCTTAGATGTCAATTATGTTTTGGAATACAGGCCACATATTATGATCACCTATGTTACCTCAATGCCAAACTACATTATCCTTTTATTAAAAACTAGTAAGAAATATAAGAATCAGCACAATTTTATTTCAATTTATGGAATCCCCAGCATTCTGTGGGTGAGATTAAGCCTCAATCTAACAGAACAGAGACTACTCAAGGAACCTAATATTGTGCTCAGTTTTGAATAGTTAAGACCTCCTGAATACAGCAAAGATGTATTACTATTTTACATGTATAATTCACTAATTGAACTTGCTTAAAAGCTAATAGAAGCAGAAACAGATAGTGAAAAACTGCTGTAAGAAGCTTGCTGTCCTTTCTCCTCCTGTTCCATCATCATACTCTGCCCCTGGGAGCAAGAACAGTGAGGGCAGGAAGAAAAAAAAAAAAAAAACCCAAACCAATCTAACCACAGATTCCTTCTCAGCTATATGAATCCCTTCCCCACTACCACATCTTACTCTACAGCAGTTCCCTATGCCTCCAAATTAATCCTTGTCCTGACAAATGGATCTTCTAACAAAGTAAGCTATCAGTAGCTTCTTAACCACATGCAGCTACAGAGGAAAATGATTTCAAAATATGGTCCCATCAGCTGCACACACAATGCCCTGCTGCCACTGTACACACTATAGCACCACACAGAAAATTCAGCAATTTTAAACTGCTCCATTAACATCAAATTGAGTAGCCTGAGATGAGGTAAAATAACTACATGAAAATAAAGTAAATAATAGTCCTTACTCTGACTTCCTCCTCAACTTTTTTGCTCTGCTAAGAGTAAGTCAAGAAGTTAACTTAGAACACTGTAAAGTAACTCTTACATCTGAAGCGTGACTTCCATTCATCACTGCTCACATAAAGCAAACAATTACAGTTCACATGGAAAAAATAACACATCAAAGGCCTTCCTCGTTTTGGAGAACAACTGCTTTAAACCAACATGCCTGTTACACTGGAGAAAGCTTTTCTGGCAGTATTTCCAAATCTTAGCTCCAAATTATGTCTAGAGAGAAAACGTTTTAAGAAGCAGGTTTCAGGGGAGGAACGCCCAGCAATGGATAAGCCTGCATCTTATGGACCTAAATTCATCAAAGAATTAAAATATTTTGTAGTGATTTCCCAGTAAGCATGCATTTCTTAAAATTTTGGCAACAAAATGGTGCATTTATTTAAAAACCACAAAGGTAATTCAAGCTGATGATAAATTTCCTTAAGCTTTAATATGGAGACACACTATTTTAAAAACTAGAATAGAAAAAAGTCAAGTATTTGGTCTTAAAGAAGTATCGGCTGACAGCTCTATACCCCTGAATTACAGCAGCTGCAACCACTTGTGATGTATTTTGGCATTCCAAATTAAATGTATCCCAAAAATAAACTGAAATCATCACTCATTTCTTCACGAGTGTAATATCCAACAGACCTATAGAAATTTCCACTGCTTTACTGTCTTAACACCTACAATTTCCTTTCTGCACTTGAACGGTGGCACTATGCCATATGTTTGTTAGCAGCTGCTAAACATGCCCTGCAGTTGAGGCTTGTTAAGTCCAGAATACATGTGTGCTGTCTCTAACACAAAAGCTGAAAGATTTCTCCCAAGTTTCATTACATCTAAATGGCTTTGCTGCCTCATTATGTATGTTGGAAATACGGTCAGGGTACAAATTACCTACTTTTGTTCCAAGTACCTGGTATCATGACATTAAGGAAAAAATGGGTTTACTGTTTTGGTATTAAACATATGTATCAAAAGATATTCAAGTACCATTAAAAGTATGAAAGGATATGGAAATTAAACATAGAAGTGGAAAGAAAACAGATTCTTAATCAGGTTTTTGATAAAGCAAGTGTAACCTAAAAGTGCACCACAAAGAAAATACATTGGCTCCTGAGAAAACTTATTTCCTTCCCTCATAATAAGTTTTTAACCAAAATGTAATTGCAGAGGGATGCACAGAGCACTGTTTTCCACTTGAAAACACCAGTCTCTATACAGCTACCTTTGTCCAAACCTTATCTTTAATACAGTGAAAAAGAACCACTGACTCATCTATCCTATAATTTTGTTTATTATTACGATTACTACAAATATTTTTTCTTAAAGTATTAGCTGTATAAAAGCAGAGGCTCATTTTTACAAAGACTGCTGTGACAATGAAAGGTCTTCAAATAAACACAAACTTCAAATACATACTTTCGTTAACTTTTAGGCTACTGTGATAACAAGCCAATATTCTGTCCTCCCATCTACCCTCCTGGTATTGAACAGTTTTACAGCAAACAGCAAACTGGGGATAGGAGGGCAGAAAGAGCAAACTAGTAAATTAAGTAGGAAAAAATGCTTGGAATAGGTCTTATTTAAATGCATCTTAAACAGAGTGGGAAACTTCCAAATGTGGTAGGAATAAGCAGCATCTACTAACAGAGTAAGCTACAAAGTGACAGAGCATAACTCTACAGGGTTAATCATTCACAACTCAAAGTTAGGAACTAGGCAACAAGACACTAAGGACTATACTGCAAGAACGTTATGCAAAAACGAACATCTTCAGAGATATAGAGGTAAAGGAAACTAAGAATGAAAGTTTCAATAACCTGTTTCTAATTACGAAAGTGTGTTTGTCTAAAACACTGCCTAATGAATAGCAAACCCAGATTGGAGGAAACTGATAAGATGACCTACTGCCATGAAACGATCGTAACAGTAGCTGCCTTAGAAATACACTCACTGAAAAGGTAGTATTAATCATCTTGAAGGTGAATGTTGCATTTGTAAATCCAAAAATCATATTTTGGATAACCTGTATTCGTGCACCATAAGATTCTTCTCGCAGTCCTGCAGCAGTTTCACATAAAACTTGAATACCTTTCCTAACTAGCTGTAAGAAAGCCTATGTTCACCTAATATTTTATCAATCATCCTGATACCCTGCCCAAATATTTGAATAGCAGCTCTTGTCCAAGGTACCCTGAGCTCCTTAAAGCGCACGAGCTTTAACTCAGTCTAACTACCGCGTCACATTTCGGACTCCAGACAAAGCTAGACAGCCAAGGTGGGTCTTGTAACTAAAAGTGAGTTCTAAACGGGTAAAAACGGAGTGACGCTGGATTAATTCCGGCTAAGAGCCTACCAATTCAAGGACTGGCCTAACTTGACGCACACCCGCTAATGCCCGCAGGCAAGTGTAACGCCAGCGAGGCGATTGAGAGAACTTTCATCCTAGAAGGAAAGGCTGCAGATTCAAAACGACTATTCTTTAGGGGCTTTTCATCCACGAATGTTCTAGAGCAAGCCCTGCCTCGCTCGTGAGAGCGTCCAAGAAACACTGATTTGAAGTTCAGCGGAGAACGTGAGGAGTTTCACTACTCCTAACGCGTTAGAGGAGCGCCGGCATAGTAACACGGCTTTCAGGAAACCGCATGTTTATCTCAAGCGCACACCAAGCGACTGCAGACTTCTTGCTCAGCAACTCAATCGGCAAAAAAAAAAAAAAAAAAAAAAGATTTAAATGCGAAGAACTTGAGTACCCGGAGTTATCCGATTAGCGCACTGGGGCCGTACCGCTAAGCGCGGCAGGGCAATTCCGATTTCACGCTGGCGAGCCCCAGTTTCACAGGCGGTCGCTGGCCGGACACTGCCCTCCCTCCGCCAGTACCGCAGGAGGAAGTTGTAACTAGCGTATTTAAATCAGTGCTGTGACACTGGGATTCCTGCGCAACTTTTTTTTTTTTTCCCCCACATCGCCGGTTTATCTCCGAGATAACCAGAGGCACGAATGGAGGCGGCACACGGCAGTGCCGGACGGATAACGGGAACGGGGCACGGGCACGACCAGGCACCGCTCGGGCTGTGTCTGTGTGCCTGCCTGCACGTGCTGCCCGCATCCAGCGGGACACTCACCCCGAATCCCACAGAGCCGGCTCCTCTCCCGCCTCGGAGACGGCGGGAGAGAGCATCGCGGCGTGCCCAAGCCCGCCGGGCAACAACCACCACCACGGGCAGCCACGCAAAGAAAGTTCACACACGTGGGCACA
Source organism: Acropternis orthonyx (assembly GCA_035583155.1). Lineage (NCBI taxonomy): Eukaryota > Metazoa > Chordata > Aves > Passeriformes > Rhinocryptidae > Acropternis > Acropternis orthonyx. The sequence goes on along the minus strand of JAWWEU010000081.1, from coordinate 124,188,038 downwards.
GAAAACCCGCACTGATACCAAAAGGGGAGGCCGAGACGGCCCCCCTCTGCCCGGAGCCCACCTGCCCATCCCGAGCCGTACCTGCTCGGCGCTGCCCGGCTCGTTGAGGCGATGCTCGGCGGACAGGTGGTGCCGCAGCAGCAAGGTGCGCTTGTAGTTGCGGGTGCCCTTGCAGAGCTCGTCGTGCCCCCCGGGCAGGGGTCCGCCGGCCATGATCAGCTCGGGGGGCGCGGCGGCGGCGGCGGCCGCAGTGCACCAGGCGCAGGACATGAGGCCGGTCTCCTGGCAGTAGTAGAGCCACGGGAACTCCTTGAGCCAGGAGCCCTGGAAGGAGATGTGCAGCTTCTGCAACAGGGACTTGGGCCTGGCCAGCGGGAAGTGCCGGATGCTCTCCCCTTCGCCGCTGCCCTCCGCCTCGTCCCCGCCGTCGCCCCCCGACCGCCGGCTGCTGCTGCAGCTGCCGCCCTCGGCGCCGCTCCCGTCGCCCAGGCTGCCCCCTTCGCCGTCCTCTTCGTCGTCGCTGCTGTCACTCAGCGAGCCCCCGTCCTGGACCAGCTCCTTGCCCTCCAGGAGCGTCTCCGGCTCCAGCCCCTCCGCGCCCTCCAGCTCCATCTCCTCGTCCGCCCCCCGCCCATTGAACTGCTTCCGCGGCCAGGCCGCGGCCTCGCAGCCATTGTTGGCGGCGGGGTGGGCGCCCGGGAGCCCCCCGCCGCCGCGGAAGGCCAGGGTCCGGCGGTTCCTCTCGGCGAACATGGGGCCGGCGGCCGCGGGGGGCGACGCCGCGTCCTGGGGCAGCAGCAGCTCCTTGTCCTCGGCGGCGGCCTCCAGCTCCTCGGCCTCCAGCCCCTCCAGCTCCGCCTCCTCGTCCGCCCCTCGCCCGTTCAGCGCCTCGGGGTCCTGCCGCTCCCAGGCCTCGGGCCCCGCCGCCGGGGCGGCCACCGCGGGGGAGGCGAGGCCGCCGCGGAAGGCGAGCGTCCGCCGGTTTATCTCCGCGAACATGGCGGGCGCGCCCCGCGCCCCCCGCCCGGCCGAGCGCTCCGGCCGCCGCGGGAACGAGCGGGGCGGGGGAGGAGGCGCCCGGCGGGG
>JAWWEU010000081.1:124165642-124186795 GCA_035583155.1 Acropternis orthonyx | reverse complement strand
CCTCCATCCCCCTCGCTTTCCCCCGCCCCGGGGCCCGCGGCCGCAGGGACGGAGGGAGGGGAGGGGGCACGGCGGGACCGGGGTCGGCCAGGGCTGGCGCGGCCGCGAGCGGCACGTGCCGGCGGGGCGGGGCGGGGCGGGGCCGAGGCGCGAGGCGCGGGGAGCGCGGGAACGGCGCGGGGCGGGACCATGGGGCTGGGGCTGGGGCTGGGGCTGGGGCTGGGGCTGGGGCTGGGGCTGAGTAGGAGTACGCCGGGGCAGGCAGAGGGAGGGCGGCGGGCAGTTCCGCGGGGTGACGCAGCTGAGTGACCCCCGTGGGCTGCACGGAATGGGTCAGGTTGGAAGGGACCACAGCGGGTCATCTTGTACAGCCTCCTTCCCCAGGCAGGGCCATCCTACAGCACATGGTACAGGATTGTGTCCAGGCGGTTCCTGAATATCTCCAGTGAGGGAGACTCCACAGCCTCTCTGGGCAATCTGTTCCGGTGCGTGCTCACCTGCACTGTAGGGAAGTTCTGCCTCATGTTCTTGGTGGCACTTCCTGTGCATCGGTTTCTGGCCGTGGCCTCTTGTCCTATGGCTGGGCAGCACCGAGAAGAGCCTGGCTCAATCCTTTTGACACCCCCTTTCAGCTACTTGCCCACCAGGCAACTCAGCACTGCACTGCCGCTCTCTCGCTTCTCCCCCACACCCACTGGTGCAGGGGACCAGAAAAGGAAAGGCAGGCAATCTCCTAGGTCAAGATATGGAACAGCTTAGTAAGTGAAAAAGTGGGAGAAGAGAGAAGGAAAACAGAACAAGTGGTGTTCAGGCAGTCAGTGTCCACCCCCTGTGCTAAACCAATGCCCTCTCAGTTCCCAAGGAAAAGATGGTTAACTTCCCTAATCACCCTCCCCTCTGCTCTCTTCTGGAGCACGATGTTACACAGCATGGAGTGCTGCTGTCCTTGGCTCAGCTGTGTCACGTCCCCACCTCTTTGGCGCTCCCAATCTGCTCACTGAGGCGAAAGAGAAAAGGTCTCCATGCTGTGCAAACGCTGTTCAGCAGCCCCGTGTCTGCACTGCACCCCCTTCCAGCCTGCTCAGAAGAAAATTAACTGCACCCCAGCCAGACCCACTGCTGTAGGTAACAAAATATCTCAGAAAGGGAGGGTGATGGAATCTTCCAGCTGAAGAAGTGCAGTGGTGTCATGTAATGCTTATACATATATCCAGTAGTAAAAAAATATAAAGCCCTGCATATTGGCCTGGAAATATGCTGGGGTCTGGGAGAGCTGACCTGGACTTAAATTTTTGAGAAACCTTTGCAAGAATACTGTAAAAATTCTGTAAACAGTAGTGATTTCTTCCTTTCAAGGAGTTACTTGGGAAAAGGAGATATTTGGTAGAAAATTAATTTATATTATGGAAAGATTAAGAAAATCTTTCTAAAATTCTAGGGGGATGAGGAGGGGAAAGTCAGTCATGGAGAAACAGAGAAACTGTAAAATACAGTATCAGATTTCCAGGAGCAGGGCAAAGATGGTCTAAATCTAAGCAAGGGGACAGTGGTGAAGGGAGAGAAAAGCATTTTTAAATTTGCCGTGCCTCACTGGGGCACAGGGTGGAGGTAATGATTCAGCTCTGGGTCCACTGAAGAGAAGGGTTCCCATGATACAGGCTCCGTAGAACATAAAACAGACCTGTACTTCATAAACTTTCAGATTTTGTGATGTATCAATGTTTTTGCATTCCTGGGGTACTTGATCCTTGCCTGCTGGTGTTTGTCAGCTGACTCAGTCCTTACCTATGCTAGAATTTCTTACCTGCTTTATGTTGTTTGTAAAGAAATGTTTAGTTGTATAGATTATTCTTCACTATGTGTTTAAATCAGTGCAGATTGCAGTGAGTGTTCACAGAAAGTTTGCATTAAGAATCCCTGCTGGGATTCACATTTACAGAGCAAACCGTTTGTGATCTCAGGAAACATAAACTGCACCCAGGACTGGTCTGTTAAAAACGTACCTAGTGGGCATCCAGGAATGAACTGCCAAATACATAGGAGGAATGGTAGGATGATGAGCTGTAGGATCCTTGTTCTGAAGTGCAAGAAAGTGTTATTTGATTACAGCAGGTAATCTAGAGTACTACCAGATCGATATGGAATCATAAAATAATTTAGATTGGAGCAAACCTCCAGAGTTCACTTAGTTCAAAGCAGGGCCAGCCTCAAAGTTAGAGGAAATTGATCAGGGACACCCCCTCAGAGCCTCCTGGACTTTTGCTGAGAAGACCTTTTGCAATAGTTCCTCCCAGATCGTCTCATCATACTTTTATGAGGTATTCCACTGCCAAGCAGCTGTCTCAGGAAAGGGAGCCTAACCAAATCATTGTGGGTAATTTAATTCCTCTATAATGGCTCTGTGGCACCAGAATTGCCATTGCATTGGTCTATTTAATACTTCCGTTTTACTATCTCCATGGACCCAGGTCTCCAGACGTAATCTTAACTTTTGTATATGCTGTTTTTGTCACTGAGTAATTTGCAAAAATTTGCAAACTGCTTAATCATCACAGGAGAAAATCTCATTTTCATATTGCTTTGTTGCAAATTAGGTTTTATGTTGTATTTGTGATACAACAAAATATTTCGAAAAGCATCCTGAGATGCTGTAGCAAAAATGCATGTATTTTGTAGAAACATTAATTTGCAGCTTCTTCATCAACTGGTTTTCAGTTTCTCTGTCAAACCCATGTGCTACTAGGTTCATCATTAAAAAATAACTATTGATGTACACCTCCTGGTAATTTTTAACATACCTTTTTCACCCAGGGGCTCTTCAGAGTCAGTAGTGTTTACTGCCGAAGTTCATACATTTGGACAACAGCCAGGATCTCTTTGCTTTTTCGTTCTTTGCTGGGACAGTGTAGGAAAGAATTCGTTAGTGGTTAACTGTCCTAATCTTGTAGATGACGAATGCAGCTTTATTCAGTTTGAAATCTAATTCTCCAGATACCACACAGAGCTTCCTTATGTCTTGAATAGTCCTTTGGTTCTTTCTGCTTCTTTCTCCTGTGCTACAGAAAGATGCAGGAATCTCCCACTGTTCCACTGAAATCATAAATTGTTTCAGCTTCCTGCAAATGAAAAGCTCGCACAAGACAGGGGAATTAATAATTGATACATTAATGCTATAAACACTACTGCATATGGCTCCAGATCTAGAACAATCCAACTCTAAACTATGCAGTTGCCAGTCACTGGCAGTACTTTATGCAGTGGACACAGTCTAGGAAGGAAGCATTTATCACTTATTTTTGTTTTGTCCAATATTTAAAAGTAATTAAATGAGCATAATGATGTGAAAGGGAGTGAGCATTGAATAAAATCCTGTTTATCATTCCAGCTGTATATTTATGTGAAGAGAATGGTTTATAAAACTCCTTTGTGGTGAGTATCAACATTAATCAATTCCATATTTAATTCTACTTAAAGCCCTTTCTACCAAAACATTCAAATGTGTGTTTCTATATTCTGCTGAATTAGATTTTCAATGAACAAATTGCAAGCTCCTTCACAGTAGGATCTTTTGCTTTTAGATGATAAAACTTCTTGTGCAATATTCTGAGGATTAAATTCTCCTACTTGTATGATTGATGTCTGTGTGTTATCCACAGAATCATAGAATGGTTTGGGTTGAAAGGAACCTTAAGGATCATCTAGTTCCAACCCCCCCAATATGGCTAATGAGCTTAATTGCTGTCCAGCCTGACAGAGGCACATCTGGTCATGTTGTGGTCTTTGTTTCCAGATTACAACTGGAGAAGGCTTGAAAGTGTAATTCCTAATAGTAGAAACTCACACATTTGTAAAGTGTCAACATAATGTTCGGACTAAAATTGGTAGCTGTTTCTGAGGCAAACTGAATTAAAATTGTGTTTGTGCAGTAATTTCTCTTGGAATCACTTTGTGAGTGATATTTGGAAAGGTAAATCACAGCTTTTTTTCTGGTCCATTACTTAATTTTGCACAGTCACACCTTGTGACCTTAGACTGGTTAGGAAGGCATTATGAACTAAAACTTACCTCTTCCTTCGCATGCTCTTAGTACACACCGAATACAAGATAATGTGCTTTAACTTAGCCCATACGTAGAAGAATTTTCAGTGTAATTGCCTTAACTTTATACTTTGCTGCAGAGTAAAGTATACACGTGGCCAGGTGTTGTGCATGTAAGATGCTATAGCTGGTGCTTCCGTGTAAACTTATGGACAGTGTGTTCCAGACCTAACCGTGCCATTTGAAGATTTTGCCAGTTTGCACCCATGCACTTCCCCTTTGATGCTGTAGTTACTACCGCTGTAGCTCTGCTGGTAACAGTGGTAACAGGGTTTGTTTCAGAGCACTTTCAGTTGCTTCAGGCAAAGTGAGCAGGTTGGTTTAAACCTTCTTTGTTGACTAATCCATTTGACTTGTTGGAAGCACACGAGGGAGCGCTCCCTTAATTCCTTCTGCCAACAGAGCTGCAGGGGTGGAAACTCTCAGCAGAGAAGTGGTAAGAAACAACTGGAAGAATGATAATGTCAGCGACTGGCACACCTGTCTGCGAGCTGAGTGTCAGCACATGACTGAGTCCTGCCTGCGCTGTGGGTATTGTAGCTCTTCCAAATAGGTCTGTGCCTTTTCTGTTACACATTCTTGGTTTAATTTTCTTTTATACTAAGTACTTTTATATCTCTCTGGCAATATAAACCAATTTGAAAGCATCCAGAGGTGTTCAAGCCTTCTTATAAAAAAAAAAGCCAGTGTCAAAAGTTCTAACAGGTGAGTATCAATGACTAGTCTTGCAGAATTAAATCCATCATTTTGCTGTCCAGAACCTGAGCTATTCCTTTTAAGGATGCCAGCTGCACGGGCAACTCCTGGATGCAGGGTGGCACTGCTGTCCGTCATCTGAGGAATGATGTGTTTTGGGGCTGTGTCACACTGTGATTTCACACTACTGGTGGAAGTGCACATCACAGAGTGGGGTCCAGCCTTCATTCCCAGTCTGCACATTTTCTTATGGTCATCAAGTTCATGACTTCCCATTAGTCTTAAACCTAGAGGTGTCCAGTTGCTCATAGGCCTCTGTGAGGAGTTTTGTCTGCCTGGCTGTGGACAGATGTCCTTGCCACCCTCTCTCCAGGTGTGTCTTTCCTGTTGTAGAGCCTTCTCCTCTAGCGGCATCACCACTTTGCCAGAAAAGCCCATGAGATATGTAGTAGCTTCCCTCCTTTGACAGATTCCCTTCACTGTCTTTTCATAATCTCTTCATCTTGTATCTTCATAGTTGTTTTTTGTTGTTTCTTTTTTCCATTTTTTTATTCTACATGTGGGCAGCTATTTATTTTAGTCAGTCACCTGCAATCTAAATGAATTTTTTTTCCCAGTGAAGCATTTGAGCATGTGTTTACCTCTAGATAAGTGTTTTCATGTGCTTCCATAAAGAGAAGACATAGGATTTTGCTAAAAAAGTTACTATTTTTCTAAAGTAGGACTGGAAGAGCTGATCTGAACTGTGGTGCAGGAGGTGGAAATCTGCTCACTCCTTTGGGCCAAGTGCTCAGGTGATGAAGGGATATTTTTTTGGTATTCCTATGGCTACAGCTATGGCCAGTTTAGCCTTATCAAATGCAAAGTGTTTCCTCTCTTAGCTTCAACCTATTTTAAGGTAATGTGGCATGTTTCTAGCTAAGATTTTTTTATTCTGTCTTATTCACAGCTTTCTGATGCTTTTGTCTGTCTTTGTGTTAGGTGTCTACTCTGAATGGTAGTCAGCTCTGAAAGCATCTGGATTTTGACCTTTACCTGACTGAAAAAACCAGTACATTCTTGCTCTTCCATGTCTTTTGTTTCTTTGATGGGCCTTCCTAGTAGTTCTGTGTTTTTCAGTCTGCAACTAGGACAGATGTGGTTTATCAGATAGTGAACTAGCTGTGAAAGATACACTCTGATCAAGAAGGGAATGAAACCCTTCTGGATACTTAAACAACTGCACTTTCCCCCTGCCTTTGATCAGTGCTTGTTTAGTCAGGTTACAGCCTCCTTCTAACACTCTGACTGCTCATTTTGCGTAACCCAGTGTATCACTCTCTTTTTAGCCAACTTTCCAACTCTTGTTTTTCTAGATGATCTTGCACATGCTTACTTTTAAGTCTGCAATGGGTTGATCGTAGTCGTTTTCTTAAGTTACCAAAGTTCATAAGAAGGCATGTATCTCTATTAAACCCTCGTCATATTAATTACTGATCAGTCATTAACAGTTATCATGGGCTGCAGAACCTCAACTGAGTGGAGTTAGTCCATGCAGTGGTGAACAGGAGGGAAACTTGAAATTTTTGCTTACTAAAATGTACTCCTTGTAGGACAAAGTTAGTGAATCCCTGTTTTGGGAGGAGGTGAGGGAACAACACAATCCAATTTATTGTGGCATGCTTTGCTAATCCTGCAATTCTATACAGCAACCATGATTCTAACTATATTTGCTGAAGGGAACTCAATTGATTCTTTAAAATGTTTTATACAGGATATCTTTAATCACTCAAAAAATCAAATTTAAACCAAAATTCCTTAAATTGAGGGAAATCTGCCAGCAAAGATGCTAACGCCAGGTCAGTAAGAAACAGAGTTAGCACTCTCAAATGTTATTACTGCTATGCTCATTATAGGATGTTGTTTCCCCAAGGTCACCAGCTGCACTGTCTCAGAGCTGGCTCAGAGCCCAGGCAGCCAAACCCCTGGGAGAATGGGAGTGGGCTCAGGGCCCTGACACTCCCATTTTGTCCTTAAAAAGGTCCCCTGCCCACTTCACCAGCCGTTCCCTGACCTAATGTTCCTTTTTTTTTCTTTTTTTTTTTCCAAAAGCAGACTAGTGCAAGCAAGGGAAGGAGTCCACAGCAACATTGCCTGCCTTTGCACTGCCCTGGTGCCATCCTTCTCCCTAATGTACGTTTCCCCAAATCATCAAAGCCCTCCACTGTGCCAACACGCTTCTCTCCACACACAGTGCTACAAGGGGTTCCCACATCCAGTGCTGATGGCCTTAACACCTATTGCTTTCCCCTATCCAAATCAGAGTCGCAGTTGAAATACCTGTGGCTATCTTGGACACCCTCTTTAGGACCTGGGAAAGTGTTGCCTAAATATTGGTGGCTGTTCCTTCACTATGGCATGGACCTGGAGCATGTCCCAGAAGCATCAGCAGCTCAGGTGCCTCTCTAGTATGTTCTTGCTCAACATCCTTTGTTTTCCTCCTCTTCCTCCTCTTCATGGCATGGACAAGCAGTTGTCCTAATCTGCTGAATTTTAACAGTCTTGTGTGACTGTGGGGAACACTGTTGCCAAATGGGTATTTCGGAAAGGCATCTCTTATTTTCACTAGGAACGTCCCCCTCCCCTGGCCATTTTTATAACGTATCTAAAATGTGAACTCCGATGCTTTGTGAAATCCTGGTTTAGTCAGGAAAACGTCAGGCTTACCTCCATGTAACTACTAGGCTTCTCTGGAAGATGTAAGTAAACTGGCAAAGACTCAATTGTTTTTGCGTGCAAGAGAATGGATGAGGGTGTAGTAGTACTGAGATTAAATTGAAGTGGCTACTTCAAAAAAAGCCTCGCAGATGCATCTAATTTGCATGTCCACTGCAGTTTCTAGGTGTGAATGCACAAACCCACAGTCTGTTCAGTCCATGGTTTGGGAGTAATTCTGGGTTTCTTGCTGATGCCCAAATAGGAGCTCATAAAGGCAGCCATGTTTAATCATCCTTGGCCAGGAGACTCCTGTGTTGGCAGAGCGGTCGTGCCCTATTCTCATATTTCTTACACCTCTTGGTTAGACAGAAGCTACATGCTATTTCTGCAGGAGATTCTTGGCAGGGAAATCCATGTAGTATAGGAAGGCTGTAGCAGCTCTCCACGAGAGCAGCAGTTCCTTAAGCAAGCCTGATGGAGGTATATTTGTGTTCCTTTTGCCCTGACTTATGAACACTGATCGAAACTTGGGATTTCAGTCTCTTATTAGGATGCTGTCATTAGGGAACTGCTGTCTAGAACAGTGGTCTCAAAATGTTTTGGTTGTGTACCCCTATCACAAAGAATTTTGAGCCCACATCCCCAATATATTTGTATTTTTTATTTATAAATTATATATGTGTAATATCATGATACATTATACACATTATAAAACATACACAGACATAGAAATTAAAGAAGGATATGCCAAAGATAAATAGACACATTTTAAATTTTATTTATTTATTTATTAATGGTACAAACTGTATTTTCTTGCTACACCTCAATGGATTTTGTTGCCACACCCCAGCGGATTTTCTTGCCCACCCCTTGGGTGCACACACTTCACTTTCAAAACCAGTGGTCTAGAAGATGGGCTAAAGCTCAAGGTAAAAAAACAAGATGAAAATCAAGAACAAAAAATATTTACTCTTTGGCCTTAATGTCCTCTGGGCAAGAGGTTAAAAACTTTCAAAGGCTGGTCCAAGACTATGGAATTAATTCCCTCAGGAGCTAAAACTATCGCAAACATCATCATCCAAATGTAAACAAGGTTCTTTAACCTGCCTTTATGACATAAATACATTGCAACATATACATTAAAGAAAAGCATCCAAATTATCACAGTAAATCATCCTACAAATATCTCCCCTGAGGCAGAGGAAGGGAGAACAAAGGATGTGTTGCTTAATGCACTACTGGAAAGCAGTTGGGTGTTGCTGCAATGGGGTGAGAACGTGAATAGACTAGCATGTGATAGAAAATTGAATTTGTTACTGTTTCTACTCAATTAAAAAGCTGCAGCAGTGTGAATTAAATGTTCATGTCAGGTCAACAGACATTATATATTAATTTTTTAATTGGGTACTACTTGTTTTAGATTTTTCTATTGTTTTCTTCCTTCCACAGTGTCATCCTGAATATGGAACAATAAGTAAATTACTCTAAATCATTGACTCTTGCTGTGTCTGCCTGTAAAATAATCTAATTTCTTGAATTCACTTCAAGAGGCTTTCTGGGGTAATGTTTCATTACAGCTGGATTGCTTTGTTGGCACAACTCTAAATATAGATCAACCTTTAAATTGCTTGTTTCAAAATTGGTTCAAAGAAGTATTCTAAGTCATAAAATTAATACACAGGACAGTGAATCTCAACCTTCCTGGAGGTACAGTACTGTTTTACGTCAAGGGTGAAGTTTATTTCATCTTTGGTGCCTGGCTAACTCCCCTAGTCATTGCATGAGGGGACAAACCTGGAATCAAGAATTTCTCTGCCCCTTGTCCTTTGCACAAGCGAGAGTACTAAAAAAGGCAGGTTACATGCTCCTGCCTTGTTTATAACAAGTCATTCACCCAGGATCTGTTTTCTAGGTGCATATGGGAATGAGAAGAAACTAACTTCATACTTCATCCAATGCTTTCCTGATTATGAAAAGAAAGAGGTTTATGTTTTTGAAGTGATTTGGTCTGTTTAGAAGCTTCTGTTCTACATTGGAAAATGTACTTTCTGGGGAAAAAAAATGAAATTTTATAGGCAATTTTTTATTTTGTCCTGATGTCTCCATTTGATTGGTGTTCCTCTCACTGCTGCACAGGGTTGTCCCTCAAACCGGCCTGGCCAGTATGCTATGGAAGATGTAGTTTGACCAGCTTGCTGTGACTGTGAGAAAGAATGGGGCATCTTCACTGTTTCTAACTACAGAGCTATACCACAATGGAAAATGAAAGTTTAACAGAGATGATTGGAAGCAAAGATTTTTAACCTTTTTTCAATCTGATTTTTTTATCCCAATGTTTCCTAATCAAAAACTTTGTAAATTGTATCCTGCATTTCTCCAGCATGTAGGCAGTCAAATAAAGCTATTGATATATTTGAGTATAGAAGAGTAATGATTGGTGAAAAATACAAACAACTTGTTTGATTAGTATAACAGTAAATCAAACTGCAGCAGAATTTACTTCTGCTAATAGATTCAGACAATCATAGAATGGTTTGATTGGAAGGGACCTTAAAGATTGTCCATTTCCAACCCCCTTGCCATGGGCAAGGACACCTCTCACTAGATCAGGTTGCTCAAAGCTCCATCCAGCCTGGCCTTGAACACTTTCAGGAATGGGGCATCCACAGCTTTCCTGGGCAACCCGTTCAAGTGCCTCACCACCCTCATCGTAAGAAATCACTTCCCTGTATCCAATCCTAAACCTACTGTCCTTCAGTTTGAAGATGTTGCCAATTGTCCTGTCACTTACAGACCCTACTAGAAAGTCTGCCACCACCTTTTTTAGTAAGCCACCTTTAAATATTGAAAGGCCACATTAAGGCCTCCTCGGAGCCTTGTCTTTTCCAGGGTGAACAGCACTAGCTCTCTCAGAGGAGAGGTGCTCCAGCCTTCTGATCATCTTCATGGCCTCCTCTGGACCCACTTTAATTGTTCATGTCTTGCCTATTACTGAAGTCTTACCCTTGGTGATGACTAAGTGTTGGCTTCATGTAGGAAATGCTGAAATGTCAGCTTTCTTTGGGATCATAAAAGAGGATGAAAAGGGATAATGACACTTCACAATTTCCTGAAGGAAGGGAATCTGAATTTACCTTGATGTAAACCAAGATCTTCCTTGACAAGTTTTGAATAAACCTATCACTTAAACTTTTGTCTGGTATTAAATGCTGCTTCTGAGGCTGATTTGAGTGTGAAGTAGGGCACTTTAGTAACATTTCCATAAAATTGTGTGTAATATCTCAGGAAGTATACTAGCAACTTGCCTCTTGTCCAGTCTCTCATAAATAATGCATGTTTTGTATGGAAGCCAATATTTAAAATCTACAACAGACATAGAAGCCATGAACAAATGTTCATGTGGGAAAACAAAAATGCAGGATTAACTCTGTTAGTATGAACTATTTGAATCCTGAATATATTAAAAATTTTTTTTCGAACAACTGTTAGCTTTGAAAGTAAAAGGTTAAAGTAAAAAATAAGCTGTAGTAAGATGGCAAGTAGACTGAAACAGTTGTGACTAGAAAAAGTATGACTTCCTAGTATTTCTAGAAGCATGCCTGAAGAAATCAGCAAATATTATTGAGAGTTACCATATTGCTCAAAGGGCTGCTACAGAAACATGCCTTTTTTTTTTTTTTCTTTTTCCTTTCTTGGCCAAAACCACTAGCTTTATTTGGTTATATTTCTCAGTTAACAAATTCCTTGATTAATTTTTCTACTCTTTTGAGTATTCATTAATTCATGCTTGTGCAGTGTTTTCAAGACAGAAGTACCTACAGTGAACTACAGTAACCCATGACTGCTCCTGAAAATCTAATCAAAATTCTATTTAGCATAACTAATCTGTAAATGACACTCAGTAATAGTAGGATTTTACACAGTTTAAATTTTGCCTCTGCTTTCTAGAGAAGAGTCATTGCTCAATGTTCTGGCAAATGTAGTATGATTTTGGCTTTACCCTCATCTTAAAAAAAAAAAATCATATTGTTGAGTTATATAGAAAATTAAAAGCATGCAAAGTTCCATGCTCTTGTTCCCTCACCTATGAGCAAAGGTGGTTTTGCACTTGTTACCAGAAGACATTTGGCCAATGTGTGCAACCCAATAAGCGCAGACAGAGACTGAGCCCATTGAGCTGTTGGAGCTGGAAGCACAGGCACAAGAACATTCTAGTGTTACATATCCTGGAATGCATGTTAAACCAGATAGTGCTCACAGGAAGAAGAGGACTACAGACTCTTGCCACTTGCTGCTTCCCTTCCCCTCCAAATATCCCTGGATATTGTTATTGATGATGTTAATAAATAGTTATTATTATGGCCCTCCTGTCATGTTCAGGGAAAATAAAATTACAAATTTGAGTGTCTTGTTCCAATTATACATTCAGTGGCATGAATATGGGTAGATGTTCACATTACTGAAAACAAGCAAAGATGTAAACAGGCAATGTCTCTGCTGCAGTTTGATCCTTGTGTGAGTGTTCTTACTCTGCAGTGAATGTGAAGCACCATCATCACTTAGCATGTGGACTCGCAAAGTTACTCAATGTTATCACTCAATGTCCCAGTCTGTACCATAGAAAAATGCACACATACTGCTGTTTACATAGTTTACAGCAAGTTTTCAGCTCTGTGTCTTTAAAAAGTGCCATGTTCTACCATAATACACACAGCTGACTTGCCAACAGTGGGCTGCTTAAATGCTGACTTGTGGCTGTTTAGGTTAGCAAACTTCCAAGCAGCAGCAGCCACATGTTCCTGAGCTGGAAAGGTGTTCCTAGTAGCCTTCTCCAGTGTTGGATGATTGGGTTCCATGGTTCACCTGCAAGTTCTGGAGGTGCTGTTAACTCTGTCAAAGTTTCTGGACAGTGGAGCTGTACTTCTCTGGGGTTATAAGCCTACACCAGAACTGGGAATTAGCAGGGACAAAAATCTCATAAGCTGCATCTGATGTCTTCATCTGTCACATCACCAGCACACCCATGTGACTGATTCATCAAAACTTGCATTCAGAGACCAAGTATCATTGTTGACATGTTCTCTTCATGTCCTGGATCTCTGATTTAAGTCCTTATGAGTTACCAGGGTAGCTACATTCAGGAACAGATCAGCTTCCTGTTCTGGATCCATGGGAGGCAGCAGGGAGAAGAGAGATGTGATGAACCTGCAGAATGTGTCAGCAAACACTGGTGGATCACGAACCTTCTGCCCTGGGATCAGCAAGGGCAGACAAATTATCTCACAACATTTAATATGCGCTAGCTGCTGTGCAGTTCTGTCAGGGTAGATGCTTGCTACCCTGTCTTAGTAAACTCTGCAAAGGGGAGGTTCTCTTGGTCCATCACAATGGAAATGAGATATTTTGCATAGGAAGAAGGCAGGAGCTCAGCTGTAAAGGAAATATCTTCCCCTTCCTTTCTTTTGTTTTCACTGTGGGCTCTTGCAAAATGTCTTCAGCAAGGTTGGCAAAATATCTTATCAGTGGCATTCAGCTTCTGGTCTCCACTGGGCATGTGTGGCCTACAGAGTCACAAAAAAAGAGCACCACATCTTTCCAGAAGAGTTTTGACCATTGAATCAGGCCACTTTTGGTTCAAGTCCTTTTAGGTAATACCACAGACTAGAAAAACTTCTGTATGAAATTGTCCTTCAATCCCCTTGTACTGGCATTTCCTTCAAATAACATGGTGACTTGGTGCACGGAGTTTCACCTGAGCTGGCTGTAGACTTTGTGTCTTACCCCTGTAATTCTTTGCCTTTAGTCTTCTTGTTTCACATTCTGACATCTGTGACACTCCTTAGCATTGACTAGGTCCTGTTTTTTATCTTGCTCACACCTTCAGCTGTTGAATGGAGCTGGAGAAAGTCCAGGCTTCTCCCAAGTGCCTAATTCTTCAAATCCAATCCATCTCTGCAGGTTTGGTTTTAGCTTTTAGTTTTCCCTAATGAAGATAGTCACACCAGCATTGCTAATGACGATGCCTGTTACCTTTGCAAAATTGTTTCTACCTTTCTTCTGCTCTTTTCCAAGGTTTTCCTTTTGTTTTCAGTCTTTGGTTGTGCACATGCCTTTTGCTGCATTTTTAATTTATTCATCCTTCACTGTCTGATCTCTTGTTCTGTTTATAGCCTATGTCACAGAATTTGTCCTTTGTATTTTACTGGGTTGTCCTTGTCCCATATCCAGCAAAATTCCTCTTATAAAGACTTCAACAGGCAGAGTCAGCGTAACAGTCTCAGTAACAGCCTGTCCCCTGCAAGGGATCCTGGCACAAAGACCTTTGTCAGGAAGTAATTCCTGTGTCCCAGCTGCTCCAACAGTTGAGACACTCCCCAGACACCTTCTTGGTTTTGTGGTTGTCTTAGTTCAAATGCAAAGATGAACCTGGCATGTGTCCTGTAACAGTTTTCCTTCTTCCATGGACAAGTTCTTTTACGCCTTTCCTTTTTTTTATAATCGTGAACTTGAAAAAAATTAAACTTCATTTCTGTATGTGCATCTGAATCTTTTCTAATTTGTCTTTATCTTCCTGACCCAGTGAAATGATGAGCTCTTCCATTCTCCAAGAATCTGTCACAGGCTGAAGAGTCATTCTCTAATCTTCCTTTTTTCCTTTACAGATTGGAAGCTTCACAGTTTTCCATCTTTCTTCCATGCCATTTTCTCTCAGAAATCCCCTTGAGCAAGACTCTCTTTAAAAATATTTTACTGAAGATGTGATTGCATCTTCTTTAGAGCACTTCCTTAAATAAATTTCTCATTTATTCATATCCTTCTCAATCTTTCAGCTGTTACCATCTGTCATGGGCTGCTTATGTCCACTTTTCCCTTAGCTGCATAATATCTTTTTTCATAGATCACACCTTACATTTCTGACTAGTCCTCAATGACCTGCACTGGTGAATCTTTCTCTGTGTGGTTATGTTCCCTCTCTTTTCTTCCCTTCACAGACATTCCTCTGGTAAAACTCACTCCAGATTTTCCTTAGGCTATTCTACAGGCTGTTGGCACTTGAGTCTTCTTTCATTTTCTGTCATTCATATGATCTCTTCCACATTGTTTTAGGTTTTTTTCACAAAACATCTGGCTTTCCTAAAATCTGCATGCTATAAAATCCTTAGATAGTTAGCTGTTGTAGCACCACTATCCACAATACATTTACACACTGAATACCTGCACTTGAAGTAAAATGTTGGCATGATTTGCAAAGGCTTTGATTTTTAAACTTGTAAGAATCAAGCTGTGGTCCATTGTCTACCACTGCCATTATCAGTATGCTATTTCTGGCAAATACCTTGACTATGACGTTGATTATATGCTCATCAGCTGTGTCATGTTTCTGGATAGAAGAAGTCATAACTTAGAGAGAGCAAGTACATTTTTTCCACATGCAATCATAGAACAGACAGCAAATTGTGCCGTCAAAGCAGGGTCAGCTGAAGAGGTTGCCTGGGACCCTTGGGTACAGTGCCAGTGACTGTCCTCCAGCTGGGGTTTGTGCCTCCCATCACAGCCTTCTGAGCCCAGGTTGTGACCAAGGGACAATATGCATCCATCAGTACAAATACTTTTTTTAGAATATTAGTATGCACAACACTGGGTTCTGGTCTTTGCTCTAGCCTTTTCAAGTCACTTGGTAGTAGCAAAATTTTATCAATTTGGTATTCATCCACTTCTTGTAAATTTGGGGGGGGGGTTCCCCCCAAAATTTCTATACTTGTATTTAGTGTTGTTTTTTCTTTCCTCATGGGTCTATCTGGCTATGGTAAGTGCTCTGCTAATGACACCAAGGGATAAGGGTCATTTTGCTGTTACTCAGAGTGTCCTGACTGGCATGTGGGACATCCACATACACTGATGGATAAAGCATGGAGCCTACAGGACAGCTGTGCCCCACTGGAGCAGTACATGGGGTCAGATAGAACTCTAAGACACTTTGAGAGCAATAAATGACTTATTTAGGCAATTGAATTGAGTGCCTATTACAAAACCCGTGTTTTTCAACCCTTTCCACTGGCTGAAATAACCACAAACATACTTTTTCCTGAAATAACTGTATCCCCCCCTACTCTAAATGGTATTACTAGTCTATATTCAGCACACCTAGATTTTCTTTGCAAAGTCTGGACTGAACTGCAGATACCACATCCACCTG
The DNA here is from genome assembly GCA_035583155.1 of Acropternis orthonyx. Taxonomy (NCBI): domain Eukaryota; kingdom Metazoa; phylum Chordata; class Aves; order Passeriformes; family Rhinocryptidae; genus Acropternis; species Acropternis orthonyx. The sequence continues at coordinate 124,171,107 of JAWWEU010000081.1, read as the reverse complement.
TCTGAAGTTTTTGCAGAAAATAATTTTAATTTTGTAAATATAGCGGCTGTGAGGAGCTGAGTGCTCCTGATCTGAGCCTGTTTCCAGGCTGCAGGCAAATCTTTATCATGCTTCTGGCAAAACAGTCTTCTTGCCTTTTGAATCCTCTCCCTGAGCTTTCACTTTTGCTCCAACTGTGTATGGTTTGTATAAATCTGTGGTTTGCTAATTTAAACCACTGTTTCTCCTTTGTCCTCCAGAATTTGCTCTGGTTCTTTTGCCAGGCTGCAGAACACACATGCCTACTTTGTGGAAAACAAACAAACAAACAAACAAAAATCCAAGTTTGTCAGGAGCTTTTTCTTTGTGTTGATTCTCTCTTTGCTATTGCTACAGATGACATAGAGGGCACTGAGCCAAGAAGTAGCTAACATGTTGTAAATTGCCTTAAAGGGCTTGCCTCTTTTATGTTTATATGTGTATGTGTATATATGTGTTACAGAAATATATATATATATATATATAAAATATATAAGTTTTGGTCCCAAATTTGGTACTCTGGCACTCTGGGGATTGGGTGGGAGATCATAGAATCGTATCATCACTTGGGTTGGAAGGGACCTTAAAGAGCAGCTCGTTCCAAATCCCCTACCATGGGCAGAGACACCTTTCACTAAACCAGGTTGCTCAAAGCCACTCCAGCCTGGCCTTGAACACTTCAGGGATGGAGTATCCACAACTTCTCTGGGCAACCTGTGCCACTGCCTCACCACCCTCATGGTAAAGAATTTCTTCCTAATATCTAATCTAAACCTACTCTCTTTCAGTTTGAATCTATTCCCCCTTGTCCTGTCACTGCATGTCCTTTGAAATTGCTGGTGCCCAAATCTCAGCCTGACTGAGGGCAGGCACTAAAAGCCCCCACTAGCCTGGTAAAGCAAAAGCAAAACAGGAAAGTGTGGTGAGCTGAGATGACCTGTGGTCCTGCACTTTGCAGTATGGCAGGTATCAGTTCCAGAGCAGAGCCTACCTGGGAATGACAGAAAGGATTTTATGGGAAGCTGCAGCAGCATTTTGCTGTGAAATATCTTTGCCAAGAAAATACAGCATTGATGGGCTAACAAGAATGGCTTCAATAGGAGTCAGTTAACATAAGCCTGAAGCTAAAGCTGGGCTTTCAACATAAATCAGCCAATATAGAAGCTTTTAGCATGTTTGTGTCAGAAGGACTCCTGTAGCCAGAAAGGGAAAAAAAAATGTTTGCCTGACCAGCTTCCCCTTCTGTAAATAGAAGAGGTCACTATTCATATAATTAGAACTGAATGCAGGATATATGTTGGGATACGTAAAGCAATATGTCTAAGGGGAATAATACATATTTAGCCTAAATCTCTGATTAGAGAGAGGTTTAGGTCAAAGGCGTCACAAGGTTTTCTTGTCTAGAGTGAATGGCAGCAGATGGATAGGACAGAGGGATTTCTTTACTACCAGTAGACACATATTTTTGTGTACAAAACAGGTGTTGTGCAGTGTTCCTTTAAATAAAGGAAGAGTTTAATGGTCTTTCTTAGTGGAAAAAGCCCTACAAAAAGCCCTTGAGCCTGATTTTTCCTTCAAGCCTCTGTAATGGCAGGAGGAGGGTGAGTTACCCACCCCCATCCCAGTCCTGTGCAACAGTCTCAGTTGTGACTGTTTTGAACAGAAATTATGCCTGATTCATTTCTCTCAGTAGCAGCAGCCTTTTTGCTGCTCTGAGCTGTTTTAGCAAGTTACAGTTTGAGGGCCAGTATATCCACCCTCCTGCTGTGCTGCCCTTCTCTTGCCATGAAATACATGCTGAGCTGCTGAGGGTGAAATGCTGGTCTTCTGCATTCAGTTTTTTAAGTGGAAAGATGTGAGCTGTCCTGGATGAGATTTTGAGGTAATCTTCCACTACAGCTCCCTCCAGCAAATTGTACAGCTTTATTACCAGGCAGCTGACAAAGTATGAGTGGTTCTTAACAGGGCTGTAAAAATGGTCTGTGTGTTGTAAAGGCAATACAGTACCAGAAATTTGAGACCTTTTCTTATGAAGACCTTCGGCCAACAGTCATCTTAGAGAAAAACATCAACCACAGCAGTAAAGGCTGAGGAAAGCCATCCCAGGGGGTTCCTCATGGGAGCTGGCTCACCAGGCTGGGGCTGCCCTGGCCAGCGTGGCAGGGGAAGCTGCATGCGGGGAGAGGAACCCAACCTAAGCAGCGGGTTTGGTGAAAAGGACTCACAAGGCAATATATCACTGCTTTGCTCATAAGATGACAGTGGAGCCTGGAACATTTCAATTTCTCTTTATGTATACAGGGCATGGATGTGAGCCACAGACAAAATGGTCTTTATAAGGCAATGATTCTGGGGCAGCCAGGGTAGCACTTCCAGGGGTGATTCCTGCTCTGCCACAGCGCAGCCGTGGGCGGGTGGAGGAACTTTGAACTCCGCCCCACTCATTCCCCCCACCTAGGTAAAATGGGGGGCTGGGGGATGTGACTATAATGAGAGTTTGTGCATAGGCACTGGGGCAAAGTGGGGCAGTTGGATGTGAGGGGAAGCTTGGGGTCCTGCAGATCAGTGTCCTGACAGCCACTGTGCAGAAGGAGCCAAGGCTGGATTGGAGCTGAGGGAGGAAGTGAGAAAAGTAGATTGCAACCTAAATTCTTGGCAGCAGCAGGGGCTGAAACAAATCCTATCAGCATTGCTACAGCGGTCATCTCTGAGCTGCACAGAGGCCGGGATCCCCACTGCATTCAGAGTTAAATTCTTCTGATATGACTGGCCTGCTGTCCTCTGATCTTGCTTGGCCTGTGCTGTACCCACCTTGTATAGAGGGTGGTATAGGGCACTGTTGGAGCCATTTTTGTCACTAATAGATCTGGATTGGTCCCAGTAACCAGAGTCTACCATCTTTTCTCAAATCCATTTGGCTCCTGTCACCCTCAAAGTTTGCTGTCCCTGTTGTGAGGGCATGGTTGCTCTGCGTGCATCTCTGGAGCTGCCCCCCCTCCTCTTGCATGTCTTTTCTAAGGCGAAGAGAGTCCAGACCTACAGACTACCTGTTTTTTTCCCCCAGAAAATAATGCATACTTTGAAAGAAACCCACCTTACACCAAAGCAGACACATTTTTACTGAATTTCAAACTGGCCCAGAAGTCTACAAAAGACATAAAAATGTTACAGATAATTTCCTTTATTTTGGGAGGTGGAATATAGTAGACATTAAAACAAAACAAAACCAAACAAACTATTCAAGATGTATGGGCAGTGGGAATCATGTATATGAGATTTACTTATGTTTCGGCTATCTGAAACAATGTAATATAGCTGCAGCTAAATTTGTAGTTTTATGTCTTCCTTGTGTTGAGAGGCTGAATGTATCATAACAGATTTCTGCCAGGCATATTTTGGATTCTAAAGGCAGCATATGAAACCTAGAAAGAGCCTGGAAGGTGCAGCTGGACTGTTGACTTCAGACAGCATGGTTATAAGGGCAGGGAAGGTATTAGAGCTGGAGCTTACTGTCCTGTGTACAGCCAAGGACTCTGTGCTTGAAACAGTCACCATCCTTCAGTAATAGCTGGGTAGAATAGATACAGTAGAGGTTAAGGGGGTGCACTCAGTGTGTGTTCTTCATCAGTGGTAAAGGTTGTAAAAGATTCTTCATAGAATCGTAGAATATCCTGAGTTAGAAGGGACCCACAAGGATCATCAAGTCCAACTTCTAACTCCACACAGAACCACTCCAACATTCACACCCTGTGCCTGAGAGCATTGTCCAAATGCTTCTTGAACTCTGTCAGGCTGGGTGCTGTGACCACTTCCCTGGGGATTCTGTCCCAGTGCCCAACCACCTTCCAGGTGAAAAATGTTTGCCCAATATCCAACCTAAACCCCTCCAACATAGCTTCCTGCCCACGAGTCCTATCACTGGTCACCACAGAGAAGAGATCAGTGCCTGCCCCTCCTCTTCCCCTCACAAGGAAGTTGTAGACTGTGATGAGATCTCTCATCAATCTCCTCTTCTCCAGGCTGAACAGACCAAGTGACTTCAGCTGCTCCTCATATGGCTTCTCTTTCACCATCTTCATGGCTCTCCTTTGGAGGCCCTCCAATAGTTTTATATCCTTATTATATTGGAGTGCCTAAAACTGCACACAATATTCAAGGTGAGGCTACACCAGTGCAGAGCAGAGCAGGACAATCTCCCTCCTTGAGCAGCTGGTGATGCTGTGCCCGATGCCCCCCAGGACACGCTTGGCTCTTGTTCTGGAACTTATCTGGGGGAAAAATATAAACCCATTAATATCGCTTTCACCATAATTATCTGGACTTGTCTGCACTGAGTAGTATTTATTATTCCCATTTCTCCCTGTAGATTACATGTCCTTTAGTGAGATTAAAGTGTCTGTGCATGAGAGTAAAATGCCCAGATTGGTGACCCAACTGCTCTCCAGAGGAGAATATTAAACACTTGACTTGGGAAACAGGTTAGAGCTAGCAATGTTAGATCTATATGGGTTCCTGGAGGAGTGAAAGCGTGAAACAAGTGTCTTTTGTCACAGGAGATTGTAAAGATGCTGGAAATGCCAAGAGGAAGTTCAGCACCTGTGAGAGTGGGTCTGGGGTGTTTCTTTACTGAGAGGGTTTGATTCTGCATTTACTCAGTCTGGCTGTATTATTAATTTCAGGAGAGTTAATCCTGATCTGCTCCCACACATGTGACAGCAGAAGCAAAAAGTTTTTTTAACTCCTGAAACTAACAAGGTGCTCTGTGGTAATCGATACACCATTTCAAGTATGGAAAGATTCTTGTCATAAATGGAATATTGATGCTAATGCATGTAATGAAACCTTTACTATGATATGAATATTTGTTACAGGTGGATTCTGTACTGTCACCTTTCTTGTACCTTCCCCTTCCCCAAACCCCTGTTGTAAAACCTCTTTTTCCCACTGGCCCTTGTTAAACCTTACCCTATTGGTTCTAACCGGGATCCCCTTTCATAGTAAAATGACCCTTCCCTTGAAAAAGCCCTATAGCAGCGGAAATAAACCTCTTTGTCTCCCCTCTCTCCGTGAGTCCTGTGCTGCGGCTCCCGGTCCCCTGGGAACCACGTGGAGGGGTGGGAATGGCAGAGAGTGTGCCCCCCTGGTAATGAACGCAGCACCCGTGCCAGGGGGAATCCAATCACCGCTATAAATGGTGCCCTGTGTGAGGATTACGGACTGTTTCCCTTCTATGAAGAGATCAGTAAGCTCAAACGTGGAATTCTTGGAGAATCCATGTTCCGATAGCGGCCTGAAGTCTCATCGTGTCCTGAGTGTGGAAAAAGCTTAGCACTGGTCAGAGAACTGTCCATTCCAGCAAGGAAGCATCTTGTTCCAGCACCAGTCACTTATCTCGCTGGTCAGAGGTAAGGCAGACTTCAGAAGACCCCCAACCCCTATAAATTACA
>JAWWEU010000081.1:124123743-124149816 GCA_035583155.1 Acropternis orthonyx | reverse complement strand
CGCCCTGACACGTGGTTCCCCAGGGACCAGGACGGCTGCACGGAGACTCACGGAGCGAGGGAGGACAAAGAGGTTTATTTCTGTTGGTACAGAGCTTTTAAGGACTGGAGTAATTTTACTATGAAAGGGGACCCAGGTTAGCACCAATGGGGTGGGGTTTAACAAGGGCCAGTGAGGAAGGGTTTTACAACAGGGGTTTTGGGGGAAGGGAAGATACAGGGACATTAATGGTACAAATCTAACTGTAGCATGTATTCACACTACAGTAAAAGCTTCAGTTTTTGAGACATTTGCACTTGTCTCTTCATTTGCATTAACATTCCATCTATGACAAAATTCTTTCCAGTCCTTACAGTGTGTGTCGATTACCACACATGCTCACCCAGAAAGGTTTTCCTCCAAAGCAGTGCACTTGCCTTGAGGCTCTGCCTTATTGATGTGCCAGCAGCATGGGCAGCACTGTTGTGGTGTACAACACTGTCCTACTGAGTCAAAGATCCCACTCAGCCCAAAGCAGAGGCCTCCTCTGAACTTTCTGTTCTCTGAATCTCGTTTCTGAACCTATCCCTTTGCCTGATGGAGGTATCTGCCCTTCGGGTGTCCTGCTTCCTACTGGGCAATAACGCCAGGTAGGGAGTGCAGAGCAGCACTGTTCACTGGCGCAGAAGGCACACAAGTACCAACAGCCAATGGGGATGGAAGAGGAGAGGCAAGAGAGAGCAGCAGAAGAATAAATCACAAAACAAGGAAAATAAAAATATAAAATAAGATAAAGTCTAACAAGGTCAGGCTGTACAAATTCCAGTTTATGAGCTTCCTTTGCCTTGAAATGGGAGTTTCTGCTGCCGTGCCTGAAGAGTAATGGTAGTTCCTCTCCTTATGTGTTCTCGTAGGAAATTGGGCTGCATGTGGACAGGTGAAAAGAGTAGTATTTCAGAAGATGCCTAAACAAAACCTTGTTGTTTGGTGTTCACTTTCTCCTTTGTCTCCTGGGTATACCTCTGAAGATGCATCCTGGCATCATGATTTTGCTTTTCCATGGCCATTTCACAGACACGTCTCAAAGTTGTTCTGTAGTTGTCATCTGTGTATGGATCTTGCTCCATTGTTCCCAGCTTTGCAGTTGCCAGGTCGGTTTTTTGTTTTAAAGTTTTCCAAGCTTTTGGCAATCAACTTCCCTCTCCCTGCCTGCCAGCTATTGCAATTACTGTCACTACTGAAGTGTGCAAAAGAAGAAATCATGGATTTTTACTATGGAAGGAAGTTCCCTATTTTTCAGTAAACGTGGGTGAAGTGTTGTCATAGTCCTTCCTATTGGACTGCACTAGATAGTGCACTATTTCCAGTGTGATGTCATCTGAAAGACCATAAGCAGGGCAGCTGTGCTGATGCCATAAGACAGACCCTGAGGCTTCTTGCTCAAGCTGTATTACTTGGTTTAAATGTTCTCGTTCTTTGGTACCAGTCAGGGCATACTGTGCTGTACTCCCCACATCAGGCAGACTGGTATATAATTAACCATACAGAATGAGGCACGAAGAAAAAAAGACATCAGAGTACCTGATGGTAAGTAGAGATCGCACTTAAAAATTTAAAAGCATGTCCATCCTGCTGGGACCACAGTCACATCCAGAGGGAGGCAAAATCCACTGGAGTGGGGCAAACAGTAGAGCAGGCTGATAAATCTGGGCTGCTTTTCTCCTTCTGTATCTATCCCATCAGTATAGTCTCAGCCACTAAACAATCTATGAAGAGCAGTGAAACCAACTGTACAGTTAGCAGCCTTTTCGTTACTTCTGTTAAATAATGGTTACTAGTGTACTTTACTGCCACTCCTACAGCCCTGAGAGGTAAACCCCGGGCCAGTTGGAAGCTCGCCCTACAGTCTGTGCTGTGATAAGACGGCACTTGATCTTATGGCCAGTAGCCTGTGGCTGAGGGTACTCAGGGCTCTGTGGCCTCCAGCAGTGACACACGCACCGGGGAGCTGGCGCGCAGCTAGGGAACATCCACAAAGGACCACTGTAAGCCTTGCTGCGATTCCCCGGATGATAAACAGGGTAAGCACTAAGAAATTACACGATTTCCAAAGCGCCCCACTTACCAGCTTGCTGAATGGGAAAATTCACAGTGCTTCCCACAGCTCCAGACAGGGGCAGGCGCTGTAGCTCAAGCTTTAGCCCAGGCTTTAGCCTGCTTCCCTGAAGAGACTGGGATCTCCCAGTTGCTGTTGAACCCAGCCAACCACATTTCAAAAAAAGGCTTGCAAAGAGACCACAATCTGTAAGAGTTTTCCATGAAGGTCAGCTACTGTGCAAACGAAAGAGACCCAAAGTCACCTCTTCCCCCATGAGGAGAGTCGTCACCAGCAGCTTTCCAGCCTTAGCAGAGCTGCCGAGGCTCCGGGTGGGCCCCGGGAGACAAGCAGATGTGGGGGGGAGCTGGGCGGGGCGGAGAGTGTTGCTCTCATGGGAGTCTGCTAATGATGAGCATTTCAGCTTTCAGGGTGCAAATCCACAGAGAAAGCAGAATCATTAATTTGCTGCTTACAGGAAATTTTCTGAAGCTCTCACAGTGTTTTCTCATCTCCAACGGAGGTTGAGTTTTTGTCAGGAAAAAGTAGAAAAGATAGACAGGCTTGGAACTGGAGGTCAATAGTCTATCTGATCCTAGCCATGCCCAAGGCGTTCTATATAGACCTGAGAAAGTCACTTAATTTTTCCATGCTTCAGTCACCTCATTTATAAAACTGGAATAAAGATACGTTTTATCACCAATTAACTTTGGTAGCTCTAAATAACATTTCTTAATCAGTGCCAGATATATGGTATCTGACAAGCCTTTGACTACGTCTCTTCATAAACTTGGTACCAGATTCCTACTTCTGGGAAACAATTTGCCTTTCTGTACAAGCATTTAAAAGAACGGCATGTAATATTGCTGTGATTGAGACAATGGTACTTAAGAAGGCAGCGATAAACAAAAACAGTTGAGGAAGATTAGTCCAGACCATACTATCAAAGCCAAGTCTTCTTTTTTATTCAGAAGAAGATCCACGCCCTACGGAGATGCTGATAAGATACTCAACCGAGGATTTAATTGCCATAACCACCCCCCTGAGTGTGCCCTCAGGGGAGAAGAGCTGGACCTAACAGCTGCTTAAAACTCACTCAGCCTTTCAGGGGCATCACGTGCAACCTACGTGTCTCAGGACAAGCTCAGGAGATGAGTTCTCACGCCCGCTGCATTCTTCCTTTCCCCCTTTCCAGCTCAGTGCTTTCTCTGGGATATCGTTCCTCACAGACTGCAGGTATTTTGCAGTGGCTGCGTGGGATATGCTGTACGCAGTGGTTTCAGCAGTCTATCTGTGCCTCCCACCCCGTCCCCAGCAGTGAACATCGGCAGCCACGTGGCGCTAAGCTGCTTTTTTTGACTTCATATTCAGGACACTGAGACTGAGTATCAGTTTTCAATTCCTGCTTTATGGGTAACACCCGAGGCAATGACTTTACTGTCTTACAATGGGGCATATAGGGGAAAATTATTTTTTCCTTTCTCCCAGCTTCTCTACGAGTGTCACTCACCAAGTTCCTATTTCAGAATTAAAACCTCAGCATTTGGGGGAGCACTTCTGTATTCTGACAGCTCCTTTTCCTTCCAGCGCTTTGCAGCTTACCTTGCAAAACCAGCCGTCACCCCTCACCTGTCACCCTCACCCCGCAACACAAAGGTCCAAAATTACCAACAAGGTGAGGGCCATCATGAAGAAATGTGCTTCCAAATAAAACCTTTGCATGTCTGGATTGGCCCAGATTCAGCCAGCGACTTTTTCTTCCCTGGTTAAGTCCCATATCCAGAAGGAACCTGTGCACCTGTGGGGAGGATCAGGACAAGAACCAGGGAGGTCCATAGCTGCCCGGCGACAAGGTGGCCAGTTCGCAGAAGTCCCTTGGGAAGGCTGTTGGGGGCAGATGCCTTCGCATGCCAGCAGGGCCACTCTTTATTCACCTTCCAAACTCTTCAGCCAGCAGCTTGTGCCCGACAGGTATGCTCTGTAACGTATCCCCAGAGCTTTAAGGTTTGGCAGCATTCCTGAAAGGGTTCTGCTTACCTCTCCCCAATAAAGCTTTGCTTCCCTGCCTCCAGCAAAGGGCCCCTGAGGGCATGTGCTCTGCTGAGCCAGACTGCACCTTCCCCTAACCAGCAGCTATGCAGGCATCTGCCGCTCCATTCTTAGAAAGAACAAGCTAAGGAGCTCCTTTGCTTTGAAAGGAAGAGGTCCTCATGAATATTACTGCTAACCTAAGGCAACGTGAATATATATCTTTTGTGTGCCTCAAATCTTGTGCCAGGCTCCCTTCGCCTAGTCACTTTTACCACGAAGCAGAGATTTAGGTGGACTGGAGCTCTGTATTTGTGTGGAGAGAGACCAAAGATGGCCCTTATCCCTAGTCCTGGGTAACCTTAGGACATGCAAACACGGATTGGATTTTGTGGTTGTGCTCATAGGATAAGGACTCAACTACTTCGCTAAACTTCTCAACGCTCAAGGAACAGTAAGTCCAATATAACTTTCATGGTGAAATGTTATTTATGCAGAGGATTAACAGATCCTTCATATAAATGTGTTTGTTTTGATTGCTTATCTGCCCCGAGGAAGGCAGAGGAGCTGCCACATGCTTTTACATCTAACTGCAATAGCCTTTTCAAAGAAAACTTCAACAGCATGTCTGGAGTTAGACTGCAAATCCCCAGTTTGTGTTGAACCTGCTTATATTACATGACATTTTTTCTACTCGGCTTTTATTTTTTTTCTTCCCTGTAATATAACTGCTGGGTTTGGTTTTACTTTCTACTTTTCAGTAATGCTACACCGAGGGTTACCTACCTGCATGTTCTGGACTGATAACTTTTGTCACTCTTTTGCTGATAGGAGAGGAAATAATTAATCCTTGGAATCAGTTCAGGCTTTGCAGCATTATACACACCACTCACTATTACTGCTCATGTTTCTGGAAGCAGAGTCAGGCTGCAACTACCAAAGGCACCTGGTCTTCTGAGCCTGGCATAGGTAGCCCCCAACTCTGCGAGTGCTTAATTTGCCTGCATTTGGAGGTGAGCCTGCTTAATTTAAGCATGATTTATGTAGGTTCTGACTCCCCCTTGACCTTCTCTGTGATACTACAGTTTAGTTTCTAGGGATTTATCCCAAGATACCATGTGCCAAACAAAGCAGCTGGTCTACACCACACTGTGAGATATCCTCTGGCTGGCAAAGGGTCTCCGTTTCCTGCCTTCTAAAACACTTGCTGCTTTGCCAGTGCATGATTCTCCTCAGCTTCACGTGTCAGAGAAGCAACAAGAGCTTCTTGGGACAGTAATATTGCTCATCCATATAAGTGGGCAACTGTTGGAAGTACCAGGGAGCTCCAGGTCCCTGTGATATTAGAAGACAGAGAGCAATGAGGAGAGTGACAGAGCACATGGCTGCAGACAACCTGTCACGAAAAACACAAGTGAGCTGGAAGCCCTGCCCAGGAGCCCCAGGTCTGTGCTCACCAGCTGTGTGTGACAACTAAGGGCTTAAGGTTTTCTGGTTATCACTTTCCTCTGTACAGCATGTTTAAGTGTAATCTGTCAAGACTGTGGACCAGTGCCAACAGTTTATGCTTCATTTTGTTTAAAAATGGAACATAATGGATGTGAATGTATTGAGCATTGACACTAGCTGTTTGTTTTAACCACTGTGTGGTAAATCTAAAAAGCATTGCATTGCTATTTTCAACACTGACATGGTCGCTGACTTGTGACATGCATTTTATTTGAAAGGGTGTAGTATGCTTTTGGTGGTGAGCAGCTACAATGACAGCATCTGCTTTAAAGCTCATCTGAATCTGATAATCCTTTTTTGCAAGATCTGTGCCCCAAAGCAAGAAGATGTTCTTTAGCTTGTGTACAGTCAGTTTTCCACAGGTGAAAAGGGATGTAGGAAAAGTTCTGGTGTAGGAGAGACACAGTTCCCAGGGGCTGCCCAGGCCCTCGAGTGCTGAGTGCCAGGAAGCACATGGAGCCAGCAATGCTCGGTGCAGTGAACCTGACAGTCTGGGGCTGAGAGTTCTGTCCATATTCAACAGCGGGTGGTGGCACACGTATTGCTTAGGCAGCTTCTCCAAGTACTTTATGTAAGGTGAAGAATTGCACTGGATTGTTTTGCTTTAAATGTACCAAAGATATTGCTAGAGATACCACCTTATTAAGTGCCCACTGTAAAGGGATCTGGATGTACATCTTCCAGCTGACACAACACAGAGTCCCTTCCTTAATGTGCTACTCGATCCTGGTTTCCTATCCTCTTTTTTTATGGATGAGGTGTTGTCTCATAAAAGAAGAAGAATGAAACAGATGCATGTGTAAGTCCATAATATATTCTGTAGCTACTGAAGCAGTTGTCAACTATACTCTTTCCTCGCTTGCTCAGAACCCTTTTTGCACCATTTGATGTCACCACGTACCACCCCACAGGTATGCAAACATCTTCTCACTTGGGAGGGGCAAGGGAAAGAAGCAACAGATAAATGAGGAAAGGTGGTGGTCCTGATCCCGCCCATCCCTCCCTCAATCTCTCCCCTGCCTCCTGCCATCCAACAGCTGCCATGATGCAGATGTCAGTGGTCCCAGGCACTCCCAGTCTGGGAAGCACTGTCAACAGAGGCAGCATCTTTTTCTTGCAGCTTTCAACATGTGATGCTACCTTCTGCAGAGACAACAGCTGGGGTTGGACTGTGTGACCATGCATCACTAGCTCTCGTCTGCTGCATCTCTCTCCTAGCTGCACCCCTTCTCTTTCTCCTGCAGCTCAACGGACATGTGCCATGGACACTCCAGCAGCTCCAATGGCTGTGGTTCAGCTCTGGCAACTTTGCACCCCTGGCTGAAACCTATTTATGTAGGGCTATGTGTGGGAAATGGGCTTGACCTTGGTGGCTACCCTGCTCCCTTTGAGTGGAGAAGGATCTTGGAATCCAGAGGACATTCAGCAGCACGGAGGTGCCAATATCCTCTATGACAGCACATGAGGCTTGTCAGCAGGACAGCAGACAGGCATGGCAAGGGAGTTGGGAAAGGGATTTATAAGACGGCCTGCATGCAGAGGGCTTTGAACCTCTGGGCTGTGGCAGCCCAACTGATGGAGAAAAGGTGCAGAAAGGAGGTGTCACCTTCTCGCCTATTTTGGGATATGAATAGCTGAGCAGTTCTGCAGGTGAGCTGCTTTAGGTCTTGGGCTGTTCTTTGTTCCCAGGAATGCTGCACAGCTCCCTGGCAAAAAACCTTCCTACCTCTGAATTTCACAAGGTTTTAAACTCACGGATCAGAGGATAATCAAGAAAACCAGATGCTTGTTTGTCTTCCCACTCTTCTCCTCCTTAGTAGCTGAGATGAACCAGCGTGGGAGGCTGTATTTGCTATCTCAGTCAGGATTTTTCTTTCTTCTTCTTTTTCAGGTTTGTTCAAATGAAGGAACTAGTTGGTATTCCATTTGCAGGCCTCCCCTCCCAGTCAAATGGAGCAAAACACAAGAGCTTGTTCTCCTTCCCAGCTTGCTTTCCTTCCAGCTGAGTACGCTGGTTCCCACCCTTCCTGAGGCTCGTGTTCTGCATGGACAGACAGCAAGGACCAGCACCTCCCTGTCAGCTGAGGTCTGGTGCTGCACCACACATGATCTCAGCAGCACCAGAGTGTACCTCATACACACTGGCCTACTCTAGGCACACTGTTACAGTTTACACCAATTTTAATATCTATGCCATCTTCTGACCTGGGCACAATTAACCAAGGCCCAAGCTACGCTCAGGAGGGTTCAGTTAAGTTTTAGCTGAATGTATCGAAAAGTAGTAAGGGACAGGGAGCTTCAGTGATACCACAAAATTACTGTGTACAACAGGCTTGCTGTATCCATCTGTACAGGTATAAATCTATTGACTGGAGCATGGTGATGGTGCTTCCAATTCACTGTGAGATCCAGATGTGTGAATTCAAGGCCTTGCTGCAGCTATGTATAAAAGACCACCTGGATATAAGGGGGCATCCAGCTATATGGAGTGTGAAGCAATAATCATCAGATGCAAATGCGAGGGACATTGTTCTCCTGGGTGTTGTTGGATGTTGAATTTACTGGGTCACAGCTTTGGGATTCAAATCTGCTTCCAGTTTTGGCTGGTTCTTTGGCTTTTCTGATAAATCCACAACAGCAAATTATCAACTGCTCTGTTGCTGATAAACCTCAAGGTATAAATAAATAAATCAAGGTATAAACCTCAATGCAGTTTGATTCCCTAGGCGTTATCTACTATAAGAGCTCTGTTTTAGATGTAATATAACTTATCAGCGTAAATGTATTAGGCAACAGCCCTGGCATAGTTAATGCAGCTGATAACAGCAAAAAAAAAAAAAAAGGCACAAGCATATGTGATCTTGTTTTAAGAGTTGCAATAACCCGGCAGATACTACTTTTCAAAGATACAAATCTTTGGGGTGCCCGCCCACCTTTCTGAGAGGAGACCAGGCTTTAGCCTGCAAACCGTTTGGGCACGAATTGTGTGTGCTTTGTCTCGGCTCCCAGCACGGCAGAGCCGTATCAGCGCTGCGGTTAGCAGAGCCTTCAGGCTCGCTAGTCACACCGCAACTTGGGTTTCGTCCATGTGAGCACTTAATTAGATTGAACTCTGCTAATTTAAGATAACAAGATAAGGTTAGCCCGGTTAAGCGTGTGTGGTGTTTTATCTGCTATCAGTGGTAGGCTCCCCTCTGTCTTTTTCTCTTACATGTGTTTAACTTGCAATTCCCCACTCGGTGTTATCGGCACTCACCTGAATGAGGCGGAACCGGGAGCTCCAGTTCTGCAGGGAGCAGGCAGCCCTGGGCAGGGGGGCAAGTCCGGGAACACTTTGCAGGCCTTCAGGGGGTGCAGGCGGTGACAAAAGCCATTGTTTAAAGCCAGGTGGGGAGCCCTTTGCCATGTAAATTGTGCTTGCACGCGCGCGCGCAAACACACACACACACATATACGTGCACACACACATATACGTGCACACACAGAGCTGAGTATTTGGTAAAGCACTAGGGATTTCCAAGGTAGGAGCAGGAGTGCATGCTTGTGCCCAAGTGTGTAGAAGCCAGCGGCTCCGACTCACGCTGAGGGCACAGGAGCTCACTGCTAGGATGCAGGCAGCTGCACTGCTAAACCAGGGAATTGCTGACCCCGGAGTACTTGCTGTTCAGTCTGAGCGAACCTGGAAACAGCCACCAAGATTTCCTCCAGAAGCTGGAGATGTGGAGGTGCTCCCTGATGAGCACCTTAGAGAAGTGCCATTGGGACCCCATATCTGCTCTTCTGTGCTGGTGTTGAGTTGATCCAACATTCAAGAAATCAGGACAAACTCTTAAGTGCTCTGACTACTGGCTGTGAGCTCATCGCGTCTGCCCGGACCTGCAGAGAACCTACAGTAGGAAGAACAGCAATTCCCTAAGCTCCATTTGCATTTTAAAAGAGCTGACTTCAACCTCCTCCATGATTTGGATGGCAGAAGGGAGAATAAGGATATAGCGCTCAGGTAATGCTGTTCCTCTGCCTCGAACAATAAAGAGGGAATGAATCAGCATAGATGAGAGAAAAGCTTTGTTGTTCCTGTTATATTTATTCTCAATAGTATTATTGTTAGTAGTATTATAAAGTATTAATAGTATAATATTATAATTACCATATATTAAAACACACTAACACATATAATACCTCTTACATTTTCATTCAGTTGTTATACTATATTATAAGGTATAATTATACAATTAGCATTATTATAATATAATTAGTATAATTATTAGTACTACTAGTAGTATTATGCAGAAAAACTATGTGCTTGAAAAGTTCTCCTCCTGGGAATGGCTGCATCAGGTCCAAGTGCAGTGAAAAATGCTGAAGGTATGCAGGGAAAATGTCCTCCCTTCTGTTATGTAATATCTTGTAATAATAATTTGGGGCTTCAAATATGGAGCATAAATAAACACTAAAAAGGTACAGTCTTACCCTGGAAGTGCCTACAGCCTGTGGATAAGCCACCTGTCCCACAGAGAGAGGATGTTGTTTTGGAGAGCTACCGGTGTGCCTTGACTGCAAGTACCATATTCAGGTGAATACTTGCACATTATTTTATTAGTTTTGGAATTTGTTCAAGTTAGCCTTTCCAGCCTCTCCTCATGCTGTGACTCATGTAGGTCTCCCACTTCATTTAGAAATCAGTCTTATCTGAGGTCAGGCTATCTACAAAATTAGCTACTTGGCAGATGTTGGTACCTCAGCTGTTGGGAATAACCTTCTGTTGCAGATCACTGATAAGGTATGTAGCACCTCCAAGCTCATTTTGTCATGCTGAAGCTCACTACTTACTCTACTTTCTTCTGTCTTTCTGAGGTCAGAAAAATCTGTAAAAATGCATGAATATTGTAATGATTCATTTTTCTTATCTCCATAGTTTCTTGAAGCTCTCATTTTCACAGGCTTTTTCACATATGGCAGACTGTGGTCTTGACTCACAAACTGTCCACTTCTCCCCAGCTGGTGTGCATAATCTTCAGGTATGCTTATCTGTTCCCCTTAAAATATAGGAATTGAATTTTGTTTTACAAGTTTTCAGAAGGTTTTGATTTTAACCATCAGCAGATGCAGTGATTGGTCATCTAGTATCCACATTAGGGACCTAACTTCAGTAAATGGCAGTAGCATGGGAGAGATTATGCGTATAACATACTGTCACATTTATCTAACAATAATCAGATATCTGTAATTCTGGATTCATTAATTCATGGGTAACTGAAGCTGTGCTGCCAGGTAGCGTTCTCTTTTTTGGCTGTAGAACAGTTTAAAGGGGGGATCATGAGGTCCATGTTTGGCACTGGGGTATTGTAGTTCAGGAGAAAAAAGTTGATGCTGTAAACTGGCAGTGCTGGCCAAAATGAATGTTCCCCCTGCTTGCCTCTTTGTCTGCACTGAATGGCATCACCACGGATGCAGCAGCCAGGGAGCATCGGGAAACAGCCACAACCTTTCTGTGTGCAGCAAAATGCTACGCTGAGAATAAATATTTGTCATACCTTATGGGCCCATCTAAGCTGCAGATAAAAAATTAAAATTAATCTAGTTTCAGGCAACAAAGAAATTACTGCTACAGCTAGTCTTTCCTTATATTTACGCACCATATCCCCATGCAATTTTTGTGACAGTTTGCAGCATGTTCCCCTGAAACATGAGAATGGGGGTCAATAAGTATTAAATATTAACATAGGAACTGGGTACTAATGTTTGACCTTATCACTGGTCTAAAATTGGATATTTAATAAACATCATGAGACAGGGGAATCTTTTCTAATAGCATCTTGAATCTTTAAAGTGTGGCTTCCCCTGCTCCATTTCCTGCAATGAGCTCTCAGCCTCTGTAGATATTTGTCTAAAGCATGATCTTTCAAATATTGTTCATAGCACAATGTTCAGTGCATTATCTTTTTTAGGTTGCCCCCTTGCTGCCTCTTCATCTCTTGTTTTCTCCGTCTGCATCACAGTCTTCCTCTGTCCTGTCATTGACTCCTTAGTCTTGTCTGCTTCTGCTTTTGCTCCTCCTGCTTCTTCTGATTGTTTTGCTTGTGCTTCTTCTGCTGCTTCTGATTGTTCTCCTGCTGCTTCTTCTGCTTTTTTTTTCTGCTTCTGCTTCCTCTCCATTTTCTGCCTCTGCTTCTTTTCCTTGTTCTCCTGCTTCTACTTATTTCTCTCTGCTTTTTCTTTTCCCTTTTTCTTCTTTTTCTTCTTCTTTTGTTCCTCTTCTGCTGCTGCTTCTCCTCCTTCTTCTGTTTCTTCTCCTGCTTCTGCTTCTTCATTTTCTTCTCTCCTAGTCCTTTCCCTCTTTCTTCTGGTTCTTCTGCCTTTTTTTTTTTTTTTTTTTGCTTCTGCTTCTTCTCCATCTTCATCTTCTGCTTCTTCTTCTGTTGCTTCTTCTTCAGTTTCTCCTGGTTTTTCTGCTATTCCTTCTGCTTCTACCTCTACATCTGCTTCTTCTTCTGGTTCTTTTTCATTCTACTTCTTTTCCTTCTGGTTTTTTCTTTTCCTTTTCTTTTTACTTTTTTGCTTCTTTGCTGCTTCCTCTGCTTCTCCTTTTTCTGCTTATTTTTGTTTTGCTTCTGGTTTGTTTCCTTCTGCTTCTTCTTATTCATCATATTATTCTCTTTTCCAGTACTGTCTTTTCCCTTTTCTCTTTTCCTTTTCCTGAGAAGGTCTCACCCACTGTCACTCAGGCTATCTTTATTTCCTGGACCACACTGAAGGAGCAAGCTGGTACTTGCTGGTACTTGCCCAGCTCACTGCTGTGGGCCATGCATGGCCACATCGCTCACTATAGAACATCTGTATCTTGGTCCCCACTTACGGGGGCAACCCAGCTGTGGGCTGCCTGCACACATGGTGATCCTTCAGATACACAACACCAACTCTGCTAAAAGGGACTTCATAACTTCTCTGACAGATATCAGGCTCAAAATGGCATTGCAAACCATCAGGTGAGGGGGAAATTTGTTGGGTACAGTAGCTACATTGTCAAGAGAAAATCAACAGGCCCTGGAGCCTGACTGTGTGCACCATTACACTGGGACCACAGTGCACACATGGCTTGTCCCAGGCCGGTTTGTGCTGTGCCAAGGGATTCCCGGGAGCAGATGAGGAGCTGGTGCAAATCCCCAGCAGACTTCCTTGTGGTTACCCTGATCTGAATAAGATGTGGATAAGAGACTTTTACAGCCTTGAGATAACTTGTCCTGCACAGATAGTTTACTACTTTACTAGTACAGCTGTAAACAGCATTCCCAACCTAGGATGCCCTTCAAATGGGAATGCACTTAACTTTTGCCTCTGAACTGGGCCTGTATTACCTTCTGTGTAAGTAATAAGTTTGTCTCCATCAGCATGGACAGAAGATAAGCTTGGACTCAAATGCCGGCTTGGTACTACTGCAGAGTGCAGTGTGGCTCTTTCTATTTTACCTTTCTTCTGAATATTCCCTCCATGTTCCATTTTTGACAACTTTCTCAATGTTTCACTACCAAGTTAATCTTGAAGTAGAAGAAAAGTGTGGTGGTGAGATGTTTCTGATGAGCGCCAGTTTTCCACAAACCTTCATGAATACCACAGCACATAACATGATCAGAAGTGTGTGGTCCCTGCTACGTGGAAATGTGAGTGTCCACTGCTCCTCATAAACTTAGAGGGGCAGACCAACTCTTGGAGCTACTCTAGTGGGGAGTTATGCAGTAAATTGACTCACCTGAAGGCCAGGTTGGCATCCAGAGGACCTGAAAAAGGTTGAGGAGTGGGTCCATGTGAAACTCATGAGGTGCAGTAAGGCCAAGTGCAGGGTGCTGCAAATGGATCAGGGCAACCCCTGGTATCAATACAGGCTGGGGGATGAAGGGTGTGAGAGCAGCCCTGCCAAGAAGGACTTGGAGGCTGTCATGGTTGAGAGGCTGGACATGAGTCAACAGCGTGTGCTCCCAGCCAGAGAGCATAAGCAGTCTTCCCTTCAGGTTTTCTAGTCACCTTCATAGCCTGGCACCACAAGGAAGCCCAGTTATAATCTTGCTTGGCCAGTCTCTTTACTGCTTCTCTCAAAAATACCAGCTTCTGTAGGCAGGGATCATGCAGCTCCCTATATCACGTCCTTTTCTGAGGCCCTCTGAGTGGCTCCAGGTGGAAACACACACACACAATGCAGAAATACAGGGCAAGGGACAAGATGAGATCCAGTGTGCTCATCCCTCAGGGGGGAGCATGCACATGCATTTGTGTCAGCGTTTGTGCTGACGCTGGCACAGCATCGTGGCTTCCACTGTGGTGACCCCGGCGCAGCACTGCACACAGGCCAGTGTGTCAGCTGGTCACACACAGTGGAAAAGCCACGGGGGAAGGCAATGGGAGAACCACTATAATAAACATGACCAGAGGAGGATTATTGCAGCATAAAATCTTTGTGGCTGATTTTAGCAGGGGAAGACCACAACAGCAATCTAGTTACATCCCAGGAAGGAAGTGTGTCACATGCATAAATCTTCATGCACAAAGACAAGCTGCTTAGATTGGGTAATGTAAGCATATAAATAGCTCCTTAAAGTCTACGCTAGTGCAAGTCCACCTGGCCATCTATCTTAAAAATGCTCAGAAAGTAGTTTTAAAAATACCTCATGCAGTTGCAATGGGATAAACCAAAGTTAAAACTTTTATTACATTCTTGTATGTGAACATTATATTAGTGAGATGAGCACCAATCCACTAACAGAAAGGAAAGTCCCTTCTTTGGTCCTAAGGCCGAATAAAGCAAGACTGGAGATAACATTCACACACAGAACTGAACATAAACTGTGGAGTCTGAGTAAGGGAAATGAGATCAGTAGCAGTTGTTAGGTATGAGTCACCTCTTCACAGTTTTTTGGACCATGGGAGTGAGCAGCATGTTCCAAGCAATATGCTTACTGGAGTAAAAAAATTCAGTCACCACAACCTATTTACATCAAACAGTATTATTGTGGCTACAGCCTTCAGGGAAGATCTGAGCTGAAACCATAATAGAGCTTTTGATAGCAAATAGAAGTAAATAGAAAGACTAGGAAGAAAACTAATTTAATGACTATGGTTTATTTAAATATTTATAGAATAAATCTCACTCCAGTTTGCATTCTACTGAAAGCAAAATATGGCTCTCCCTTGTTTATAATATAAGGGGGGTAATATTTAATTTAAACTAAAATTGGTTATTATTAGATCATGCAAAGTTGTATTGTAATATCTAATTTATAGATGGCTGGCTTCTTTAGTGAGATACAGAATGCAGAGCTAAGCACTCCAGTGTCCTTTGTGGTGTACCAGGGAAGAAGTAGAGGGATGCAGAAAGGAGAAGCTGCATACTGATTTCTCAGGGTTTTTTTTGCCAGCTGCAATTTATTGTGAACCTGCAGCTTCTTTGTTCCTACACATCAAAAAAGGGAAGACCTTGCTTAATTTAGTCCAAATTTAATCTATTTCAAGCAGTATTTTGCCTTGGTAACATTAGTGTTTTTGTTAAGCAATCTGCTTTTGAAACAAATTGTCCAGTTGCCCCCACTTACTGCATCTGGTGTAGCATGCTTGGAGTCTGCAAGCTAGACTCCTTTCAAGTTACATTAAACTATGAGATGTGTTCCAGGAGTGCATCTGATGTGTGTGAGCCACAAGTGCGTGTTCAGTCCATTGGACCAATAACAACTTGACAAAAGTAACCCTCCTAAAAGGCACCTAATGTAGATGTCAGGCTTTCAGCATGAGCTATTTCACACTGTTGATCACTCCTATTATGCTGCATTACTTGTGGTGGAGACAGAGCCCTTTTCTGAGGTCACTGCAGACTGCTTGGACTGCAATATTTTTCTGCTTCCCATTTACCACTAGCCTACAGCTAGGTCTCACCTTCATCAGCATTCAGCTGCCTCTCCAGAAAGTTTATTAAAAAAAAATAAAAATCTATCTCTGTATAGTGCAAATCAAATATTTGCAGACAGCTGACAGGTAGTGAAAACAAGCCACCTGACTAAGAAAACAATAGTGAGAATCAACACTTTATTGATTTGTAAGAAAAACATCTTTAAAAGTTCAGTATGTGCCTGTTTCACTTCCCCTTAGCTGTGTAATCACTCACACTTTGAACACTCCTGACAACCTGGTAAAACAGGAGTACGTGGGAGAGCAGATTTCTGGCAAATCCCAATTATCCTGCATCAGTATAGAATCACATAATATGCTGAGTTAGAAGGGACCCACAAGGATCATCGAGTCCAACTCCTGACCCTGCACAGGACCATCCCCAAGAGTCACACCCTATGCCTGAGAGCATTGTCCAAACACTTCTTGAACTCTGTCAGGCTTGGTGCTGTGACCACTGCCCTGGGGAGCCTGTCCCAGTGCTCTCTGGGTAAGGAACCTTTTTCTGATATCCAACCTAAACCTCCCCTGACACAACTTCAGGCCATTCCCTGGGGTCCTGTCACTGGTCACCACAGACAAGAAATCAGTGCCTGCACCTCCTTTTCCTCTCATGAGGAGGTTGTAACTGCAATGAGGTCTCCCCCCAGTCT
Organism: Acropternis orthonyx; assembly: GCA_035583155.1. Taxonomy (NCBI): domain Eukaryota; kingdom Metazoa; phylum Chordata; class Aves; order Passeriformes; family Rhinocryptidae; genus Acropternis; species Acropternis orthonyx. Next base: position 124,133,622 of record JAWWEU010000081.1, on the reverse strand, counting down.
CCTCTTCTCCAGGGTGAACAAACCAAATGCCCTCAGCCACTCCTCATACGGCTTCCCCTCAAGGCCCTTCACCATCTTCATTGCTCTCCTTCGGACGCTCTCTAATAGCTTAATATCTTTCTTATATTTTGATGCCCAAAACTGACCACAGTACTCCAGGTGAGGCTGCCCCAGTGCAGAGCAGAGCAGGACAATCCCCTCCTCTGCCTGGTTGGTAATGCTGTGCCTGATTCCCCCCAGGACACGGTTGGCCCTCCTGGCTGCCAGGGCACTGCTGACTCAGATTCAGCTTGCCATCAGCCAGGACCCCCAGGTCCTTTTCCATGGCACTGCTTTCCAGCATGTCATTCCCAAGTCTGTACATGCGTCTGGCGTTGCCCCATCCCAGGTACAGAATCTGACACTTTCTCTTGTTGAACTTCATATGGTTGGTGATTGCCCACTCCTCTAATTTGTCAAGGTCTCTCTGCAGGGGTCCATACCTTTAAGGCAGTCAACAGTTCCTCCCAGTTTTGTGTCATCTGCAAACTTGCTCAGTATCCCTTCCAGTCCTGCATCCAAGAAATTTATGAAGATGTTAAAGAGCACTGGGCCAAAGATGGAGCCCTGTGGAGCCCCACTGGTGACAAGTGACAGCCTGATGTTACCCCATTCACTATTAGCCTCTGTGCTCAACCTATGAGCCAATTGCTCACTCACCACATGATGTGTTTATCCAGCTGTGCTGGACATTTTGTCCAGAAGGATCCTGTGAGAGTATCAAAAGCTTTACTGAGATCCAAAAAGATTACATCAACTGGCTTCCCTTGATCAACTTGATGGGTTACCTTGTCATAAAAGGAAATCACATTTGATTAGCAAGACTTTCCTCTCATGAAGCTGAACTGGCTGTGACTGAGGACAGCATTGTCTTTCAGGTGTTTTTCAATACTTCCCAGAATAGTATTCTATAGCGGTGATTGGAATCCCCCTGGCACGGGCGCCCCGTTCACTACCAGGGGGGCACGCTCTCTGCCCTTCCCCCCCCCACCACGTGGTTCTCAGGGGACTGGGAGCTGCAGCACAGGACTCACGGAAAGAGGGGAGACAGAGGTTTATTTCCGGTGCTATAGGCCAGTGGGAAAAAGGGGTTTTACAACAGGGGTTTGGGGAAGGGGAAGGTACAAGAAAGGTGACAATACAAAATCCACCTGTAACAAATATTCATATCACAGTAAAGGTTTCATTTTCTGCATTGGCATCAACATTCCATTTATGACAAGAATCTTTCCATACTTGAAATGGTGTATTGATTACCACAGTATTCTCCATAACTTTACCAGGCACTGAACTTAGGTACCTGTATATGCTCAGCACTATCAAAACACTACATAACCAAATGCCTCTCTAACTCAGAGAAGCAGGGGTATGTAGATAATTTGTGTCTCAAAGTGCTCCCATTGCCCAGTTTGGCAGCTCCTTCCCTCTCTGACCCAGCTATCATTTTCCACACAGAGAGATGGAGCCGTAATGCCTCTGTAGAGCCCAACCCCTGGGCATGCTCAGTGTGCTCTGAGCAGATGGCGTCCCTCGCGTGGGGATGGGTGTGAAGAACCTGATTTCACACTCTCAGGCACTTTGGTGTAAGGCTGAGTTGCTCTCCACCTTCAAGGCACAGCTACACCATGGCATGCTCTGGAACAATAGTTTAGGTGTCTGTGACAGGATAAATAGGAAAGAAAGTAGAAGTGACTCCTGAAACTAGGAATTTCCCCACTTAGCTGGAGCTGTGGAGTGAGTTCCAATAAACATAATTTCAAGGCACCTGAAGTTTCCAGACTGAAACCTCTTTGAACTCACTGCATGTTAAGAACAACACAGGAGAAAATATAGAATAATTAGCATGAAGCAGTACATGCTTCTGCTTATTTCACAATGATTTTCCACTGTAAAATTTCTCCTGAGTACTGATGGATCTTTAATTACCATTCACACAAGTGATTAAAAGTGTATCTTACTACTCTAGTAGGGGCTATTTCAATTTGAAATCAAATAGCCTTCTATAGGCAAAAGGCAGAGACCTCATTAAGAACAGTGGGTAAGCTGTGTAGGGTTTCTCTAAGTTAGATGAAAACAGAAAAACAGTCTCTGAAAGCCATGTCAGCTAGAAAGAGTAGGAACTTACATAATACATGGCATGAAAGTGTATCAGCAACTAAAACCTGGCCTGATGGAATGAGTGCAAATGCTGAGGAAAGCATGTTGGCTGTTAGAAACATATTAGAGGCTGAAAGCCAGCAAAAATAAGGAAAACTAATGCAGAGAGTTGCTCTGGGACACATCTCCTGGAGACAGAAAATTGGAGCAAGGAGAACTGAGAGGAAAAGCCATCTTGAAAAGAATGAACAACACAGCTGTGTGCAGTTCATTTCCAGGTTGTTTTGGGGACATAGGCATGCATACACTTCCCTGTGAAAAAACAGGATGGCACAACCAAGAATAACCTTACTCATATAATGATCTTCTCCTCTTGCTAGAAATAAACTCATAATACCATTGAATACTGGCTAACTGAAACAGAATAGTCACGTAGGAGGAGTATGCTGAACAGCCACCTCCTGCTGCATCAGCTGTTCTGTTGTACCTGGCCCCTCATGCACAAGAATGAATGCAGGTGGAGCAGGAACCCATTGTTGGGGAAGTCACCATTCCACCTCTAATCAGCATCTTAGCTCTGGAACTGGTGGCTTCTGATTGCATATCCAGGCCCAGAATTGTCTTCAGTGAGCAGGAAGCAGCAAAGCAGCAAGGTGTGAGAAGCTTCACTGTGGTTACAGGGTCAGCTAACTGAGTACCCTGCCAGTGCTTCTTGTGGAGCCAAGTGTGTGTTTCTAAAGGGTGTCATTGATCTACATGAAGATCTCAGTTTTGAAGCCTTGGCACACAGCCCCCAGGGAAACTTTCTGTGTCAATGATCCTCCCTGTAGCTCCTTTCAAATGACGTATTTCCCTGGACAGGCAGGATGCTAGAAGTGTGGTCTTCCTAAACATTATTTTCAGCAAATCATGGGAGATACAGAGAATTTCCTGTTGAAAGCTGTGTTTGTTTGGTGCATGGCATTTGACATATTTTACAGTAGTCTTTTACCACAGAAGGGTGGGAAACAAAATCTAATTTAGGAGTAAGCTTGATGAATTTGTGCAGGGACTTTGATGATGTGGTTGCTGTAACAGCAGAGGGTTAGGCTCAGCCTGTTTATTGTACTGCCATGATCTTCCTGCTGAAGTGCCTTTGAGGCTCAGCTTTCTGGCAGTTTACATGGTCTTGACCTTTAAGATCACTTGTAGGTCACTATTTTCACCTATTGCTCTTCATGGCACAGACAGAAAGCTGGGTTCTCACACTGACAACTTTATTACCTCATGAGCAACAGGATCCACTAACAGTAGGGACCTGAGGGGAGTTTCCTCAACATCGAAGGAGAACCTCACACCAAAGTCATCATGGAATAGCTGTAAGATGTGGCCACCCTCAAAACTTACTTCAGTCTTGTGCACGAAGAAGCAGAAAACTGTCCAGTGAGCAACAAACTGTGTCACCTGTAATCTCTGTAACACACGCCTGCTCCATGGCTATCAAACTCTATAGGTCTTTCCTTACTTAAGAACTCCAGCTTTGATAACTGAGCTCCAAAATCTTGTTTCCCTAACACATAGCTGCTAGACAGATTTGGACTGTGGTAGTGCTTGGTGTTGACACCAGCCACCTAGTGCCCCTAGATGACGAACACCGTGTGTTTACGAAAGTTTAACACATTTGGTTTCTCTGCATGTACCACACATCCTGAGCCTTGTGCCTGCTCAGCTGTTCCCCTCACTGCCTCCTCCCGTTTCCTATCCAGCACAGCAGACAGGCCTGGCTTTCCCCTTATTTTTGTACAGGCACCAGCACAGCTGGGAACAGGCATTCCCAAGTGCACTGTGTACAAGCAAAAGAAACAGCAAAGGAGCACTTGCTGTGGTGTGTGGACCCTAACTACTCCTGCTGCTCCAGTCCATGTGTTTAGCCCCAAGCTGTGATGCTGGATGAGTCACACAGGATCCATGTGGAGCTGTGTGAGTCCCAGGCTGGGCACTCCCCAGGTGGAGCTTCAAGCACACATCAGAAAAACAGTTCAGGGCCAGTTGTGTTAGGATGACAAGGTCAAGTCTCAGAGACAAAGCAAGATACTTCAGGGTCCATGACTAGCCATGTCACATCCACACGACATTCCCTGCCTCCCACCAGGTGCCATCTTTGGCTACTTCCCAGCCTTAGACCCTGCAAAGACTCAGTTCCCTGAGCTCAGCTCAGCCAGCTTTTAACAGCAGCTAGCAAGGTTGGTACTGCATCCTTTCGAGTGAGCTGCCGTGGAATTTCCAGTGGCTGTGGCTTGAGCACAGTCTGCCAAGCAAGTGGTCAAGGCATCAAGGGACCAGTTGGGTCAGCCCTCATGGAATGTTTTTCTGCCTGTTCTGTTGTCCTGATGCCTGTGAAGGTGGCACAGTGCCTGCCATCCTGCTGCCAGCTCTCGGTTGCTGCCAACCCAGTGTTACTGCCACAGGGCACCTACTTCTTGCTGGATATTCACTCACTTTTTCATGGAGGTATCTGTAATATGCTCACACTGTGGTCATTTTGGCCAAAGTCTTCTGTGCTTAGTAAATAAAAAAACCCCAAAACTCTTTGAGCACCCCTGGGAGCATTTATCTAGAACTGGAGGTGGTGAGGGGAACTATGCCATACCAAAGCTGTACTGCAAACATACCTTTTCCTGTTCATACCTGTACCACATGCCTCTGAATGCCTGAGATAAGATCTTGTCCCATACAGGAAAACTGGAGCCTCCTGATCTGTACAGACTCTGATTTAGGCTGAACCTCTGAGGTGGATGCCCTCTCTAGCTTACATGTAGGTCCACACAAATACATTTGGGTTTTGGGGTCACTGCACTGAAAGGCTACTACTCCAGACATCTAGCTCCTTGTCAGGTACAGGGGGAGCGTCTTTATCCCCTGTATTGCAGGACTTAGTGTACATTGCCCACCCTTACATCCCTCCATGTGCACAGTATGAGTAAGTCAGAGCAGTGGGGGAGATGTTACTGAAAGTGCCTTGCTGGGCAACTTGCAAAGACTTATGAGAAAAGTGTCACGCTAAAGAGTGTGGAGTTTGCCCAGGATCTGCAGCAGGTGCATAAGTTTGGTGCTTCAGTGGCACCCTCAGGTTTGACCCACCAGAACACTATAGATATGACTCATAATTTCTCAAAACACTGGTTGTCAGCAAGAGGATTCCTTAGGTGCACTTTCATTTGGTGTGCCAAGTTATCACTCTGCACAACCATCAGGATCTTGGCACTCAGAAAACATGAAGAAAATTCAAGCTTTGTTTAAAAATACAGGCCAAAGCTATATATGCTAAATATTCACATGGTTGTTTTGGGGGTGATCATGCAAATCATATGGTGGTAATAGGTCTCTTGAAAAGCCCCAGCAAAATGTATTTTAGTTTCAGATTCAGCAAACTGTTACTGACATAATTCAGTCATAATATAACATGCTCCAAAGGAATATCACTGCTTGTTCACTTTCAGAATAACACTAAATATAACCCTTTCCATTTGGCCATGAGTATGTTATCTTGGGAAAACCTCAGCTGTTTCACAGAAAACTGAATGTCATGCCCATGTGATAACTTTCAGTTTATATTGAACCTGTGAAGTTCTACCTGGATCTTGTGGGCAATAGTCCGTCTCAAGACCAGATGTTCATTTTCCATGGATGTCTCCAAAGCAGCTATTTCCAGACCTGTCCTGCAACTGTATTCATATAGTCAGAGCCCTAAAAGCCAGATGGGTCAAATTCTTGCCATAGTGATTTTCAACTTTGTGCTTTACTCACCCTCTGTAGGTCCAACAGAGAAGAGTGCTTTAGTAACAAACTCATGTCTGCTAGAAGTGGGATGGGCTCTTACACCAGCAGCCTGACACAGTCCAAGTCTGCTCACCACCTGGCAGGTGGACAAATAAACTGGGGGTTGGAGAAGGAGCAAGGACACACACATTTAAATAAGATCTTCCTCTTTCTTGTAAATGAGCTCTGAGGAAACAGATCTGTTTGAGCATAGTTGATGGAGGTCGTTTCCTACAGAGTCCTCTGTGGAGACCCACTGACCATTCAGATTGTATCCACAAGGACAGTGATAGTGTTCACTGCTCCATGAAGGCCTCTGGTATGTGCAGTGATAAATCTCCTGCTTTAACATAAACGGAATCTGTTTTTAACACCCTGCTTAATGGTACATTTCTGGCAAAAAGAATGACTGTAGCAGAGGATAGAAGATGCTATATTTAGTGACAGACTTGCCTGTCAGTTGGAGTTCTCTGCATAATGGAACTGTCACCTCTAGACCCTCATCCCCCAGGAAAATAAGCAGTTGTATCAAGCCTGCAGACAAGAAGTGGTGACAAGAGCAGCTCCTGGCAGGCAAGCCTAGAGAAAGAGTTCTTCCAGCATCTTCACATCTCTGGCTTAGGAATGAAGGGAGAAGGAGAAGAGAAATTCTGCCCATCTTACCAGAAAGTGGTGGCATCATGGCTTCAATGGTGACATCATTGCTTCAAAAGGTATAGAAGGCAAAGTCATAGGGACATCTGAGGCTGTGGATGCAATTCCATCACTGTTTGTGATTGTTACGTCACAGTTTTACCAGAAAGAAATATGAGTTTTACTCAAAATCCACAGAAGTCACAAATTGTCATTGTCTGCACTGTAGGAAAATTCCTTTTTGAGCAGTAGATTACAACTTCCATATACTTGTGCAATGAATAAAGACAGAAAAATAAACTGTGTTTCAGGTAATGCTGAAATTCCAATTAATAAGTGATAGATGAAGAGACTTCCATTGAAAACAAAAATCTTGATTCTCAGTTCCATAGTTAGCTAGTATGAGTGACAGCAGTGACATGAGGAACAGATTGAACATAAATGGAACATAACTAACAGCAACGCTTGAAATTACTTCTAAAAATGAGAACAGGAACTACAGAAGGTCAAGGAAAAAAGCTCAGTACTCTCCTGATGATGTATTACTACCATGCAAAATGGGCTTTAGCCACAAAAAATGTCAAGCATGTAAAGCACAGGCAAGCCTTCTGTTTAGTTGTCAACTGAAACAAAGGTCTTATTTAGGCAGGAATAATTTTTGTCAAAACAAATGCCTGCAGTTTTACCTATTTTTCTGGACATCATTAATAGCCATGGATTCCCAAACATAAGTCAGGGGCCTGTGTCTAGCACAAGGTAAACTGCATTCACTAGAAAGGGAAATGAAGCCTCAGTCTGGCAAACCTCCTGCCATTCTGCCGGCATGAGAGAGAAGATGCCTTCTCCTCCTGTGAGTTTAGAGGCAATCCATTTACTAAATGACCTAGCAAGTAGTCCGGCTGCCACATCACCATCTCGGATGGTGAATGATCTTCACTAGTCACGTCACTCACAGGCTGGAATTCTGCTTGTGCTTTGGTAGTGATGGAGAATTTTGAGGGTCATTTAGTCCAACTGGGTGGAAATGCTGCCTCCTTCTGTTCTGAGCCTTGATATAGCTCAACTCCAGATATTTCAGTTTTATTTAGAGGCAAACAGAAGGAGTCTTATCAGAGGTGTCACCTGCACCTCCTGCCTTAGTGCCTGTAAAACAATCCAACAAAAGCACTGTAGACCTTGGGATGAAAAAAGAGCATTATTCAAGGCTCTAGTACTGATTCTTGCCACCTTGGCACAGGGAAGCCCTCTCTCCTTATTTACACAAAGTCTTATTTCACATCTTATTTCACACAGGGGTGACAGTTGTGAAAGTATTGTGCAGGAATTCTGGAGAGAAAGCTCCAAGCAAAGAATCATTTTGGGGCTGTCCTTGTCTGCTCTCCAAGGGTGACATAGAGCCCACTTACAGCTCTGTAGCTCTGGACAAGCGGTGTAGGAACATTCTCTGTGGCCGCTCTTCCCTCTCCTCACCTGCAGCAGGACCTGAGGGCTCTCACCTGCATCTCCAAAGGGTAACTTGCACTTGGGAATCACAGAATCACATAATGGGTAAGGCTGGAAGGGACCACAGTGGGTCATCTGGTCCAACCTCTCTCAAGCAGGGTTATTCTAGAGAAATATTAACAGAATCAAAATGTTAAAACAGAGTGGAAGGAAATGCAGGTCGGCCAGCACTGTCTTTATCTACTGCCCAAAAGTGGTTGAATCTGACAACCCTTAAACACCAAGAAGCATGGAAAACACAAGTACTGGGTAATAGTATATTTTCAAAACATTCCAACGCATGCTCAATAAATGTCAGCTGCACAATGAAGAGGCATGGTACTGTGTCTTTGTAGCCAGACTTGGAAGTAAAGAAAAATCTAATCATTGTTACTCCAGAGAGGGGAGTTTTATCGACGTACTCCTTTTGACTTACCACAAGGACTGAAAAATGGAAAGATAACTGTGGCTTGCCCGGGACGCCCTCCAGACACAGTACAAATGAAACATATTCATTGGGCACAGCATTTCAACTGTTTAATCTGTTTTTCTTTTTAACTGTCAGCAATAAAAAGTGCAGCTGGGCTCTGAGAACCACAGATCACAAAAATCCTTGGAACAATAATGTAATGATAAATGAAGTAGAAATGAACAATAAATCACAGTGGATTAACAGCAGGAATAATGCCTGAGACCCAGTGATTATCAAATTATGTGAAGTCATTTGCTGTGAAGCAATTACCTTCCATGGTATTTCCGATTCTTGCAGTAAGTGGCCAGCTCTATTGATTCAAGATACGTCTATAATGTCAGGAGCTTAAAAAAGTGTTTCCATGCCTTGGGAAGGTGAATTCTGTTAATACATTACTAGCAAATACTGCCACAGAATATGGGACAAAGCAACAAGAACACTGGCAAATGCCAGGGCCAAGTTTACTACAACTGTGTTGCTTGTAGAACAATGCTGAAGAATATGCTGACCATGTTGATTAATTTATTTCCAGTTGTTACCTTAACTTTAGTCTTAGACTTGCTAGTATCTTCAGTTGAATGATTTTAAATTGCTCTCCTTCGTGTAGAATTTTAGAGGGAAATACCTACACCTCTATATTTGTGATATGTTAACCTGTGCTAAAAAGATGATCTGCTATAGAGTAACTGTCAAAAGAAAGAAAAAACAAAAAACCCAATAAATGCAAAGCATGATTTACTATCACCCATGAAAAATTTACCAAGTTACCTGTTTGTGTGAAAGTATTAGCCACCAGCTTAAAAAAAACAAAAACAAAATAATGCTTTATGGTACCCAGGTTAAGCACAAAGATATGAATCTTAATCTGCTTGTCCACTTACTCCCTTCAGTACAATATCTGCCATAATGAATGGGAAGGATTTGCAGACAATTTGCAGGCATTCTGGTAAATGCAATGATAAAAACTCAAAACCTACACTGGCAAGGTTTTCTAACAAAAAAATATGGTTGCCATCTGCTGCAGCACTTTAGATGCCTGAAAGTCACAAAGTCAAAGCCATTAAAATATTGTAAACACAAATGGAAGATAAAATGTACATGAGCAAGGTGGATTAGAGCACGGTGGTAATAACACCAAGGTTGTGGGTTCAATCCCCACATGGGCCATTCACTGAAGAGTTAGACTCCATGATTCTCGTGGGTTCCTTCTGTGAGAAAAATTTCTCTTTTATTAAATTTAGGAAAATGACAGAGTCCATGGAGCAAAGAAAAATAACAAGGAGGAAAAATTTACTTACAACACGTGTTGGGTGCCTTGGCCAGGTAGATCCAAAAGCACACCCTTGAGTTTAAAATTC
>JAWWEU010000081.1:124113536-124123643 GCA_035583155.1 Acropternis orthonyx | reverse complement strand
TCAGAATAATAATAAAACCCCCCAAAAGTATACCCCTGGGTTAGTGTTCTTTGTTTAATTCATTTGCTTGTAATAAATCTGCCTATTTATTTCTCATACTTCCAACTCAGAATGTTTTGTAAAATCTGTGAAATGTGGTTAAATCATTGTGCCAAGCCAAAAGCCTCTTCAAACACAGATTTCTGAGAGGATTTATCTAGCTTCAGAAAATTAGAAGTGGTGGGAAGGTTCCCTTGGCATGTACAGCTCAAGTTCAACTCCATCTCTTGTTGCATGGAAGCCCTGTGGCATTGCAGGCCAACCTTTTAACTACAGACCTCATCAAACCCAGTTTTTATAAACCTGAATACACTATGGCTTAACAAGGTATGGACTATATTGTACCTTTTCTTTAACCTTTGCCTCTGATTTCTGCAGAGAACCTCCTACTCTGGATTCATCTTTTTCAATGTTTCTCTGTCCAAAAGCATCAGCTTTGAAAGGGAGGATAGCGAGCTGCGAAGGGAAAAGCAGATCGAAACATGCTTGGCAGCATGTAGAGCTAGAAACAAAGCTGCCTAAGATAAAGCTTTAGCTATTTTGAGACATCACCTATGGGATGAACCACATACAAACAAGTTGCTGAGGGAGCTGGGCAGCAGGCGCTGATTGAGACTGTCTCTACCACACCCTGCAGTTTTGCTGTGGAGTTACTGGAGCACTTGAGAGCTTCGGCATCAAAGGGAACTGATACAGTATCTGTAGGCACACAAAGGGAAAGAATTTTAGTCCTAAAGGTACATCTGGAAAACTGCTGACAGAATTGTCCACATTCTCCCCAGGGCTGGATTTCATAAAAGACACCCATCACCTTTCCATTGCCCCTTCATTCTTTGTACACCAGGTGTGGTCTTCAATTGTATCATCTGGTAATTGTGCAGAATGTGATCTGCTCCAGGGATTAATTAGAGCTCATGAGGAGGCTGTGGTCTGTTCTCTGAGACCTTTGCTTTAAATATTGCAAAAGTTTACTTTCAGAGCACATGAACATAGAAGAGAAAGGACCTCGCTTTACACTGCAGGGAAGGCTAGGGAGCGAGGCTTCATGTTCTCCTGGGCAACAGGAAATTTAAAAAAGAAATCATTAAAGAGATGGAGTAGCAAGGCCTTTCTAAACATGACATATGAAATATGAATTGAACAGCAGTACTGTCAGCATAGCTATGGCTGAAAGTATAAATCAAGAACAGACCCAAACTGCGTATTAATTTACATACTTGCATCTGCAAAAACTGTCTGGACTCACAAGGGTAGTGGAACTTACCTTGTTTTACAGTTGAATAGGGAAACTAGTCTTAGCCATAGTAATGAAATAGCACTTTTGTTAATTTAAGCTCCATCTTTCCTAATCCTGCTGAGGAAAGTTAAGGGCTTTTGTTCTCAAAGAAATAATACTGCAGTTTTAGGGAAGAAACGCCCAAGGAAAGGGTGCTGTTAAGAAGAAAAATATTTGGAGTAGAGATCTTGCTGATGAAAGATGGGAACAAATCAAACAAGGAAGAAGGTATAGAGAGGAGCAGTGTTGTTCTTGTGTTCCTTGAGCAACCTCTTCTGAGGTGTTCAGACCCTCACTTGGGAAGGTGGTTGTGCTCTCTTAGCTATCCCTTCTCTTTCACCCTCAGACTTCAGTATGGTAGCTCCTGAATCTCACAGGCATGCTCTGCTGGCTTAACTTTGATGGGATAAATGGGCCACAGCATTCAGGGTGGAAACATGATCCTGCCACAGCTGAACGTGTTTACTGTTAGTTGAGAATACGGAGAGGAGAGCCTGCTTATTCCTAGGGTGATAACCATCCTTATGCACCTTCAACCTGTTATTAAAAAGCCTGTAAATACAGAAAAGGCAGATAGAAGTATTTACTAGCACTTTCATTTGAACAAAATATCATATAATTTTTTCCAAACCACAAAGAATATTAAAATCTCCTTTGGCATGATCTTTACGGTGGTTAATGATGTGAACGAACATTCCTTTAGGCTACGTAAGGAGGAAAAGAGTAAAAAAATTCTAAGACTCCACTGCTGTAGCTAGCATGCTGTTCTGTTTCTGTGAAAAAAGCAGACTCAGAAGAGGCAGAATTTTAGCTTTGTTTTCACCAGAGGACATATTTGATCCAAGGAAGAAGGGGTTCAGAGAGAAAGGAAAACACCAGGAACAACAGGAGGCAGGGAAGAGGCAAGACAGGAGCTTGGCTCTTGAATTTCAGGTTGTCCAGGAACGCTGGGCTGACGGTACCCTTTGACTCAGCCACCTCAGTGCCTCTGGGATGGCAGGTTTCCTCACATCTCAGAGGAAAATGGTGAGCACAGGAGTCAGTTCCTGTGACCCTGTTGGGTGACTTTACAGCTCACCCACTTGCTGGGCTGGGCCCATCCCACTGCCCCAGCTGGGAGCAGGGCACTGGGGGCATGAGGGCAGCCCCAGCCCTGGGCAGTGGGCCCTGGGCACTCTCCCTCTCTCTGGGGATGGGCACAGGCTGGGACATGGGCATGGCTTGGTGGGACCCATGGCCAAGCAGGGCAGGGCTGTGGATCACAGCCCGCTGGGGCTCACGTGGAAACTGCACCCTGAGCACGTGGGCGGAGCCCAGCATGGCTGACAGGGCTGTGGATGCCCTCAGGGCTTTGATGGCTTCTTGCACTTCATCTTCTCTGGGATTTTTAAATTCTTTTGCTGTTTCTCTTGAAATTTTTCACTCCTCCCTTCCAGTCCTGTTTAGTGCCTCATAGGTTGGCAGGTGATTCCTTCCCCATCTGACCTGGGCCATGGCAGGGCTGCAGACAGTGGGTCCAGCTTCCACCCACTGGGTCTTTCCTCTTATTTCCTGCTCCAGGTGCTTCTGGGGTGGTGTGGGGTCAGCAGACCTTTGGTCTGAGGCAGAAGGGCCCCTCAAAAGGATGGCATGAGTATTAGCAGGAATGATGGGAGGATGAATGAGGGAGGAGATATTGACACATGGAGTTCTAGCGGTAGCAGTGTTGGAGTTCTAGTACTGTGGAAATATGATAGGGATAGTACTTGAGGGAGAGAGGGATTTTTCTGCATCACAAGGTTGCTTATTTTCCCAGTTATTTCAAGTGCTGCAATAAAAGCAATGGCATACTGTCAGCTGTAAGGTGAATGAAAAGAGTAAACAACAACCTGGAGCGACATAACTGCAGTGTGGTGCCTGCACTCCTCCCCTTATATCTGCCCATATAATTTATTTATGCATTTGAACTTGCTGCATTTTCCCCTCCTTTCTCCCTGCCACTCTTGCTCCCTCCAGGGCTCTCTGTCCTCTTTCCTGTCTGCTCCCCAGTGCTGCCTCTGGCTGCCTGCCCCTGCCTGGGCTGGCAGGGCTGGACAGAGTTTCAGGGCTCCCCAGCCCAGCCACCGCTGCTCCTGGGGCCCAGGGAACACTTCAGAGGCAGCCCTGGAAATTTTAAAATGTGATAGTTTTCACGAGAAGGGTGGTTTCATTAAGTCATTAAATACTTTCTTATCTCTGGCAGGCAAAATTAGACAGTCATCTTTACTGGAAGTGTTTCAAAAAGAGCTTCAGTGCTGTTTTCTCCTTGTTTCTCTTTCACATAAAGCCCAACATTTTAAAGTACTAATTGTTTCAAGCTGTAAAATAGCTTGTGTTATGTTTTGGTTCATCTTGGAGCTGAGTGTGCCAATTCTGCCTTAGCATTTCAGAACATCACAAAATAATTTTCTCCTTTCCTCCTTTGCTACTGCATCTCTTATCACGAGTACGTAATTATCCATTTGGATGCTTTTACTTATTTAACAAAACAAAAAGTCTTACCCATGTAACACAAATAATTCAATGAAAATTGAATGAAAAACAACTCAACTGCAACCAACTGCCATAATTTTAAGACTTTTTTTTCCCCAGTAAGTGTTTTGGGGAAATGATGGTAACTGGAGTCAGTGATGATTTGGTTTATTTTTCCAAAAAGGACTGAGCCTGGCCAAGTCAGTAGTGTGCAGGATTGAGCTTAAACTGCTAAAACAACTTTCCAAAGAAGGTCTGATGAAAAAGCTGAATATATTGTTCTCTAAAAAAGGAAAATATTGTTTCTTATAACAGCAGAGCTATTGAGTTTTTATTGCCTTTGAAAATCATTCAGTGCTTAGGAATACATATTGGAAGAATCATATCATAGACCTCGCAATACACATTTAAACTGTAAGTTTTACTTCATTATTTCATGAAACAGTCTTATTTTTACTATTTTTAATAGATACCTCTGTTGGAAAAGTGTAATTTTCAAATAGAATTTGTAAATATCTTTTTTTAAAAATTCAAATAAAATATGCGTGAACCCCCAAACTCATTGCTCCTAAAATCAGCATGTACATTTTGAGGGATAAATGGAGATGTTGTGTCTTTATCTGACTACAGAATTTAAAATGTTTAACTCTAGTGGCCAAGACTTCCTATTTTCAGGCTTTCTCAAATATGAAGGAGGTTTTTTCTCTAAAATGCTCTTGTAAAGTGAATGTTTAAATTCCTTACAACCAGATAATTCCTGGAAGCTTTAAAGAAAACACTAGACATTGGAACACATTCTATAGAATTTTAAAAATGCAAAGCAAATATCATTGGTTTGTAAGAGTTATTTAAAGCAAAAAATATCTACATATACATCTGGTTTGGGGGTGGGGGGGGGGAAGTGGACCCAGAAAAATCCCAGCCTTCTCAGACAACACTGTTGTTCTTCTCACACAGCTATTGATCTGGTGGCATTCCAAAGACTGGAGGCTTGTGTGGTGGACTTCGCTAGATCCTTTGAAGTTTCTCCCCTGCTGCATTTTTGTTAGAAATTTTAATTTCTGAGTGTGCTATTGCTAGCCTCAGAATTCATTATTCTCTGTTCTGCTATTTTGGTACTTTATGCATAAACTTGATCTCAAAATTAGGTTAAAAACTAGTCCTTTTCATAAAGATAACCTTCTGTAGAGCTCTTTTACTTACTTGCGTGTTTGTGTGCTCAGGGGGCCATCTTTAGCTGGAGTTGCCAAGCCCTGTTCCCTTATAATTAAAAGGTATGTTTGCAGCAAAAGGAAAAAATGTAGTGGTTTGTTTATTTGGGAGAAAATGTTAGATTTAATTTAGCAGACTATATTCTTGAAAAGGAGCAGGGCCAAAAATAGATCCTGAGCCAAATTCTACCTTGAGCTTAGGCATTGCCAGAGCTGTGCTAGGGAGCAGGTCCCTGAGAAATGGCAAAGGCTGTGGTGGGGCTGTGTTCCATCTCTGTGGGAATACGAGGGAAAATAATAACCTTCCTCTGATAGCTAAAAGAACTGGTCTTTGGTCTGCCTTTCTGCCAGCTTCAACATCTGCTCACATGGAGGGAGATGCTGGGGAATGTTCTGACATGTGGCATTCCCATGGTGGGACGGTTCCCTGGGCACATGACAAACCAGCTGTGAATGACTGTGGGAAACAGGGAGAGTGACCACATCTGTGGTGACTGACAGAGACCCGCTGAAATGACCAGTCTGATAAAATACACCATGGATTTTTCACAGTCATCTTGAACTGAGTGTGGAAAGTTCACAAATCCCTTCTCCAGTGCTCAGTCTCATAGGTGGTTCAAATAATTTCTGCTCTTGGAGATACTCACATGAACCAAGGGCCTGAAACACTTGGCTACCAGCTGTCATGTAATTTAGTTTTAGGATCAAGATTATGTATGGTAAGGGCCCATTCTTGCATGGTCTCAGGGTACCTCTGCAGCAGTGACAGATGTGATGGAGCTGGTGCTGCAGGAAGGAGCACACCAGCTTCCTGCTCCAGCTATTCTTGAGTAGAGCTATTCTGCAAATAAACAAGGACTAGTCTTGGAAAGGGCATAAGGTTAGCAAAGGGTAATAAAATCTCAGAGATTTTAATGGCACAGTAATTATTTCCCTCTTTTAAAGATACAGACAACGTGCCTTGTATGTATGACAATTACAACATCACATCCCTATTTACCTTCCTTCTCAACTCCAGGTCTCTGTGAACATAGCAACAAGGGAGAGGGAAGAGTGCAGACAATTAGCATGAGTCTTTATTCTCTTTTCCAAAAAAGTCCAAACCACAATTTCAGTTATGGGGAGTCATAGCTGCATATTTCAGGAAATTAGGATATTTCAGTCAATTAGAAAAATAAAAAGGAGAAAGGAAATACAAGATTTCCCAGTGTTTGTCATCTACTATGCATTGCCATGATTTAGCATTTCCTTTTTTTGGGGGGGCAGAATGAGATGAGAAGAGGGCATTTAATGTTTTTAGGGCTGGACATCCTAGAAGGGGAAACTGCCAGCAGTGGCCAGCACACCAGGGGGTAGTTCTCAGTTGCTCACTGAGAGGGTGCAACAGCTGCTGTTGAGGATGCTTATTTTCAATCTCTGCAATTCTATGATTTTAAGTGTTTGATTGTTTGATCCTCATCTCCATCCCTTCTTTACATAAGGCAAAACACTGAACAATAGCAGGTACCAAAGGAAGAATATAAACTATACATGCTATATAAAATACTTTTCTGGTCTACAGCTATTTACAGCTTGGGACCACCTTAAATAGAAGGGGTGATTCATACTAAGTGTTTGATGGCTTTTTCTTCCTTTTTTGTCCCATTGCATCCTGAACTTATAAGAATTTCCCAGACTCCTGGTGTCCTGTGACAGGAGCTTTATAGCTTAATGCTGTATGGTGCTAAGAAGTACTTTCCATTATTTTAACTGTTTTGTTTCATGCCTTGTGATTTTTTGTGTTCTAAAAGAAAGTTGTTAGCTGCTTTTATGTTCTGCATCAACCATGATTTTATTAGCCTCTGCCGTAAGTCCCCTGCCCCCTTAATTTCTTTTCTGGGAGGAAGAGATGACCTGGAAAATAGAAGTGTATGAAATCCTCTCAGGTACGTTTAACAGAACACACAGTCAGAAAGTGTATCCTTGTAAAAGGAAAAGCAACAGCCTTAGTCTGTGCTACAGTCTCCTTTCTCAAAAGAATGTCTTTGTGCAGAGTAACACTCAAATTTGAGTTCTAAAAGCAAGACCTTGACCTTCTGCCAGTCTAGTTAAACCAGCTTTACAAGTATTATAAATCCTGGGCTGGTTCAAAGATTTTTAACAACTACACTTTGTTTTGAATCACAAGCAGCAACAGAACTTTCATGCTGCATTCCCATGACTACTTCAGTGACAAATTTAAACTTTGGAAAAATAGAATGCTACTTTCAAGGTTTTTAGATAAAGTATCTATTTCAGGAAAGTATTTTTAATATTTGCAGTTACTGTTTCCCCTCCAGCTCTTCTTTCTTCAGTATTGATTGTAGCTTATTTCCCAAGCTCTCCAGTATGGGGTGGGAGAGGTGGAGGCTGTATTTTGCAGCTGTGTTTAGAATATGCAGGAATTTGAAGATGTTAGGAGGGCCTGGTGGTATGATGGAATGGTTCTAATGCCCCACCTGCAGGCCTGGAGCTTACATTTAAACCTTCTTTGTATGGGCCAAAGACTTCTGGGTTTCAGAGGCAGAGGTATGTGCAAAGAGTGTCTGACATCAGTGGAACTGAAGGCCTGACAAGAGATTTTATTGCTCTTCGGTTTGAGAATAATTTTACTTTGGAGAAAGTGAAAGCACTTATCTTGGACCTATAAATCACAATGTTTGGCTTGACTACAGGTGGCTTCCTGCATCACTTTGCACTCCTAGGTTATTCTGGTTACATCTGCAGGTGCCTAAAACTAGTCTAGGAAATGGCTCGCAGAGGTGTAGTAAGACAAAGCTGGCCCTTGCTGCCCTGCAGCAGGACTTTGGCATGAGACCCCAGAGTGAAACCATGCTTTATCTCAGTCATAGCTGAGAAGCTCAAGGACAGAAAGGAGGATGGGACCAGCTGGGAAACACTAAACAAATCAGCCTGCACACCCACACCTCATCCTACTCAAGTGGCCTTGAAATGTATGTACAGACGAAAGAGCTGTGAATTGTGCTATTTGGCTGGGAATTTTCTCTGTAGCAGAGAAAGCCTGGGTTAGTTTATTACCTCCACAAATCTTAGCAAGTTATTTTGTTTTCTGTGAAAATATTATTGTGCTAGGAAGCTTTAGATAGCAGAGCCTTTCTTATGTAGCATTACATTTACTGCGGGTCTTATTGTGGTAACAAGCAAAGTACAAGGGAGGAGCACATTGCAAAGCAAAGCCACAAAACCCTCTGCTCTGGAACTGCTTGCAAAACACGACTGATGACTGGATGAGGAATCTAATCATGGCCAGAGGGAGATAAAATGTGTTTCAGATTCAGAGAGGGCTCTAGCGAGGTGCTCTCATTATTACCAGACAGACCTTCCTTTTTGCTATGTGGGGAGAGGTGTCCGTGCTGCCCTTGGCTGCGCACACCGGCAGAGGCAGCGATGTGATGGGCACGGGCACTGCACCGTGCCTGGGTCTGATGACTGTTCACAGGTGCACTTCCTGTGCTGGTTGTTACATGGCTCAGAATATGGTGTCTAACAGGCAAGAAAGCTTGCAGAGTACAAACACCCAGAACCCATTTGCCTGCCTTCACAAGCTGTTCTCACCCAGATGATGCCTTAGACCTTCCCTGCCTATGGTGCTAATTAGGCTTCCAGTCCTGTAGCCACAGAATCAGTGCAGCCTCCGCCAAGAATCAATAAAATGCAAAGCAGCAGGCAGCCAGTATGCAGCCATTAGATGGCAGATCCTCATGCCAGGGTGCTTTCCTGTGTCAGCATACCATGAAACTTGAGAGGAGTATCTGAAAAGTACTCACTGCCTCTAGGGTCTTGCATATATGTGCAGTGTCCTTGGGACACGGCTTTCCAGAATGGGATGTAGTGTGATTGTTAACATTGCTACCACAGAAACGAAGCAACCTAGAATAAGCCAGCTTCTTGCCTTGATACCTCTCAGAGCTGTGCTGCTCGAGGCACAGGGGACCCCTGCACAGCCTCAAAGAGAAAATGTGCCCACTATGGCTGTGAGCCCTCTCCCAAACTTCCATTGTCTCAGTGTAAGTCACTTTCATTCAGTAATTTAAATGTCTCCGCAGTGTACATGTTATCAGTGTTTGCACATTTGCTGTTGTTTGCTTTTAAAGTGGTTGTGCTTTAGGGATACTGAAGTTCTGTTTAAGTATAGGAATATTTTAATGAACACTTTGGGTTTCTCATGGAGGATTCACAAAACATTTTCAGGACAACTTTTGTATGGATTATGAACGTACCTTGGCCTTGTTATTATCCCAGCCATATGCTAATATTCACCAGCCACCGGAAGCACAACAGCCCCCGCTATTGGTTCACACCTCAGTCAAATGTGGTGCACCATGGGATGTATGCCTTCTGCATAATGTGTCCCACATGGTCAGGTTTTCAGAAGGGACAACAGGAAAGATGGTGAGGGAAAATTCCTCTTTCCAGCACTTTGAGCAATCATGGTTCTGCATGAGAGCTGCGAAATTTCTGCTGTTAATAAAGGAGGAGGGAACAGAAAGTGAGACAGACCTTGCAGCTGGTTCCTCCCTACCTTGGCTAATGTTTGCATGGGAGCACAGAGAATCATTAACTGCCCCCGACAAGTTTTACTGCCTCAAGGTCACAGAGCAAGGGTGCGCTGAGACTACGGGAGTGAAGGAAAAAGTCTGTTGATGCTGGGGAGACCAGAGCACCTTGTCCGTGAAAGGCACTTAAAAGCTGCAAAGCTGCATCGAGATTTGCTCCTGGAATTCTTCATCTGTGATGCTGACACAACAGAAGGACATGAATGTTAGACCTTCTAAAACTTTTTTTTTTAAATTAGATTTTTATCCTTTATTATACTTCCAGAGAAAAAATAGCCCTAAATGTCTAAATTTAGTTACCACCTGCTAAATTTCTCACATCCTGGTCTTCACAGTCTTTGCTGCACTGGACAATTGCTCCCTGCTCTCTGGCTGGTACCTGTGTTGCTGAGAAGATTAAATCCAGTTGTGAGAAAAAATTCTCTTTTATTAAATTTAGGAAAATGACAGAGTCCATGGAGCAAAGAAAAATAACAAGGAGGAAAAATTTACTTAC
>JAWWEU010000081.1:124046013-124112687 GCA_035583155.1 Acropternis orthonyx | reverse complement strand
TCAGAATAATAATAAAAACCCCCAAAAGTATACCCCTGGGTTAGTGTTCTTTGTTTAATTCATTTGCTTGTAATAAAACCGCCCATTTATTTTTCATACAGTGCTTCCCCATAAACCCCTGGCAGCTCCGTAACTTCCAGTGCAATTATGGAAGCTTCTCCTGGCTAAGAACAGAAACTCACCTCCTTTCTTCATGCCCTTGAGCACATGTAGAGTCTTTATCTGAGGTCACTTGTTTTTTTGTAGTTCACAAAGCACAGGCAAGGCTTATCCTCTCAGCATGGGACTCCTATTTTGACCCTGTTTCTCACAGCTCAGGCCAGGTGACAATAAAAAGCATTTGAGGAGGAGGAATGCAGATTCCACCTCCCACAGCTCAAACTGTATGCTTTCACCAATAATCAGATAGATGTCAGCCTCCTCTAAGGACATCCCCTCCCCTACCAGGCTGACTGCAAGAGTCAAACTCCACCTATGCCCCCTGCAGTGCTGACACCCTATTTTCAGGGCAGAGCTCTGCTGCTTCCAGCTGTGCCTGGTGCCTGAGGTCCCTGAGGCCGGGACAAGTCAAAGCACCGCAAGCACAGCTACCCTGCAGTGTCCTGTGCTCAGGACTTCATTCCACAGACATCCGACCAAGGTCACAGCACCTTCCTCCCATTTCCTTTCCACCCTCTTTCCTTAGAACATGACATGGTGTTTGGTATCCGTGTGCAGGGACATTCATCCATCCAAAAAGTTCTCAGTCTTAGCATTTACAGACTTAAAGGTCAGTACATCTCACTTGGCGTGAGCAGGAAAAACACACCAACCTTGTGGGAATACTGATTACTCTGTGTAAGCTTACTTAAAGGAGCAGGAATGATCCTGAGTTCTTAAGACTTGCACTCACCTGCTTTTTTGTTGCAAGAAAGATGCAGCTGTTAAGATGCTGCCAGCATGCAATGCCCTCATATAATGCAATTAACATTTTGACCACTGGATGTTACTCTTGCTCTAAACATCTTCAGGGGAATGCAGGGCAAAGACTTTCTGGCAATGCAATCTTCTAATTTTTTAACCTAGAACCTAGTTAAATCAGTCAGTGAACTGTGGATGGGTGTATCATCTATTTATTGTCTGCCCAACAACTGAAGACAAATAGTTAGAAAGTTCTTATTGGGATATAAAGGTATGCCTGTATCCAGCAACATGCAAACAGGTGATTAAATTAATGGTAATGGACTGAGATTTTAGTAATGAAGAAGCAGGTGATTTTTCAAACCATTAGGCTTGGGAATTCTAGCACATTGTCCAAGACATTCAAATGGTTTTATATGTATTATACCAGTGGTGCCTAAAGTCCAGAAATAAACCACATTTTTTAGGTATCTTTGACCACTTATGCTGCACTTTACTCATTATCCCACTTCCCCTAGAACAGCTGGTTAGCCTTATGTGTAAGTAGGGCCTTTTAATTTTTTTTTATTATTATTTAGTAATTATTGTTTTCATCATATGCAAACATCCTTGAACACTTCCCATTCTCTCATTATTTTGCTCTCTACTACATGCCTCCCCCCACCCTTCCTGTATGGCTCCCACACACTTTCTGCATGCTGCTTTCACTGATGTGAAGCAAAGTCTTCCTATCAGATGAGCACAGTTGCCACAGTTGAGATCCACCCAAAGCAATTCATCATTTCTTGATTCGTACCCGTGTGAAATACTTCCTTTGTGCATACTGTGCTGCAGGAGCTCCTGTTTTCATCTTCCTCAAATGAGGAGAAAAGCCTTTTAAATATGTGATCATTTGTTCACCCATAGGTGGACACTGTATGAGTGAACGATATATCTTTCTATAGGTGGACACAACCAACACTCTGTATAAGATGAAAGAAATCCAGCTGCACGTGGCTGCACACCAGTTGTACACAAAGATGGTTCTGCAGTCCTTGGTGTTTCCTTTTGATTCCTCACATGTTGCAAGAAACATCATCTGGTCCCCCAGTAAGGCAGTGTTTTCTTACAGTATCATTTGATCTGTAGACCCAGTAACACATTGTTTTATCATTCCACAGTTCCCGGAGCTGCAGGTAGGCATCTAAGAGAACAGGTTTTGCACACTTTTCTCAGATCCCCACAGGATCTCTGGGCCAGCTTGACATGTCTGAAGACACACCTGGCTTGAAATCAGAGGTAAAACTCCTGCCCAAGATGTGAAAAGTATGAATGCTCACAGACAGTACTCAAATAGGGAACTACTCAAGGGGAATTCACATGGTTTATTTTAGCTGCTTAATGTAAATGATTAATACTCCTAAAGAGGTGAGTCAACTGATACATGGCCGAAATCTAATGCAAAAAGAAATTAAACTTGTGATGGAGATGCTGGTTTCTGGCCATTTATGTGTTAAATGGGAAAGGGAAGGCTTTATCACTGTGCATATCAACACAGCATAGAGTTATTAAAACAACAACAAAAAAGCTTTCTCTTTTTGACTCAGTGTTATCACAAAGTGGCGAGTCAAAAATTCTGAGTAATTTTCTTTATCTCATTGCAATAAACTCTTAGAGACTCGATAATGAGAATAGTTTATTTATTAAACTTTCCCTCTCTCCATCTTATATATGGTAGTTCTTACCTTTTCTCTGAAAGACTGCTAGTGGGCTGATGACTTTTTAAACTGACATGTAAAGTCACACCAGTCTACATATTTTGCTACACACTTGCCTGTTGTCATGATTTATACACCAGATTAACATGAAGGATAATAAATTAACAAAGTGTAGCTCCATAGTGCATAATTCTCAGTACTTTAAACTAAAACTGTCTGCTGTGGGCACAAAAGTGATTGGAGAAGAACTTTGCCCTGCAGGCGTATTTTCCACCACCCCATCTGTTGCCTCAGATAGGAGGGATGGAAATGCCCATTTTGTTCATTTTTCCTTCCTGTAAAAGTGTTTTTCTTATCTTTTCTTTCTTGAGACTGGTCCAAATGACATAGAAAAACAACATTCAAACCAGGGCAGGGAAGTGGAATGCATGCTGCAAGCCAGAGCACTGTAAAATATTCAAAGGAGGAATACATGTGTATTTAGGTCAAGCAAAGCACTTGGACCCCTGCAGTCACTTTCTGTGACTTTAACACTCTGTTACTGCTTAGTAAGCATTTGCCTAGGATGCTGCCTTCTTTTAGCTCTCTTCAGATAAAGCACTGGGTGGCCTGACATTTCGTCCCTGGAGCCTTTTCCCTGTGATCTGTCTCCATCCCCTGTCAATCCTCTTTCTAACAGTTTTAGGAAGCAACCTTAGCTTCCTGTAACAAGAGTAAGGTAAGCACGATTCCCAGAGTAGAATAGATTGAGTGGAAAGCATCAGATTATCCAACCCCCCGGAATTTAATCCCAAAGTGCTTCCTTTGGAATGCCCCATGAGTTACTCGAAGCAAACTCGTGGCCAGATTAGCTCTGAAAGTTTTGCAGAGAAGTGTCCAACTGCAGGCCAGAGCAGCATCTACAGCAGCTTTATTGACAAGAGCTTTGCTTTTCTCTCTCCTTTTCTTCTCTGTTCAGGACCATTCTTTCCTGCTCCAGGCTGGAAAAACTTCTGTTTTGGGAGAAGATGGAAACATGGGAGATAATTATTGTGAATTATTTGCCTTTTATTAAACCCATTTGATCCTCCATTCTGGGAAAATCAGGGCCAACACAGTCTTTTTCAAGGTTACCTAATTGTGAAAAATTCCTTCCACAAACACACTTTTGCCTCATTTTTCTTCACCTATTCTGTATGTGAGATTGCAGTGACAAGCCTCTTTGCCATACTTTAATCTTGCTTAAAGCAACCAATATGAGAGAGTTCAAAAAAGTTCAAACTGTTCATTTCCCACGGCAATTTACCAACTTCTAGATCAATAAATATACATAGGTTTTTAAGGTTTGCATACAGAAACACAGATCTAACTCAGTGAATGTCTGCAAGCTGAATGGCTGGATACTCTTGCATTGATCATTTCATGTGAGGTTTCAAGTATATATTCCTGAAATATTCCTGAGCTGTATTACTTTACAGCTAAAACTTTAGTTACCTCCTACACCATGTAAAAAGCCAGCATGTACCAAATATTGATCTTGACTTACACAGATTGAACAGCAGTGTCCAGCTTGAGGTTGTACCAGTTGTTGCTGAGAAAGAGCTGGGTGTGGGGTGTCTGTTAGATCTTAGCAACGCGTGGAATGAGGTGGGGAGGGGAACGTCCCTAGTTTTCCCAATCTCCCATTCCATCACAAACCATATGTCCACTGCTGCATCTAGAAAGAAGAGCTCTGGACATTCAATCATTTTGGGTCCAAGCTCTCTGACAGTGTTGCTTCAAACACTGCCTTGGGCAGTCTGCTCCATATACCCCTAGGGCCCTGCTTGCTGCCCTGCAGAAATCCCTGAAGCTCTCCAGGGTACCATGTCTGAAAAACTGCTCTCTGATGGGATCAGGTCCCTGTAAATGCTTCTTTCCATCCACAGAAGCGGATAAGCGATTATTAGATTCTTGCTGGTTCAGGAGGGAATCACTGGCCTCCACAAGCAGGCAGGTTGCTCCCTCTTCCCAAGGCACAGACTGGGAAGCTAATCCACCAGTGAAGAGTCACATGAAACATCAGAATTAACCTCTGGATCAGGATTTCCCTGTATGATTCTGCACACTCACTATTTTTTCCTTTTCTTAAACCTATCTTATGCTCCATCTCATTTACAACGTGTGACTGCTCACCTCTAAATCACTGGTATTTAAGTAATGTGATAAGCACTGAAAAATCAGTGTATTTAATACTACAATTGGGCCATGTGTCCCCTCTCTAGCTCTCAATGTGCTTGCTGCCTTCTCCATTGCTTTCTTATCACCACACACATTTATGCCTGTACATAGCATAAAATTAAAGCAACCACATTAATCAGTGTTTTTCTCTTTCCAGGGGTGTCAGCATTTGCATAGAAGAATGAGAAAGGAGAGCTTACTACATATGCACTTTGATCCAGCACTGGGCTGCCCATCCACTTCAAGCCTTCCCGAGATACTTGTCCTTACTTGGCATTGAAGCCATGGTAACAGCATGGGCCCTCCAAAGTGGGAGATGTGTTTAGTAGAGGGAGCAGTAAGAGCAATAATGCATTTTGTGGGATTTTTCACCAAGGATGGACCAGTTCCTCTAAATGGATTACTTTGTCTACAAGGATAACCCCCCTGGATTTTCATACTCCCTGCAAAGAGCGAGTAGTATGTTAAAAATCTCTTCTGCTATCTAAACCTGTTTTGTAAACCCCTAGATGTATTCTTAAAATTAAAATACACTTGCTTTCTTCTTTTATTGTGAAGTCACTCAACAGTTAGCCTACTGAAGATTTGTAAAAATTTTAATTCATACTAATGAGATACAGTTCTCTTCTGACTGCTATTTGTCCAAGGAGATTAGGAGAAGGTTGAGAAAATTATGTTTCTAAACAGGGATGGAAAAACTGAACTTCCTTGCCAGGACCCTGGGCAAATCCCCTTCTAAAGCATATCTGGCTGTGTCCAAGGTCAATGTCTCTGCTGATAAGGGCTGTTGTGGAACAAAGGCCCATTCCTCCTGCCTCCTGGGAGCTGCTTTTCAGCTGAGGCTTTCCCCCTGGCCCTAGCTGTGCTACATGGCTTCTGGGCTGCTGTACTGACTGTGCCCTGGCTCCTGCTGCTGTAATTCTGGCCCTGATCCAGCTCCACTGGCTCAGATTCCTGACTTTCCCCTGTACGCGTCTTGCCACTACAGACTTGCTTGGTGATCACCTGGCTGTGTCTGATGCCAATTTCTGCCCTGGACCTGATCCTGCCATGGCTTCTCAGCATCCTTGGTCCCTTGTCAGTGAGGACTCTGCTCCCCTGGCCATGCTGCCGTGGACCAGTGCCGAGGTCCTCACAGCACCCTGACTTGCTTTAGGGCTTTCCAGAGAACCATTTAAACCACATTCTCTAATATTGCCTCAAATTCAAAACCCAAGTGAGACTGAATTGGCCTTGTGTGGCTACATGCTGAGCTGTTTCTGCCCAGTTCATTATTTCCAATGAGTAATAGCAGATTTGTCAATATTTGTATTGCATCCCCCATGTAGAAGTCAGCTTGTTCAAGCTGAAGTCAATATAAATAATACTGATTCATGCTGGCTGAAAAATCTGTCCTCATTTTCTAAATATTTCAGCTAAGTTAAAATCCCTGTGTATTTAGAGGAAGAAATACCTTGTGTTTAATATCTCTGTATTGATATTTTCCCATTTTGTAGATCAGAGACTCGAGGAAATGATATAAGCACTTTCCTTCAGCACTGTTTATAGATTTTGACAGCTTCCTGACATTGATAAAGCATGTTATGAAAAGCAGAGTCACCAGGATGAAGATACTGACTGAGTTATGCTTTTATTAAAACATTATTGGCTGTCATGCAATGCCACATGTAAATATCCTCATGCGTTTCTAGTGAAGAAGTGTTATATAAGCAAAAGGTCTGTTTCCACTGTTGCCTTTGCTGTAAGGATACCACACCAGTGGTAGGAGAAGGGAATGGGGGCGCTGAAGCTCAAATCCACCCCTCCTGGTTTGTGGGTGTTCTGGGGTAAAGGCACAGGACAGAGGAATTCTCAAGCTGTGTGAGAGAGGTGTTACCTTTATCTTAAAAACTAAACAGATACTCAGAACAAATATTTTCACTCTATTTCTCATGTGAATAAATGCTCTCAAATTGATCGCTGTTTAAAACTCAGCCCTGAACTCAGTTGTGATGCACTGTGTGGGGATTTTTCAGACATCTCTTGTTTCAGTGTGCACTTCATGGAAAGCAAAGATATCTCTTTGCATACTGGACTCACCACAAAGGCCATGTCTTGTGGAGGTACACCCTGACTAGTTCGGGTTCTAATCGTGTGTAGCTATGCAAGCCCAGGGCTCATCTGCAGTCCATATTTATGCTGCTCCATGGGTAGATTTTACAACCTGCAATTCAGTTCCTCACTCTACAGCTACATAACTGAATATCCCAGAGCCAGGTACTGTAGAGCTGGCCTGGAGTCACTGCAGGAATGTGGCACAGCAGGTCCTTCTGCCTGCCTTGACACAACAGGGTGATGGCCAGCAATAGAGTACCACAGAATCACAGAATCATTTAGGCTGGGAAAGACCCTCAAGGTCCTTGAGTCCAACCTAACACTGCCAAGTTCACCACTAAACCCTGTCCCTTAATGTCATGTCCATATGTTTTTTAAATACCTCCATGGATAATGAATCAACCACTTCCCTGGACAGCCTGTTGCAGTGCTTCATAACCTTTTCAGTGAAGAAATTTTTCTTAACATCCAGTCTAAACCACCACAGGGTTGGGAGGCTGGAAGACTGCAAGCAATGCAAGAAGCAAGAAGGGAATTCACTGTCAGCAGACCAGGCTGCTCAACTCCTGTGGCTGGAGATGCTCTGAGGGTAGAAGTGCTCTGTGGGAACCCCACAAACATCACATGGAAGGTACTGGCATTTCCCCTGGCTTTGATAAGTGTCTGTACTTTCTGAAAATCATCTGATGACAGTGAGACAGCATAATTGCAGGGAGGTGGCAGTTGCTACAGAAATGGGTCACTTGAAGAGTCACACAATTAGGGCAAGTAAAAGCCAAGGAAATCATCCATGTGTAAACTGACTTCCTATAAACATTCACACCTCCTCTTGTGTGTACTTGTGTGCAGAGAGATGGCGTGTGTAAATAGGTGTATTATTTATCATCAGCCAATTGGAGAGGGTTTTTCTGGGGAGCGGAAAGGGAGGAGTGTACACCCTCTTTAATAATGAAAGAAATGACCATTTAGAGACAGAGGAAGCTCTTCTAAAAGGTCTGTCTTCCCCTGCCCTTATTTATTATTTAGTTCTTCAGCTGACATTTAATACTGCAAGGCACTTAGAGACTCTAGTTTGAAAGAACTACACTGCACAAAATCAAGCTTCCTCACAACAACAGGGTACATCTTCAAATGTTAATTGTTTTAGCACAATTAAATAAACCTCTTTATTACTGCTCTGTTCAATAAGGAAAAAAAATGTGCAGCATGTCTTTAATTTCTCCAAGATGCATGCTGTATAGGTAGCTCTATTCCCCTCTCCTTTCCTGTTTTGATAACAGTGAAAACTTAACACCAGCGAGTTGACTTTAACTGTATCTTGGTACACAGAAGGAGAGAATTAGCCATGCTATCTGTAATATTTTCTCTTAAGGCTGAAATTGTCTGAAAGTACAGAGCCACATACTCATAAACTTCATAAACCCTGAGGATAAACAATATACAAGAAATACACAAGAAACTATAGGCTTTGTCCTAGGCTGTTTTAAGTTGACAGAAGTAGATAATACATTAAGTGGAAGGCACTATTATCCCCAAGAAATAAAAATACAGAGTTCAGTGTTCAGTGAAAACAGCAACAAATATTAGTTCTTCAACTGGGTAAGCAGGGTCTGACTCCAGGCTGAGGAACTAAACCCTTCACATGCCTCTTTCCTTCACAGCAAATCAAAATACTGCTCATAAAGCTATTGTGAAGACCTTGGTTAAATGATTAATTATCATGGACCTGTGAATTGTGGAACATGCTGCCTTACAGCTCCTGAACTTACACCCTTGAACTACAGCAGCTCAAGATCTCTCCATGTGTAGGGCGGCTGTCATGCATTGACTTCTGTTTGAGTGGGAGAGAGTACCTACAAATCCTTTGAGCAGATGAGGGAAGAACAGGCAAGCAGCTGTCATCTGAAACTTTTTGCAGGCTCCCAGTGCTTTACAGACCGGATTAGGTGTTTGCCCTTGGTAGTGGCCCCTTACTGCACTCCAAAGTCAGTGGCATTAAGCGCAGCCTGTTACTACTTCGTGTCGGGAACCCAATGTATCCACCTCGGAGAGATTTAAAATGGCAAGGCTGTGACCACAGTTGTGGGTTGCGTTGTGGGGTCCTGCCCTGCAGCGTGGTACATCAACATTCCTGCAAAGACATTTCCCCAAAATAAAAAATGAAAGCCACCTTGCTAACTGCATGCTGGGAACACTCGGCAGCCTCTGCTACTATGGAGGGAGCAAAATCTGTACTGAAACCAAGTCTAGCTATTAGTCTTACTCGTACCAGAAACTCAGACTATTTGTTTAGTGAAGTAATGGAAATGAGAAATGTGTAATGCAAAAATACAATTTTGGGAGAGTAGGGGGAATTTTTCAGGCATGGAAGTTTCACAACTATTCACCCAGTTCACATTTGTTTTTTGATCTGGAGAACTGCTGCTGCTGCAGTGAGGACTGAGACTGGAGCTCTCAAAGCATCAAGTGAACACATCCTGAGCTGCAGGAAAGAGGTGAGAGATGCAAATTTGGAATGAAGTTGTAAATATGTATGTGTGGCCCAGTTACTGCTGTAGGAGGGTACTTTAAGAGGCAGAAGTTCTCTTGCAGGTTACCAGCCAGATAACTGCGGATACACTGTTTGCCATCAGCCAGCAGTGCTACTTTATTGCAGCTACCAGCATAAACCTCAGTGAATGCACGGGCAAATAAGAATACCCTCATGCTTGCATTTACCACACGCACCAATGTGTAATTCAGGAACAAAGCATACAGGCTTTTGTAAATGAAAGAGGTATCAGTATTTTCTCCTTGAAAGAAAAAAATTAGAACCAAAACCCACTCAGGATGGGGATGGCAGTGACTTTGCAGCACCCCACCGATGCCTCTTTGCTACAGATGAGCAGGGAGGTGGCTGCCCCATTTTTGAGTTCTGGTGGAGGTTTAGGCTCACTGAGAAATCAGATAAACTCTGCTTTTAAACAAATAGATATATGCTGGAAAAAGAAGGGAGGAGACCTGCTTTAACTGTTTTGTTGTGGCTGAAATTGAAAGTATGGTCTGTCTGTCTTCTTTGGGTAAATTTCAAGGCAGGATTTTTGCAAGGAGTTTCAAAGTGAGTTTTGTAAGATCAGATAGAAACTAGGTTAAAACACATAGTGTAGCTGGCTGCACAAAAGTCTGGAAGAAAGACTAACTTACGTGAGGCATCTGATTTGTGCATGTTAGAAATATTTCTAAGTGAGATTGTGATGAAACTGCTGCTGACTGGGTAATGGCAGAAGTGAGCAGACACTGTTACTAGTAAAATATTAATGAGATGAATGAAATTTTAATCTTGGTGTTTATAGTCTGATTTGTTGTTCCTACTTTCACTTTACATTGTTTAGCTCAGTGAAATGCCATATCAGTGAAAACAGCTATATGCTGAGAAAACTGAAACACAGAATAACTCTCTTCAAGAAGTGAGATACTACATTGTCGAGGAACTGTGAACCTTGATTTTTTGTTTGTAAAATGAGGAAGGAGAAAACGTCTACTGAGGGAACCTAAAAGTCTGGAGTTCGACTGCTGGTATTATGTAATCAAGCAAGCTTTCACATTAGTCTTCCTCTGCATGTAAAATACATAAACAATTTGCAGCAGTTTTAGTTAATTGGGTCATTGCTTTTTTCTCCCTTGTAGCCATTTAATTGGACCCCTATTTATTTCTTCCGGCCCCAGTTCTGCTTTTTTTTTTTTTTTTTTTTTTTTGTCTGCTTCTAAAAGATTATAAATAATACTTGTGTTTTCATTTACCACTAATATAGTGGACCTGGTAATATGTAATCATCTCACAAGAGTATACTGAAAATTAACTACAATTTGAACCTAGATCCTCTGATTCTTAATTACCACATAGTAAATGTACAGTGCTGAAGCCTTAAAAATAATTTAGTAATGAGTTACTGATTATATGACCTCATTTTATTCCTAGTATTTTAGACTGTGAAAATGTTCCATTTAGTCTATTTTCTGAAATAAAATAATTGTGACTGACTTATTAGCAGCAATTAATTGACACATATTTAGTTTCGCTAAATCTTTATTTACAGTATATTTGCTACGGCAATAAAGGTGCTTGCTGCAGGTAGTGACTCCTGGAAAAGAAAGGACTGTGCTCTCCAATCAATACATTTATGTCATAACTGGAAGCAGCTCGGAGGCTTGAGAACATTTTACCACATAATTGCTGGAGCTATAATTGAGCAAATGCTATCAAAGGAACTTGTGGTACAAAGGTAAGTAGGTAATGAGAAGTTACAAACATTTCTTCTGCTCAGAAGTGAAAGTAGCAGGGGTGGGAAGGGGACAAGGAGAGAATCCGAGGTATTCCTAACAGACGTTTACAGCAATCGTGCATCTGTGAATGCATCTATGCCCAATTTCTTGTATCTCATGCAAAATAAGCCTTGTTATGAGTTTTGGGATTTTAATTAAAATAAGCGCATAGGGACACTTCCTTCACTGGGAAATGATGCAAGAACCAGCAGACGGGAAAAATCCAAACCCGTGAGGTGCTCTAGCTCTCCCCCTAGTGCCTCTGCAACAGATTTAAAACGGGGTTGGAAATTTTTCTTTTGTTTCAGTTCATTTTTACCTCTCCCTGCAAGTCCGTTTAACCCACATTTGCTAACAACTGTACAGAGTGGGTATCAAAAGCTGCTATAGGCGGGAGGCATGAACTCCCAGGACTTTCGCATGCACCCAGTCGCATTAGTCATAGGAAACCAGCCTCATGTAGGCAGGTGTTGTGAAACCCGGTCTTTTGTCTAGTTCCTGTAAAGATTTCAGGATTTGGCCCGGGACAAATAGCAGTCTCACAGCTAGCTGGTATAAATAGACTTGCAGGGCTATGCAATGCTCATGGTGCCTTCTCTGTGGTGGACTATTCAGCCAAAGACCTCCAAGTTCTTTTGGAAGCATCTCCAACAGCCCTGCCCTAAATGTATTGACACCCAAATGTCTAGAAGTGCAGCGTGTTCCTCTTCTAAAGCATTTAACCAATTCAGAATTGGTAGCAAAAGTAGCTTTGGACTTGGAGACACTCAGGTATTTAAAGAGGTAGAAGGGTATCCAGAGATATTTTCAGCAACAAAGTGCACTTGTGAGGTGGGAGTCTATGAGATTTTAGAATCTCACTGGGCATCTCCTTATCTATCCCTGTGGGTTCATACGTATGATCTTGACCTGTAGACACTAAGAAGAAAGAGACATTCATTTACCAGAAAAGGCTTTTAGCAAGAAATATATTAGTCAAAACAGTAAACCATTTGACTTTTGAGTCAGGTAATACCCAGCCTCAAAAATGCCCTTATATGTTCAGTGTCTTTTTTGATGGTACAGCTAATTGGGCAAAGGCAAATCTGCTGTTAGGGATTTCTAATGCTTCCCCAGGTGGGCCATATTGCATAGGATTTCTGACCCAATTTATGCCCCTCTTTGGCTACCAGGACTTTGATCCAGTAAGTGCTTTCAGGGTTATTCCTGGTGCATCAGGCAAAAATGTAGAGGGAGGGTGTACTTGCTTGTCTGTTTTTCTTCCTCTAATATCCCAGTGATATTCACCTGGGATATGGCATATATAGGTTCATTACAGTTTTTATTTACCTGTGATACTGATGGCTCAGTATGTGTATGTGTCCCCTGCTAAAGGAGTTTTGAATTTGTATTTTGCAGGAGAGTGCCCACTCTAGAGGTTATGAGGAAGAGGGTATGAGGTGAGCCAGAGAGTGGTGTGAATACATCCCTACCATCAGGCATGTTGTGTGGGGAGGAAAAAATCCTCTGTGTTTAGCTACATCACACTGAATGTTTATTAATGTCCTTAGCAGAACCTGGCTGAGCAACAAGGCTTTTTTCTCACTAAAACTGAATGTCACACTCTTTTGATCCTGGGAACTTCTTTTTATATGCAGTGGAATCATTTTAATTGGCAAGACTGAACATCATCCTAACCCATGGCAGAGTGCTTCCCCCTGAGCTTGGGACACGTTTATGGGAGGTAAGAGCTCAGTTCTTGCCCAGAGGAGGTAGTTGAACACAGGTTTAGCTTAAGAGAATCCTTCTAGGCTTTCAAAGAAGCCAGGCTGATGGTACTTCTTGCTGCATTGTGAAATTCTTCAGTGACCTTGGCAGTATTAATTCTTTGAAACCTTGGCCTTTGTTGATTTCTGACTGACTTACCTGTTATTTTCAATAAACAGCTGATCTAGGGGAAATGTATTTTAAAACTGGGCTCTGACTCCACAGTGGGAGACCAAGCCTATCTGTATGGCAGAGCACTGGGAAGGCTCTAGTGTTGTGAGTGTGAAATGAAATGTGACATACAGCCATAATGTGGGCTGCCTCTGTGTTTGCTGCTCTACTCAGATTCCCATGCAATAAATTTCCCTGGCACAGGACAGGCCCTGTCCCACTCAGGACAAAATATTTTCAAGTCTTTTATTTAGGTTGTTAGCCCCAAGCTTGCATTCTATAAAATCATAGAATGGTTTGGGTTGGAAGGGACCTTAAATATCATCTAGCTTCAGTCCCCTGCCATGGGCAGAGACACCTTCCACTAGACCAGTTTTCTATACATGTACGTGTTTGTTTTAATTTTTATAACTGATTGGAGGAAACAAGAAGTCATGGGCACTGAGCTCAGTACACTTCTAGTCCCATTGTCCTTAACTTTTGTCTTTTTTCACAGACACAAGACCTTCAGGAGAGATCTAGTCCTTTTTTCTCAGTTCATGTGTTCATATGCTGTGATCATAATTGGGGCTCATAGTCAATATCCATGCAACTTTTAATAGGATTTGGTTTGAGTAACAGATGCTCATTACAATTCCATCTCCTCACTAGCCAGGGCTATGTGTAAAAAGGCAAAGTATCATTGTATCTGGAGATGGTGGGTTTTGAGTGTCTCTCTTGCATCTAAAACCTTTCTGAGCAGGACAGATGGGGACCAGAAGTAGCTCCAATCCCAGAAGTAGCTCCATTCCCACCTTGAGTGGGCCACAGATGCTAGGGAACTGAACAGCAGGGGAAGAGGGGACTTCTAAACTTAGGTACTGAATTCAGCAGAATGGGAGCAAGATTGTGTACATTCAGGCTACACCTGCACTGGACAGGACATTCCTCAGTTGGATGGGTGATGAATGAATCAGCAGTGGTTCACTCCACTCTGACAGCCTGGTGGGAATGTCACTAGCAGAGAGTACTGAATCAGTTCTCCAGGTGATGGTCCTTTCCTGATCACTAGCTGTTGATTTTTTGGGTGTGCTGTTGAAGTACCCCTGTCCCTAAAAGAGGCAGTGAGATGCTGACAGCTTCACTCCTCTGCAGGTTGGTTCTTGGCAGGCAGTTCAGCACTCCCAGGGCTACTGCTAGTGTAGAATACCTGCAAAGGGGGACAAATTTTAATCTACTCATATTATTCTGCTATGGTTACAGATAATGTATCACATATCACCTGCTCAGTGGGAAAGCTTGGGACTTCAAGTGGAGGATTATGGCAAAAAAAATCTATTACTATTTATTTTTTTTTAAAAAAAAGGAAATGTAGCTCCTCAAATATCTATTTGAATTTATTTTTGAAACAGTCATAAAAGATAACTGAGATAGGTGGGTTAAGTGTGTGTGTAGAATCATATATTTGCAAAAATTAATTTTTGTGCTATGAGATGAAAAAAAGTATAAACATGCAGGAATATATTCTGATTGATATCCTATTTTTATGGCACCACTGTAACAACCTCCTGCTGCAGCTATGCAGATCCTAGAATATAAACAAGCTTTCCTTTACCCTAGCAGAAGCTTGCATTCCTCAGCTGCCTTGTAGATTGAAAAACACCTGCAATTGCTGCTGCTGTTTGTTATCCAAAGCAAGGACATCCTGAGTTGGCACCTCCTGACTCTCTATTGTGCTCTGCTTTAGCATGTGACCGTGCATGCTGAATGCTGGTGACAATTTGGCTATTCACACAGCCCTGCTGTGGAGGCCTTGCTGCTTGTTCTGCACAAACATTGATCTTTTTGAACAATCAAATCCATAGATGTCAAGGCCAGGGATTTGAAAAGGGTGAAGTAAAGGATCTATTTGGTAGCTTAATAGTCTTGGTAAGGCAGTCTGCTGAGCAAAATATGTAATGAAAACTTCTCTGCACTTAATGATATTTTAATAGACAAAGCTCAGATTGCTGCTAGGACAGTTGCTGGGGTTTTTTTCAGCTATTGAAGTCTCTTTAGTGTAGTCACAACACATTGCCCTGCCTGGTGTAAGTGCTAGTGAGTCTTGCAGGGGAATCTCCAACGCGAAAATAAAATCACAGTTTAATTTCCCTAATTCGGTGCAGTTTGTGTGGGTGTGTGTATTTTGACAGCATAACAAACAGAAGGGAGATTCCACAGCAGCACAAAGGTGCTGGAGTGTGTTCAAAGATGGGCAACGCAACTGGTGAAGGGTCTTGAACACAAGTCTGATGAGGAGAAGCTGAGGGAGTGGGGTGGTTGTTTAACCTGGAGAAGAGAAAGCTAAGAGGTGACCTTACTGCTCTGTACAGCTGCCTGGAAGGATGTTGTAGACAGGTGGGGGTTGGTCTCTTTCCCCAGGCAACTGCTGATAGGACAAGAGGACATAGTCTTAAGCTGTGCCAGGAAAGGTTTAGATTGGACATTAGGAGGAATTTCTTCATGGAAAAGGCCAATAGATATTGGAATGGGAAAAGGCCAATAGATATTGGAATGGGCTGCTCAGGGAGGTGGTGGAGGTGTTCAAGGAAAGACTGGATGTGGTACTTAGTGCCATGGTCTAGTTGACATGGTGGTGTTTGGTCATAGTTTGGACTCAATGAGCTTGGAGGTCTTTTCCAGCCTAAGCAATTCTGTGAGTCTATGAACTGGATCTCGGTGATAGCCTCCTCTTGCCCATCGCACTAGCTGCAGACAGCAGGTTGTTCCTGCCTCTCCCCACGCTGTTGGTGCCCGGCCGTGTCAGGCAGGGCAAAGGGCAGCACCAGCGCCCAGCACCAGGTGCAGGGGCACTGAAGAGCCAGGCGCGGCCCTGGAGCAGGGAATACTGTCGGTGAGGTCCTGAGCGAGGGGAAGGCTCGGGGGCTGCTCACCTGTGCATAGCAGGGCTCTCTCACCTGTGCATGGCAGAGCTCTCTCATCTGTGCGGGGCGGGGCTCCGTCACCTGGGCCGGGCTCCCTCACCTGTGCGGGGCTTGCCCACCTGTGCGGGGCGGGGCTCCCTCACCTGTGCGGGGCTCGCCCACCTGGGCGGGGAGCGGCGCTGACTGACGGGCGGCGGTCCCGCCCCGAGCACGGGCGGCGCCTCCGCTGCCAGCCCGGCGCTGGCGGGGGAGGAGGCGGCGGCGCCGAGCGGAACCGGGACGGGCATCGGGACGGGCACGGGGCCGCCATGGAGCCCCCGAGGGACCAAGGTAGGGTGGGTGGCGGTGACTGGCGCGGTGGGGATGACGGTGGCTCTTCGCAGCCCTTCGCTCTCGGCCCCGACCCGCCCAGCCGAGCCGAGCCCTGCCGGGCCGGGCAGCTCTGGGACCTGGGGCCGTGCGGAGGGGGCTCCCCCCCCGGCCCGAGCAGTACGGAACGGGAGCCGGGCGGGGCGCGGGGTGGCGGCCGGGCGCCCCGGGATGCGGGATACGCGGACACCGCATCCCGGCCTGCCCGACGGGGCTGGGTGAACTTTCTGCTCGCACCCTGGAGTAAAAGGAGGACGCTTCCATTTGACGAGTGTGCAACTTTTGATTGACCGGTGCTGTTCGCAGGGTTTGTTCCCAAGCAATTCGCTCCGTCCCAGGATTGCCCTGCATCTGGCAGCTCCATTTGGGCAGCCGCCCCTCGGCCCCTGGGAGGCACCAGGGCTGGTGCCTCCGTGGGCTGAACAGCTCGACGGTGCTTCACTGGTGTGCATTTTTCCTGGAAGACTGTGTTCTAGTTGCCGTGGCTGAAACATTCTTCCTAAAACTTCCTGGTTTATTTAAAATAAAAAACCTGGGGACTGCTTGCCCAAGGGAGTAGTTGGTGCCTTGATGAAAACTGACCTGAATGTGGGCAAAACAGAATCTCTTGCTGTACAAGCTGGTTTCACAGAGGTGTATTATATTTATCCTACTGATCCGTGGAGCAGCTGAAGTATTTTACATAGTGTGGTACTGAAGTACAGGCCAGCTGCTTTCCACCAGGCGAAGTAAGGCAGGCTGGGGTCACTAAGCTACCTGCAGTAAGCTGGCAGGGCTGCTCGGCCAAGCTCAGTGTCTGTGCCCTGGGGCTGATTTCATGCAGGGTTTTCCTGTTCAGCGTGCTCGGGATGGCAGGAAACGTTCACTTGTGGTGGCTGCCGTGCTGGAGGCACACGAGGTGCTGGGAATGTAACCCCTGACTCTGCGCAATCAAGATCTGCTTTGCCAGGTGGGCTGAGTCAGGCACCGGCCTTGATTTGCTCTCGGTTAAGTGTTTGACTAGTATGCTTGTACAATTAGCAGTGACTTCTGGGTTTCTCTGTACATAGAGAAAAGGGTGAGTTTATCTTTGCCCAAGCAGAACATAATCTGGGGAGGGGTTGAACCTCCTCAGGAGTGTTCCTTCAACCATTCTGAAGTCATGTATCTATCTTCAATATATATAAATTAAAAAAAAAAAAAAAGGACAAGGAAACAACCCCTGAAGCCTGTTCTTGAGGACTAACAAGCAGTCATTCAGCCAGAAAATAGCACAACTGTCAATTTGATCAATTTTATTTCCAACTACAGGAGCATTAAAACTGATTTCAGTATTTGTCCCAAAGTTCTTTCTCTGTGTTTGAGTGTATTCTATTAAAAGACAAGTGTCTTTATTGCAGCTGCAGGGTCTTGAACAACTCTTGATGGGAAAGAAGAGTAAAAGACCATGGTCTTTTGGAAAGCTTTGGTGACAGTGTGACACTTTCTAGGGGCTTGTTTTCCTTTGAACTGATTTCTGTTATAAATACTGCTTCATATAAAGAGGGTACTGCACCTCAGAACAGTGTACCTAGTGTGATGTAACTGTTATGGAGCAAACGTGGTGCAACACCATCTTCCTCTTCCTTTTTGGAGTGATTATGCTGTTCGGTAATGTGGTGAAGACCTTCAGGTACAGTGGGAAAATCTAGAATAGCCAACACACTTGTGCCTATTAATTAATTACTTCTAGCATCCTTCAAAGACCACTTTCCCTGGCAAACTAGAGTGCTTGCATTGGAAACTGTGCTTGATAATACAGTGTTATTACTCACTATAGCCATGTACATGGTTAAAGTCCAGGCTGCCAGGTCCTGTCTCTGGGGCCTCCTCTAACCAGAAATTAATTTGTTTAGAAGTGGGAGTCAGAGGTTGCACTCTCTGTTGTTATGACAGCTTTCTCAGCTAGTGAACATTAGGAGGTGGAAAGAAAAATCTATATTATAGTTAAGACTGCAGCCAAACTAGACAAGGCTAATCATCCAAGTGTAAAATGTGTTTAAGTCTTCCCTCTCTCTTGAGCAGTCAGGTTTGGCAGCAGTCCTTAAACAGGTATTACCAGCCTACCATCAACAGCATCAGAACCATCCAGAAAATTTTCACTTGAAGTGTTCTTGTTTTCAGCAAAGGGTTGTTTGGACTGGCTCTGTCTGCACATGGTGTTTGGTCTACTCCATCTGCTCTCCAAAGAGGACTACAAGCACCCAGAACCTCTTGCTCTGTGATTACAAACACCAAAGCAGTAGCCAAATGGATATAATATTATCCTGAGATGAGGAGTCCCTTGTTCTGTTGCTTTGCATTAACTTGTCATGAACAAAAATCTGATCTACTGCATGGACTTAGTTGCTGAATGAACTAACTGCAGCTGTGTTTTCACAAAGATTCTACCTTACCTGCTGCCCTCCCACCTCTACCCCCCAAAGAAAAATCAAACCACAACTGTACCTGGTTTTGCTTGCAAAAAGAGTCTCTCTGGGGCTTGCCACTGTTACTGTTAGTGCTGGTACAGTTCACCACTAGAAAAACAAGAATAAAGCAGCACAGCACAGTTATCTGGTAATGCTCCATCTCTGATGTTGTGTTCAGGGGTTCCTCTTATGTTTCAGCAGCTCCTCACTTACGTAACCTGGTGTCTTTCAAAGTCTTTAGGCTTTGTGGTACTTAAAAGGAGTCCCAAAACACTACACATGATTTCTTGAGAGACTGTGTAAGCTTTTCTTTTCCTTGAGCCTTGACTTACACTTCTGGGCCTGACAGAAAGGACTTGAATATTCTTTTTGTGTGTAGAAAGAACCTGTTGCTGGCAGTAGAACAAGATTTCCCCCATTGTCCTAATGGACAAAGCTGCACCATTTCCTACTGCTTTATTAGTTTTCTTATCACTAGGTACTTGCAGTACTGTAGGTATGATTTTTTTTTTCCTCTTAACATGGAATTGTGAAATCAAACACTTCTAAGTAAGTACAAGTGGACAGCTGTTGTTGGAACTGCAAAGGAAGGTTTTGCTGGTCTGGGTGTCTATAGCAGTAACTTAAAGATGATAAAAGAAAAAATACCAGAAGAGTTATATGAGTAGGTCACTTGAACAGCAGCAAGTTTTCCTTTCTCTTGCATGAAAAACTGTGTTGGTGGGGGAAATCTTGTTCTGACTCAGGCTGATGGCCCTGACTTGATGGGGTGGCATTATGTGAGCTTTTTAGTAGTGTTTCTGTTTTCCTCTCACAGCCAGTGCATGAACAAGGTACTGGAATGCAGGGAATCACTGCTCTGTGTTGGAGGGACACTGGAGCAGCTGATGCACAGCTGTTGGTGGGTGGGCAGCTGGAGGCTGGAGCAGTGCCAGCTGTTCCTGCCTTCTCCATCTCTTGAGCACTGAAGGGTAACTTGAACTCTTCATTCACACTCGCACCCACTTCAGTAGGATATGGGGGAGGGGGCCAGCCCAGTGCTCCAACTGTGGGAAGAATCTGTTGTTTCTGGTATGCATGGATCTTCTGTCCCAGTTCCCTACAACCAGCCCTGTCACATGCATTCAGGACAATCCTTCCCCCAGCTAGAGTAAGGTCTACTCTCAGACCTTTCAGTGTAGGGAAAACTTAGCTAAGGATCTGTGTCATTTGATCTTCCCATGAGGCCAAGCTGTAACTGCTCAGGGCTTTTAAAATCATTGTGATATGAAACTAATGCAAGTCCTGTTTGTTTCAGTTCTCAACACTTTGAAGCAGCCCACAGTTCCCCTTTTCCACACTGAAGCAGTGGGAGGCCTTGGACTTTGCTGGCCTAAAAGGAAGCGCTGCACCGTGGCTTTGGCTTAAGAAGGTGCTGGTGCAGGCGCCTCCCTCTGCTTGATTTGGGTGCTTTGTGGGTGAAGTGGGAACAGCTGGTTTTCATGGCTGATATTGGCTGCCATATGTTAACACCTCTCCTGGCCTGGGCATGAGTGCTATTGAGCTGCTATCAGCTGTGCCTGGAGGCTGCAAAGTGCAACCCCTTCCATCTGCAGGGGCTGTCCATAACCACATACTGTCTTGCAAATTTTATTCATATTCATTTTCTTGCTCCTGTCTGTCTTGGGGTTTTTTTCCCCTTTGTCTCCTGCAGCTGCTACATACAGCAGCCTTTGACTAACAGCCTCTGCTTGGTGAGCCAGATGTCTGTATAGTCCTGGGAGGAGCTGGGTGATGAGGGAAATTGGTGTTAGAGCTTCTGATACTTTCTGCCAATGCAATGACCCTGCTGGGTGAGGACACCCCAAAAACTTTGGCTGCCCTCAGTGTTGTAAAGGCTGGAGTGCTGGGTAGGCTTTGTCCTCTTCCTTCACAACTATTTGCTTCTTTAACAAGCGGGTCCTGGCAATTTTCATGGTCTGGGAACCACACAGCTGATAAGAAGTCTTGTGGGAAGCTGAGTGACTAGTTTTGCCATGTAAAAATCAGTGAGCTGTTTGTGGATTTGCTGATTCCTGAGTGTGCTGGACATTGCTGCAGGTAAGGGAGGATATCTGTTGTATCTCTTCAAAAAGCAGTGTTTCTGTGGCAGCAGGGAGTCTTCTTGAAAGCCAACGTTGTCCTGATCATTTCCAAAAGAAAATAACCCAAGCTCCTCCCTCCTTAATTTAATATAAAAGAGCAACAGTGTTGGTTGCTGAGCCCCATGCAGCAGACATCTGATAGGTGTGGGGGTTTTCATACTTATAAGAGAAACTCGCCTCCAGGTAGCATGATGATGATGACCCCACTGGAGTCTTTGTAATATGGGCACTTCTGATTTGAGATTTGCTCAAAGCTTTTGGAGGAAGGGAGGTGTTTACCCTTGTTCTTTTAATATCCTACAGTGAGTAAGCGCAAAATTGTCAAACAAAAGGTGACTGAAAGGAAAAGCAGGCATTAAGCAAGATTAAACACTAAATTGAAATGCTCTTGTTCAGCCACCACTGTCACTCTGTGTCAGCTTCAATTTAAGACTCCAGAGGGACAGCTTCTTCTGCTCTGAAAGGCAGTGAGCGTCTTCAAAGTGCATCATGTTTGGGTGTATGTTAGCCAGAGCGGTTGGGAGCCTTCACTGCAAAACCTTGTATTGGAGGGCAGGCTTTCTACTGCAAGCCTTCTCTTTTGAAAAGGGCTGCAGTAACAGACCAGCTGTCCAGACCTTTCTAACCTGGATCTGCCCTTGAAGGTTCAGTGTCACTCCTGCCATTTCCTCTTGCTCATCTTCCTTTTTCTCTGCTCCTGGTTAAGGGAGCTGAAAGAATGTGTAGCTGTTTGTTGGCTTTGGCAGGATGATATCCCAGGCTAGGGGAACTGAGGTGCAATATCCTTGCCCTGCTATGAAAACACATATTTCTGGAAGAGGTGTAGGTGACTGTATGGATTTTCAGCTATTGCAGCTACAAATGGTGGCAACTGTGTGCATGAGTCTGCAGCCACTTGTCCCTGGGTGGGGTGTGGGGGAGCAGCACATCAGAGTACACTGGCTGCCAGCAAATGCTGCAGTATAGAAAAATGCTCACTGTGCTGTTACTTGCTCCCAAGCAGAAAGGGGTGGATTGATGCTATCTAGAGAGAAACCAGCACTACTATTGTGGTGTGAATGCTGTCACTGAAAGAGGCAGCTTTCCTGTTTTGCAAACTGACTCCTCTGTCCCAGAGTGTGATAGCAGAGCATTATTAGTCCTTGGATGCTGACTGACCGTGGAGTGGCCCAGCAAATGTTGCCTTGGCTAATTCTGGAGTGTTCAATTTTCTGCAGAACTGAGGTGTATAGGAACATGCAGTGCCACATGTGGTTTGGAGTGAGGCTTCTGAACTGCACCTCTCCTGTAGCCTCCCAGCAGCACAATAAATTCCTGCTATGCTTAAAAACTTCATAGGCAAAGAGGAAGCATGCTTTGTGTGTGTGTGTATGTAGAAAGAAAGCCAGTAGTTTATTTAGTGCAATTGAAATGTTAACAATCTAATTCAAGAATTATAATTAGTTTAGATCTTGCTACACAAAAGAACTATTTAGGCAGGTGAAGTCTTGATAGTAATAAAGGTAACATATACACTTAATTTCTACACTCTTTCTTGGTGTTATTCTCATCCTTTCCATGACTTCTGAGGTTGGCAGTGTCAGTTTGGTGGTGGTGGGGATATTATAGCAAGTTGTCATCTTGTGAATCCTTTGCTGGAAGAAAGAGGATGGTGGTGGTTTCTTCCTCACTGTAGGATCCACTGGGATCCTTCTGGTATGCTTGGTTTTTACACATTTGCTGTTTCTTTTGTTGCTTTGCAAGCTCCATGTTGCATCCAATTCTATTATATAAAATTCCTTTAATAGATGTTAGATAATATTTCTTTGTTCTTTGTTACCTCTAAAATAGTTCTGTCCAACTGCAGGTCTCCATTGGTGACTGATGACTGTCTTACAGCTGTAGGATCTTCACTGTCAACCCTGTGCCCCACTACTTGTACCATGCCTCTACTCTCACATCCCGTCTCTCTACTCTCCGAGTTGCACCAAGTGAAACAAAGCTGCAGACAAATTTGGAAGGGTTGAGACAGACCAAGCCTGACAAGCCTCTAGTCCTGAGGTCTTGCTCGATTCCAGGCTTATGTCCTGTCACTAGCAGTGGCAGTGCCATATTTTGGAGTAACAAAGAGGCTGGTGAGCACCTGCAGCTTGCTGGGGGTGGTGGGCAAGACAAGCAGAGGCAGAACAGCAGGTG
The DNA here is from genome assembly GCA_035583155.1 of Acropternis orthonyx. Taxonomy (NCBI): domain Eukaryota; kingdom Metazoa; phylum Chordata; class Aves; order Passeriformes; family Rhinocryptidae; genus Acropternis; species Acropternis orthonyx. The sequence goes on along the minus strand of JAWWEU010000081.1, from coordinate 124,089,579 downwards.
TTTTTCCTGTTTTCCTTTCCCTTTTCTAGCAGCTAGAGGGGAGTGGGCTTTCATTAGAGCCCCTTGAACCAGGGATAGAAATGAGATGTGCCAAGGGAGGCAACCTGGGACTGGAGCTGGTGTTCTCAGTAAGGTGCTTCTCTGTTGGCAGTGGTCTTGGTTCATGAGAAAAACCTCAAAAAGGTTGAAAACAAAGCTTTGTAAGTAACGTTTCTTATGTACTTTATAGCCTGGCCAAATGGCATGTTTCCTTCATGAACATTGGGAATACTGCTCATGTCTGTTTTGCTTTGTTTACTTCTTTCTAAAGTACTTTAATTAAACTATTAGGAGGAGTCCCAAGTTGAGCAAGAAGGGATCTTACTAATCTCTGTTCTCAGCCTAAAAATGTATCACATCATGGCATTAGAGTCTTGATTACCTTGATCAGGATAGCAGAATTTAAAAGAACCCCCCACTCCCTGATGCTTCCAGTTGAGGCATCTGTGTCTGACATTCATTGCAGTGCTCTACAGCAGTCCAGTCCTTGGGAATACACAGGTAATAATGGACATCTGCAGCTGCTGGCTGGAGGGGCTGCCTTTGAAGAAGGCCATTTCACTGAACTTGCATCTTCTATACCTGGTGGTCTCTGCAGAGTAGCTCAAAGTCCTGATATGTCCCCTGTTTTTCCTCACACAGGCTCCCAGGAATGGAGCTGTACAAGGACTTGCCTATAAGTGTCTTTAAATAAGCTGTCCTGTGAGTAGGAACCAGTTCTTCCAACTCAAAAGAAGGGTCAGGGCTAAGAAATGGGCACAGCTCACACTGGCTGAAGTGTGCCTTGCTCTCTAGTCACTGTAGAAGAGAAATCCCTTCAGCACGGCTCAAAAGGGTTTTGCCTACATCTGAGGAGTCTTGAGAATAAGGCTGAAGGCAGAGCAGAAGCCCCCAAATCAATTGCTCTTTTTAAGCTACTGACTCTTTGGTTCACTTTGATTACTGCTGGCAGAGGTTACGTTTGTGCCTGAACACAGACAGGCCTCAGTCTGCATGAGCAGATCACAGGCTGCTGCATGCTGTTTCCATAGCACCACTCACATCTGTGCTAGGCAGTCCCTGAAGAGGCTCTCTGAGCCACTGACATGCGTTCAGGGATGAGGAGCATCAAAAGTAGTACCAGCCTAGGCATGGGGTAGGGATGGAGCCTGATTTAAATATTGACTTTCCTGTGACCAGATGTCAGTGTCTTGGCAGAAGGAAAATGGGCTGTTTTACTGCCATGTGCTTAGCTTGGAGCCATAACCTCTGAAAAACACCATTCATGCTGTGTGTTTCATCTCCTTGTCAAGCCACTTGCAGTGTTGTGCTCCAGAACTTTTTTTTACAGGGAGTTTGTTCACGAGTAAAACGGTAGACCTGAAATCAATTCTTGTCTTTCTTTTTTCTCAAGACCTCTCTGGTGCCTGCCTGACTGTGGCCTTTCAGTAACTAAAGGGTACTCACAGGAAAGATGGGAAAGAAGTTTTTAGTAGAGCCTGTTGCAATAGAATAAGGGTTAATGGTTTTAAGCTAAAGGGGCGTAGATTCAGACTAGATATAAAGAAGAAATTTTTAACAATGAGGGTGATTAAAACACTAACAGGTTGCCCAGAGAGGTGGTGGATGCCTGATTCCTGGAAATGAACATTGGAGGTTTCAGATAGTCCACTGGACATTTGGAAGGCCCAATGGAAATACTGGTTGTGACTTCAAGCAACCTGATCTAGTTGAAGAAGTCACTTACAGGGGAACTGGAACTAGATGACCTTTAGAGTTTCCTTTCAACCCAAACCATTCTATGGCTGATTACAGATACTGACCAAATCTTTAATTGGGAAACTTACACCACCCTTAAAGGGTATTTGGGGCATCCTGCTTTGTTGCTTTTGTGTGTGAATTCCAGATGAACATGAGTGCTATGGTTGATGAGCAGCAGTGAGCAGGGAGAATTAGTTTCTGCATATTTCTAAACAGTAGCAAGTGAAACCTGTTGGAGTTGATCCTTTGAAGCTGAATGGTTTCGATTGGCTTCCATGCCTGTCACTTTCATGTTTTTTGGCATGAAAGATTTTTGGAGATTTTATAAGAAGGAAAGTACCTTGAGTGTCAATGGAATCAGCAGAGTGACCTGTTGAGTACTTCCTGCAGTGGTGAGTGTGGTTTTGGGATAAACGGCAAAAGGGAAAGCTTTACTGGAATAGGTTTACAGTCCTCTTTAATTCTCTTTTCATGCACTGGTACATGAAGTGTTTAATATGCCTCTGTTTGTTATTTACAATTCAAGAGCACAGAAACATACTTCCATCCCATTCCCCTGTGAAGAGTACTTTCCTACCCAAGAGACATCTTTTGAGAAAGTGAAGAAAATGTGGAATGGGAAGAGGGATACAGAAGTCAAAGGAAGATTTCTGTGTGTTGTCAGGAGGAGCTGAGAAGACCCCTTAACATTTTTGGGAGAACTGATAAGCTGGGAATAGAGCAAGTGCCAAGTAACATAACTAAACTTCTCTCGTCCACCTGTTCCAAGGTATTATTACTGGAGAGGGCTTGTTTCCCTTTCATTCAAGGTAGTGCCAGCAGCATTTCTGAGGGATGTAAAGGCTTCTTAGTAATAATGCCATATTACAGCTCCCTAGTAAAGGTCATATTTGGGAGTTGACAGCAGTATCCAAGGCAGTGCTTGGACTTTCCCCTCTTTAATATCCTGATTCAGTTTTTACTGGAATGAAAAATTGTGAATTGCATTATTAATAGCTGTTTAAGCTCTGAATTATTCTGAGTGTTTTTTGGATTTTTTTGTGCTGGTGGCTGAGCTATGATGCGCCAAACCTGATGTAACAATAACCTTCTCGGTATCAGCTAGAGCAGTCCTTAAACAGAAAGTTTGAAAAGTTTACCAGGCTAATCTGTTAAACAGAATGGATCAAATAAACTCAGACTAAAGTATGGTCTGTGCGCAGAATGACTATATGTATTTTTTTGTTTGACATTTACAGTTGTGAAATGGGCTGGCTGTGTGGTGTATTAACTTGTGCAATAGGGAATGATGCTAAACTTAGCATTGCAAAGCTTTATTCTTGGCGTTTGCACTGATGTTCAGTTCCAGGTCAAATACTGGGAGGAGGCAACTTGTAGAACAGTGCAGTTCTGGACCAGCTGCTCACCAAAATCAGTGGAGGCCTGCTTTTCTCTACAAAAAATCCTCAAACTATGAGCCCCAACAGAAAAACCCAAACCCAACCCAAAACCACATCAAATTAAACAATAACAAAAACCTAACAACCAGCAAATCCCTCCCCTTCCCTTCTTTCCTCCCCCACCCACTTTTAGAGATGAAGCTCAATTTTCTTCAAGACCCATCCTTCAAACTTAGGTCCTTCAAGCGCACTGCACTTCTTCCCTCCCCTGTAGTTTCCATCATGTCAGCTGTATGAGAATCAGGAAAAATGCCTGCCTGACTTTATGTTCACCTAGATAGGTCTTTCCAGTTTTGTCCACTCTCATATACTTCAATAAAATTAATGGTTTAACATGTTCTACTTACTTTGCTGTGAAATATAAATGAGGAGCCTGGAGATCAGCTTATCCAAGCATGCTGATATTTAGGAAAATTTACCTTTATGTGGAATGGACTGGGACTCAACTAGATTGTGCAAAAATATATGAATACTGCTTCAAAATCTTGAAAGATCAGTACTTGTATGATCCAAATCTGTGTAGGTGGTAAAAAAGGAAATACGGGTTGCCTATAATGTCACACAGAGGCAAAAAGTGACATCTCATGTCCAAAGCCTGATCTCATGGAAGGGGGTATGCTCAAGTCTTCTAGGACCTGGAAATCCTTTATTTCTTTGTATGGAATCATCTCTGGACAAACTTTCTTGACCCTGTTCTTTGCCTTCCTCAGCTGTTGGAGTGATTAGTGTTTTATGACTGTTGATTTATGTGACAGCAGTATCTCTCTAGGATAATAGTTTCATTTAATTTACTGTCCTAGTCTGACTTGGAGTAGGGGCAAATGTCTCTTAACAGGATTTTACTCAGCTCAAGCAGCATTAAAAGTCAGTCAAGGACATATTAATAGGATAAAATCTCAGAGTACTTATGAACATACTGGCAACTTCAGTGGTCATAATACTCTAAAAGTAGATGCATTATCTGCATTATATTAGGAAAAAAAAAAGCGAGTTAGTGTAGTTGGTTTGTTAGTGAATTGTTACTGTTCGTTGCATGAGAAGTTGCAGGATTCTCCCTCTTACCTCTTAAATGGGATTAAGAGCAGTGCAGAAATATTCAAGCCCAGGTCCAGAGTTTGTCCAGTTTGCAGCCCTGGCAGAATGTGGTCCAAGGTCCCTTAACAAATGACAGCCATTGCTCCAGATCAGTTTGGAAGCACTGCAGGAATTGGTGCTGCCCAGCTGGTATGCCGTGTAGCAGTGTGGGCAAGGAGCAGCCAAACTCCATTTGGAATAGAACACTTCGAGCCGTACACAGTTGCATGGGTGACTGGTAAAATGCTGGACTGTAAAGGAATAGGTAAGGTATCTCTCTTGATGCTGCAGGGGAAACAACACAACATATTCTGGGCTTTCAAGTGGGAGATACCCAGTAACAGTGAACTGCTGCATGCATGCTTTGTACCAAGAATATGGTGGCATGCCATTAGCACTCCTTTGTTAGGTCTTATTTTCTTAAGTTTAGGAGGCCTCACCAAAAGCTCTGCAATGTGAGAAATGTAGATGAATAATAAGGGCTTGCCTTCATTATGGGCTTATCTGCTTGGATAAGCTATGTAACTGGCTCATTGTCTATTGTCTGCTTTTAGGTACCTCATGGATGGGCTGGTTCTCTAAAGGGTTTATGGCAAAAACCATTACTAGTCTAAAGGTGTGATTTGACTGGAGGAAGAGGGATCAGGAGCGTGTTCTTACGACTTGAGAGATTTCTGGGGCATACATGACTGCATATTTATTGTACTAGTGTACTTCTACTGCTGACTAGGCAGTTTTACACTTTCACAGACATTTCACACTATGCTCTCAGATAAGCCAAGAGCAAAAATGTTAATAGGATTTCTACACAGCTTGCTACTTGCAGTTGCATGTGCTCAGGAAATTATACTTGAAGTGTTATGCAATTACGCGTGTTTGACAGCACCAGTCTAAATCTTAAACTTAGTTTCCCTGAGAAGGGAAAACAGTATCAGCCTGGTGGCTGTCATCATTATCAGACAAAGAGCTCATCTCTGACATGGCTAGCTGAACAAGGTGCCAGGCTACAGCAGGAGGGCAGGTTAGCCATGCAGCCAGTAACTTGTGTGTGGAAGCTCTGGCAAAAAAAAAGTGTGTATTTACAGCTTTGCAGTTTTCAGGAAAGTGATGTGACTGCAAGGAGCTGTAAGACTGGAGAAATTAGAAAAGTTTGTGCTTCTTGAGAGGGACCACTTAAAAGTAACTGGTGTTCTAGGGAATTTGAGCATAGCCACTTCTGTTTGGCAAGAATGTGCAGTAAGGGCTGCATTGAGCTGTAAGTTTTTAAAGAAATTTCCACATTTTAATATGCATTTATTGGAAGGGCATAATTTTTGTCCAGTTTGCAATAATCTTAAAGGTGGATTTGAGGCCAAAAAGAGTGAGTTGGAAGCTTGGGGTCGTCTTTACTTTGATAGCTTACTTGAAATGGCTCCAGGGTAGTATCAAGTACCTTGACTTCTGATAAATTGTTTAGATGTTTTAAGCCAGCTGATGCTGTGAGCCTAGACAAGGGCAGGGTAGCCCAATGAGGGGATTAGACAGGAAAAAATTAAGATAAAGTGTCCAAAGAACCTTCTGTGTGAAGGCTTCCACTGAGCAATGTCACACACAGTGGGAGTACGTGTAACAATAGAAGGCAAAATGATGCTTCCAGTAAGTCCCACCAAATCTGCAGTGAGGGCATCAGGGTTGAAAAATATCTGAACGCTGCCTGCATTTAGAAAATTGATTGGAATCTTATGAGAATACAGGCAGCTAGCTGTTTCCTTCATTATGTTAGGAGACTTGGAATTATGTCAACTGAAGAAGGCTGTTTTGACAAGATGGAGCTTTCCATAGTTGTCTTCTGATGGTAAAATTAGCAGTGCTTTTAGAAAGTGTCAGTCCTGTTGGTGTTGTACATTCATCCTTTGTGGAAGCCCACCTGGAAGTTACTGTGCTCTGACTATTTTGGGGCTAGTTGTGCAACTGTGCTAAAAATTACGGTGTCCTGAGCACAGAATTGACTCTCCCGCTGCTTTTCAAGGGTAAGCTGACATCTCTAGATGAACTGACATGTGTTTGGAAGGTTTTATGTCATTTTTTTTCTGGACTGAGGAGTTTTGCTGGAGCAACCTGAGAGCAAGTGCTAGGGAAAGTTGCTGGAGGAATAAAGGAAACTGCAGTGGAGTGGATACAGAATACATTGAGGAGTCTGAGAAGGGAATTCAAAGACTTAACTTGGTCCTAGTTTCCTTGGGCTCTGTTTAATTGATAAGGGGTAAGAGGAGGAGAAGCTTCTGCTATCAGGCAACTTTGGCATAGTAACACTGATAGCTATTTTGTCTACTTTGAGTTTTACTTTGTGTACAAGAGTGAAGTCTTCCTGCTGCAGAAGCATACATTCACTTCTCTCTGGGGAAAAGGGGTCAAGGGGAAGTGGATGGTTTTCATATTTGCCAAGAGCTTCTGTGTCTGGAATCATGTGTCAGGCCCAGGAAGTTGCTTGCTCATTCATTTTGTGAGCAAAATGTAAGTATATCCTTCTCATGGAAATGGTAGACTTATTTCCCCTCCCAGAATCTAGAAACCTTTTTCCTGCAGACTCCTAAGTGAAATCAAAACAGTCTCTACTGCAGCAAAAGCAAATGCTTCTGCTTTGCTTGTCAGCTGTCATAATACTCCCATGCAGTGGGGAGATGTGTGGAAGTGCAAAGCCTCCTGGGAAATCTCTGTCCATACTTCAGATTAGAAACATGGGATAAAATGAAACTTTATTCTGTCAGCAGGTAGGTGTTTGCAAACTTACTTCACAAGGTGAAGTGCTGGCCACAAACCTTCTCTGAGGCAGGGTGCCAGGACCCCTTGTGTTCCTGAAGAGGAGAGGTCCTTGGGGAATCTTTGGAGCATCTGGGTGAGCAGTCTGTGACTTTGTACAGCCAGTGTGTTAATCACAGGATGTTTGAGGTGGGAAGGGACCTCTGGATGCCATCGGTTCAACCCCTCTGCTCAAGCAGGGCCTCCTGGAGTTGGTTCCCCAGGACCCTACCGTAGAGTGGTTTGGATTGGAAGGGACTTTAAAGCTCAACCAGTTCCAACCACCCAGCCATGGGCAGGGATGCCACCCACTGGATCATGTTGCTCAGGGCACATCCAACCTGGCCTCAAACACTTCCAGGGATGGGGCATCTACCACTTCTGGGCAAGCTGTTCCAGTGCCTCACTACGCTCACAGTAAAGATTTTCTTACTAATGTCTACTCTAAATTTCTCCTCTTCTAGTTAGAAACTGTTCCCTCTTGTCCTACCATTATTTACCTGTGTAAAAAGTTTCTCTTCCTCTTCAGGTGCTGGAAGGCCACAGGGAGGTCTCCCCAGAGCCTTCGCTGCTCCAGGCTGAACAACCTCATCTATCTCAGCCTGTCTTCATAGGAGAGGTGTTCCAGCCCTCTGATCATCTTTGTGGCCCTTCTCTGGACCTGCTCTAACAGGTCAACATCTTTCTTTGCTGAGGATTCCAGAGCTGAATGCAGTGCTGCAGGTGGGTCTCATGAGGGCAGAGTAGAGGGGGAGAATCTCCTCTCTTGACCTGCTGGATGCCCTCCCTTTGATGCAGCCCAGGGTGTGTTTGGCTCTCTGGGCTGTAAGCACACTCTGGTGGCTCATGTCCAGCATCTCGTCCACCAGCACCCCCCAAGTCCTGCTTGACAGGCTTGCTCTTAATGACTACTTCTTACGGTCTGCACTCGTAACTGGGATTGCCCTGACCCATGTGCAGCACCTTGCACTTGCTGAACTTCATGAGGTTCTTGTGGGCCCACTTCTCAAGTTTGTCTGGGTCCCTCTGGATGGCATCCCTTCCTTCTGTTGTGTCAACTGCACCACTCAACTTCATGTCATCTGCAAACTTGCACTCGATCCCACTATCTGTGTCACTGATAAAGATATTAAGGAGCACCAGTTTCTAATATCCGTGTCCATGGACCGTGTCCACATTGCTTTTGAATATCTCCAAGGACAGATTTAGTGAAGTACTTACCCTAGGCCCTGTTGCTTGCATCCAGTTATGCACTACTTGGTTGCTTCTGTACTACCTGTACTTCTGACCTGCACAGTAAATGATGCGATTTCTGTGCTACACCAAATCCAGGCACGAACTTTGTAATTACATGGTGAGAGCTACTGTCTACCACAAGACTGTTTGCTGGTATTATTAAGCTACTGCTAAGACTGCAGGTGGTGCATATCTTGGTGATTATCCGTTTAGATACCACACTGTGGTTCAGCTTAATGTGTAATCAAATCTGCTTTGTTCTTTAAACCTCAGTATCATTTTCATGGTGGGACCTGATACTGTGGAGTGGCAGTGGTGGACTTCTCTGGAGCTGCTTTTCAGAAATGGAAGCTCTGGGATGCATGTTAAAAGAGGGAGGTTTTGTTTAAGAGTGCAGAAGAGCAGACTTATCTTCTAAGGGAGGCTGGGAGTTGCTCCGACCTGACTCATTTAAGTAAAGTTTTAATGAGATTGCAAGGTTACATACTAAACCTTTGTTTGAAACAATCCCCTTCTGCACTATAGCCTTTTCTTCCTAATCTTTTCCAAGTGTCATCTAATTGCAGCTCAGCACTATTTCTTCAGCATTTTTGACAGGTTCAGTCTCTTACAAGGGATTGGAGTCTCTAGAGAATGGCAGCATAACTGGATAAGTAGCTGAAGTGAAATAGCTAAATAAATTCCTCTAAAATCTACCTGACAGTGTTTTGACTCTGTTAATCTCACTTGGAAATGTTCCTCTGTATTTGAAGAGTTTAGTCTGACTTCTCCAAAGCTGATGCAGTGCCCTACCTGATCACTGGTTCTGGTGTGTTGGCTACCATGTCCTTTGGCCTGGACCCTTTCCATGTTGTGGAAAGCTTTTCACCTGTTACTGCTGGAGCTGACAAATGTGATTGCTTTGACCACTGTTTGAGACACAAAACTTTGTCCTAAATCAGGGACTTCTGCCTAACAAAAATCTTAACAGTGCTGGAACATCTATAAGTTAATGGAGAATGAGTGCCAATACAGAGAATTTTGTCTGATACAAATGTGTTAAAGAGTCCTACTGTGGCATCAGCTTGTCTAGTGGCAAAATACGGTGAAGTGTGGATCTACTCCCTCACAGAATTTCAGGAAATTAGTCTGAGTTTATAATTGGATTGAGAGGAGGAGAGAACTGCTGTCTTCGCCAAGACGTGTCAGCTGTCTGAAATACTGTGGATTGAGAAAAAGAGCAACACTAGCAATTCCATGATCCTTACTTTTAATATTCAGAAGCGTTTGTGTTGCAGGGGGATACATCTTAGGAGAATACTGATCATTATAAGAGGTGGTGGTTTTTGGTGATATTTTTCTTGTTTGGGTTTTTGTTTGTTTGTTTGTTTGACTAAGTGAAGGCAGCATTTAGGCTAACACAATGCTGGAGAAGATATTTCCCTACAAAGAACCATACTGGACAGTGTAGTTGAATCAGGGAGAGCTTGTCCAGCAAAAGCATGTTGGGGGGAGGCTGAAGTAATGAGATTAATATTGTGGTGTTGAGTTGGACTGTGCTAGAAGACAGCAAATGCCTGACCCCCTAAGCCATGTTCTGCTGACCATGACAAACAGGGCTGCAGAAGCCTGTGGTGCTCATACTGTTCAAGATCTACTGTAGCTGTGCGGCTCCATTCATGTCCTGCACAAATCTTGGGGGGGCTGAAGAGGTGTCTGCTGTTAAAGGGAGGGGAGAGAGCACAATGTGAAAATGGGAGCATTAATGTATGAATTTCAGGTTTGCTCAGTATTTGGGCTTCTGTCCTTTTGCTTCACAGCATCTTTCTCTCTTAATGCAGTTTTAAGGCTTCGGATCAGGTGCTGAAAGTCTTTACTTGTCTGTAAACTGCTAAGACTTAGAAGATCAAATTCATGCTACAGAACCTAGATTGGCTTAAGATGTTTAAGTAGCTTTATGGCTCTTAAAATGGCTTATGCCTTGTAAAACTCAGAGTAAGGAGAAGACCCTGACTGTTCCTGCCTGATTGGGATCTACCTGGGAAAGATGGGGCTGGTGGAAGACCTGGCTGGAAGTATTTGCCCCAGCCACAGTTACTGGAAGGTCTCCAGTCAGTCTTGCCTCTTATCAGACTGCAGAAGACGAAATTCAAACCAAGTATAGGCTGAGCAGGCAGTTGAATCTTAACAATCAGTCTTGAAATAAGAAATTGAATCTTTTTGTTATGCCCTCCAAAGAGCAAGCACCTCTTTCCTCTCTGTATCAACAAACTCTTCCCCTCATTTTCCCCCATTCTCTTTTGCTTGCTAAATTAAGTGCTGGAGTCATGCCAAAAGTATGGGCTGTGGGGCACAAGTTTGGCACCTCCATGCATAAACAGGACACAAATGCAGGATATTCAAGACGAGGAAGGTGCCTACATAACAGCAGAACTCAGAATAGGCATGGACCTTGCGGATTGTTTATTTAGGTAGGTTGGTCCAAAGCATTATTTGGATCATGTCCTAGGGTAGCTTCTGCACTCCTCCAGTCCTGAGACACTAGCTGTAGCCTTTTCATTTTGAATTTAACTCTTTGTCTGAAACACTACTGAGAACATAGCTCAGTTTCTTCAACCTCAGAGATGGTATGCAGTCATACTTGAGCAGGATTTGGTTTCTCTAGGGAAAAAGGGATAAAACTTTTTCATATATGAACAAACTATTGTTCCGCTAGACTTAAATGTGGGAAAAGCAGCTTCTCTGCAAGGCTACCATAGCATCTGATTCTTGCTTAGCTACCATTAAGGTAGAAGTGCTTTAATACTATATTGCCTTGCTTAAATTATTGCTGGAGCCTTGGGCTGAGGTGGAAGCTGCAGATCAGGGTAGCAGGTAGTATCTGAAGAAAGAAAATGTCTGAGACTAAGGCAAATACCTGGTGAAAAGTGTTTGCTTAAACTTAGCAGCTTTTCTATCTATAGAGGGAGTTTCCTCCCTCATGATTCATGAGGTGCACAACCTGTGCTGACTGTTGATGCTAAGTAGTACCTGGGAAAGCTTTAAGCATACTCTCTAACCTCAACAGAGGAGATTACAGCATGATTAATGGTAGGAATTGTAATGGTAATGCCTGGCTGAGGTTTGCTGAGCCTTCCTGAGCCACTTTGTGACATTCAGTTGAACTTGTCAGTAATTGGTTCAAGCATCCTTGACAGAAGGTTATCTACCTTCATGCCAGTCTCTCAAACACTGGCCTCTAAAATGGCATAGATGATTTAAGTACTAACTTCTTAGTTATCCTGAGGTGTTAAGGGCAAGTGAATGCTGGTTCTGGAAGAGCAAAATTTTGAGTTTTAATCTCTTGCGTAGTAAGCAAAACCGCACTGCTACTTGTCTCTGGAGCAGGTGCATCCTTAAACTTCAGGATTTTTTCAGGTACTGGCTTGCAGCTGGTACCTGCAGTAACAACCAAGGTACACAGTAAAACTGAATTTGCAGTGCAGGGCAAGGAACAAAGATACTTGAATGTGCACAGTAACTACTCTAAGCCATGTAACAAAAGTCTAAACTTCAGTTTCAGCTCTAAAATGTTTGTCTTGCCCTGGGTAGGCAGGGTCCACAAAGCAGGGTGTAGTTGTACAGCCTCAGTTCCACCTCCAACCTGCTGCATATGCTCTGAATTACTGTGAGGAGGAGGAAGATCGAGGAATATCCAGCAGGATATTTTGGTCATGGGAGGGCCCTTTAGAAAGGCCTCATAATGAGGCTGTTTTCATAGAGTAGAGAAATCTTCATTCCTGTAATTGCCTAGCTATGTTCAGACTGTTGAGAGCTGCTCAACTGGTCAAAAATCTTTACACTGCAGAGATAAACCTTGCTTTCTCAGTCCATGTGGCTGCTGTTTGTCATCCCTATCCTGCTTTGTTTCCTTGGGCCATCACTTTAATTGGGAAAGTCTCTCGGAGATTCCTTCCTCCTCCAAATGCAGTGGGCAGGGTCTATCTTCAGACTGCCTTTAGCCAGTATAGAGGGAGTGCTACCTTGTTCTGCCCTGAAGCTCTGGGTGTGCTAAGGAGCTGCTGGGGAAGAAGCAGATAAACTGATTGTTATGGCTGGCAGATGAGTACTTGTCTTCCCTGAAGTGGATGAAATATGGCTGACAGCCTAGAAGTTGTTCTACAGCAGTTTTGGAAGGATGGACTGCAGTTTCTTCTCCTTGCGGCTGGATTCACTTGTTCTTCAGAGTGAAGACCATCAAGCTTCCCTAAGTGATGAGGAAGAAGCTTGCTCAGGAAGACAGCTTCCTTCATCACCAAGTAGGATTTGTAGCTGAGAACAAGTGAGGAGCAACATTACCATTAACTCGTACAGGTAAGAGAACAGGAGTCTGATGTGTTTAGATGATGAGTTTGGGAGGTGCTATAGCAACCCATCTGTATGGCCACTATAAGCAAGATTAGTCTGAGCAAAGATGGTAATTAGAGGTAAGAAGTGCTTGCATGGTCCCTCTCTTGGCAATGATCTTAGTAATATTTCTAAAAACTAGACATTGTCTTGGGTGACTTCTGGGCTTGTGCTCAGGCTATGTCTAAGTCAGGGAAAAAGCAGAATTCAGCCTTGTGTGGAGGCTCAGATTTGCAATTTGACAAATCTTCCCTATAAGCCAAATGTACATTCCAGCAGCGGGAATGCCCTGTGTGTGTCTCTGACTACACTGAAGATGTGTTTGAGAGTTTGTCCCAAACACACTTCTGTCGGTAGCAGTGGCAGACCAGGCCAGGTCAGTGGTCTGGGACTGGCAATCCAGATGTCTCTATGGACACAAAACCAACTTTTGCATAATAAAGATACAGGAAAAGCACCAGATTTTTTATAAATGGATGGATAGGGGTAAAACTGAGTGCAGGGAATTTCCTGTAAAAGACATGAATATAAGTGTTGGCTCCAGTAAATGCCCTTGGCCAGAAAATGCTGTTCTCGATTGTTAGCAGGAATCAACAGATCTTCATGAGGGTTTTTTTCCCCCCCTATAATAGGTACTTGCAGTTGTCATAGCCTGCTAGCATTGTCTGATGTTATACTGAATGATTCTCTGAGGTTGGGAAAAAGTCCTAGGGGATAGCCTCACCTTCTCTCTCTCCTCCTGTGTTGGAAGAGCAAAGGTAGAAACACCCTGCTCTTTGTGTGCCACATCTGATAACTTGTCATTTTGCCTAACCCAGTTAGTAAAACTACTGTCTTTTGGACAGAAGGCAGTCCTTGACTGCTGAGTTACACGAGGAAAAGCTGCAAAGCAGAATCAGTAGCTATTCATATTAGTGAGCTTGTTTAGTAGAGTGTACTATTACTGTAGCTTGTTGTTACAGTTCTCTGCTGCCTTTGGATGCTTCAAGTAGAATCTGTGACCAAAGCTTTGACCTTTGTCAGGAGAACTTTGCAGTATTTCTGACAGATGCCACAGTCACGTGTCAGAAATGTAGAAGGGCCTTATATTTTCTTTTCAGTTGGTTTGGAAAATAGCAGACACCTGTGTTTCAGGCTCCAGCACTCTCATTGTTATGAGCCTGCAGGTAGTCTGCACCAGAAGCCAATGTAGGTCTGCATCCTAAAGGAACTGCTCTTTAATTAGCTGGAAGGTCTGTTCCTGTGCCTGCTGCCTGCAGTGGAAACAGCAAGTTAAAACTTCAGAAAGAGTATTGCTTTATTCTCGTATACCCGGGGAATACATTGCCTAGACTTTGGTATGCTGCAAGGCTCCTTCACTTCTCTGGAATAATGTCTCTGATCAGCTCTGAATACATCACTTACAGTGGAGGAAAAGATGAACTTCCATTTCGTCATTCTCCTCTGTGTACAGGCTGCAGTGAAGATCCCAGGTGAAAGTGTGGAGTTGGGAGGAAATCACTGCTTAGCTGCAGAGGTGATCTACACTGCTAGTAAGACTGTGATTTCAGCAAAAGCACCTGATCTTGTAAGAAAAGTAGGTAAAAAAAAAAAGTGAAGCACTGCAAAACTGTGCTGAGTGCCTGTTTTAGGTAAGAAGCATTTCTGCTTTGCAGGGTTAAATCTTAACCCCCCAGCATGAAGTCAGATGGCTTATGTAAGTTGATCTTTCTTTATTGTATACATGTCAAAACGTAAATACATTTCATCAGGCAATGCATTTCAGTGTTACTGGTTCCTGGCATAACTGGCTGTTCTAAGTGGTGCTGCTTGAAGCATCAAGGGCATAGGGCAGTGCACTTCAATAAATTATTAAAAAAAACTCCAACCAGCCATAAACAAAGAAAACCTGAAAAAACCCTCAGACCCAGATACGTTTAGCCTCGTGGGCAAAAATCATAATGCACATTAGCATGTTCATCAAAAAACCTGGGTGGTGTTTATAGCCCAGCCTTCAGAGAGGAGTGCTGCTCTCTCCTATTCTGAGCTTGCACTGCAGTGTGATACCTGGTCAGCAGAGACTACATTCTCACTACTGGTTATTACACTGATGGAAGCAGCTGGAGAAATAGTTACACATGCAGAATTTTCCATTAATCAGAGGAAAAAGTCCAACACAGATGGTATATAGGCTAGATTACGGCTAGTAATCCTTTTGTGTCCTAGAAGATTAAGGATATCCTGGTGTAGCAGCAGTCAGCTGACCTTTTTTTATTTAAATGATTGAAAATTCTTGAGGCAGTTCTGCAGAGGACCAGGGCTGTTCCAGAAGCCACGAGTGGGTGTGCTGTGAATGTTTGTCAAAGGAACAGTCTGTTTAAATCCAGCCCCAGTTACAAATTTACAGGAACTTAACTTTGTGCCATGTAAACAGCACGAGCTACAAGATGGCTAAGAAATCACTTGCTGGACGGCTCTCTCATGTGTAACAGAGCTGAATTTCATGAGGAGGTATACTGAGTACCGTGTGAAGAAATGGAGGGTTTCTGAATCCTGCTGTCTGGGCTGCCCCAGGAAGTGAAGATGAGTGCGTCGGTGGAAGAAGAGGATGGCTGCGCGCTCTGAATTGCCTGGCATGGATCAGTATGAGGATTACAAATCGCCCTTTGATTTCAATGCTGGAGTGAACAGAAACTACCTTTACTTGTCGCCTAGCATAAACCTATCTCCACCTGGATCACCTACACTGGTGAAGTCTGGTAACTTCCTTCTCTTCCTTTTTTAAAACCTCTGCAAGAAAAGATTAGGGATTAATATCTGTAAAAATAAGCCTCTCAAATTAGGAATCTATAAAAGTTGACCTGCTGTTAATTTTGATAGATTATTAGCTTCATTGTGTCATGTAGGTAATATCTCATATACTATGCATTTATCAGCTTTGCCTTATTTGTTATTTCTTCATTAGAAAGGCAGTTTGATGGAAGATGACAAAAAAAAAAGGAAATAACAGGCAACTTCTGCAAGATTGGAGTAATTGGCCTAGTGTGACTATTAGCATTTTGTGACTATTAGTGAGGGGAGGTAGGAATTGCATTCTTAGTAGGACTTCAGAGCTCTGGATAGTCTAAAGTCTATTTTTGCCTTAGTACTGAAAATCTCACTGATTAATTAAGTTGCCCTCTTTTACCTTTACTCTGTTCCAGTTGGCATTTAAAATGCTGTAAATCTTACACCTGCAGATACTAACTGCAGTTTTGCTCCCCTGTGCTGTGCTGCAGCAGCATCTGTCTAGAGCTTAACCCTGCTAGTTTCTAGCTGGTAACCTGTTGTACAGAACACCTGCAGCTGTGCCTCCCAACACTTCCTAATCTGGTTTTATTGTCTTTCCTTTCCATTCCTTGCTGCCAGATGTAATCTTTCAAAGTAATTTTAAATATAGAAAGCTTAGACCTACTTCAGGTGGGGCAAAGCAAAGTTATAAGGGTGTTAAGTTTTTCTGGTGGACTTGTTCTTTAAAATCTTAAAGAAACATGCATCTCTTGGGGAACCTCTGTGTGAAATAAACCAACCCCCTTGGTGAACCTGATGAGCCAGAGGCTATTTGGAACAGTGGTCAGCTTTTACTTTTGCAATTAGTGTCTCTCTCAGCTTTTCTAAAGGAGTGGGGTAGCAGTCCTGTGTGTCAGGTGGTGATGCCTCACCTTAACCACCAGCCTTTGCTGGACCTTTTTTTTTTTTTTTTTTTGTCATTTACTTTGAATGAATATATGGTTAGTGTTTGGGAGAAGCCCAAGAACTTTCTCATCCAAGTTGAAGAAATATGTCTCGCTTTGGCTTTTTCACTGAGATAATTGGGAAGTGCTTAAATTTGATTCTTCTTATATATTGTAAAATAATATCCTCTGTAGCACTGTACGTTACTCAAATGTTGGAGTGATCTTAAAATTATGTAACAGCTTGTTCTCCTGAACTATAACAACCACCTTTTTTGTTTAGCTTTGCCAGCTGTATAGTAGTAGCCAAAATGCTCTCTCTGAGTGCATGACACAGAATATGTCGTTTAAAAAGAAAGCTTTGTGCTTAACCCTGCCCCCACGGCAAGGCTGCTCATCCAAAATGACCAGGACTTCCTTAAACTGCCTGTGGTTGCTGCTGATCTCTGAGTTCAGACTAGAAAGAGGTAGAAAGTTCTGGTCAAAACAGAGCATGAACTTGGATTGAAACTGACCAAAGCAAACCTCAAATCAGAAGAACTTGAGTGAAAATTGAATTACTCTAATGCTTTGCCTACCCTGGCAGGATAATAGGGACTTAAGTGCCATTTCCCTGAATGTGATCTGTGAAGTCCTAATCAACAAACTTGTTAATGTCTGTATTTGGTTTAAGTAGATCTAATAAACTAGTGGGATAATATTTTAATCTTAGAAATACAGACCTAAAGACTGACCTTTAAACTAGGTAAGTTTTCTCAGTATTATTTAAGTATTTCCAATTTCCCCCTCCCAAACTGAAGTTTTACTCTGTTTAAGAGTTTGATATGTGAAATATTCAGCTAAACTGGGTTATAGCAGAGTACCAAATAACTGAATTTTAAGTCCTTCACAGCTGTGAGGATGCAAGAGAATTAACATAATGAATGGTAACAAGTTGGAAGCCATACTAACAATTATACATAACAATATAAAATTACAATAATAACAGTTCTATTGATGGAAAAAGACCACAAATGAGAAATGCTCTCTTAATAATAGTTTGAGCTGAGGTATTTCCATCTGTTGGCTGACTGCTGATTTCTTGGTTTCTTGCCCCACACCCCATAAAAAGATCTAAGGTGGGCTTTCCTTACCAAGCTTTCTCAAAGCCAGGATCTTGCTGGCTGTCAGCCCTAGTTTATGGGTTATATTTGGGTTGTAGCCACACCATTGTGGAGGTCTGTGGGTTGTTATGTGTGTAGACAACTGCTCCTTGGTCAGATGGTTTAGCACAGCCTTCCCATAGCATGGATGAACCTGGTGTCCTGCAAGTATTGAACTGAGGAATGGGAGCAAAGTGAACAGAGAGGTGAACAGTGACAGGGGATGAGAGGGGAGGTGCCAGAATTAATATTAATGGTAAGGTGTTTGCATACTTCATATGGAGCTCAAGAAAAAGTAATAAATGGGAGTGGGTCAGAAGGCAAAGAGAGGAGAGAAGGCCTGGTCAGATGTGCAGGTATGAGGACTCCTGAGCAGCAGTGACTTCTCTTCCTTGAAGATTCAGAAATGGGAAGGGGAGGAGATACCATTCTCTTGCATTTTAGGATTATGCCTTAAATTCAGTGTAGTAGGCAAGAAGCAGCACAAACTTTATTAAAACACTAGTTTTCCAAAGAGAAGGTACTTCCCCCAAAACAGAAACTATTACTGTGGGGGACAGTCCAGCATGTTTTCCTACCAGTGGATTCACTTGATCTATTTTTGGTGATATAATCCAGATGACTCTCCACAATCGGATTAAACAGGCTTTCAGCTGGATGTGCTAATGCTCTTGGAGTCAGCGTGGTCTCTGGTACTTGCAAACTTTCAGGCATGGCTTTTGTGATGGGAAGCTCTGTGGTCCCTGAAGGGCCCACAGATGAGAACAAGGTCAGGAGTCATAGGTGAACATACTGGGAGGTTGTAGGGTGTCAGGGGAAAATGCAGTTTACATTGTTAGTTTTAATTTGGTTTAAGCATGTGTAATTAATAGGTTAAATAGGAAGTGGACAAAAAGGTGTGGCATTCTTAATCATTAAAAAAAAAGGAAATATGTTGGTGTATAAACAAAAAATTATCTGGTTGTGAGACATGAGCCATAATACTGTTTTTCAGGTGCTGTAGTGCTGTGCTTTGGTTTGGGCATTAGACTGAAAGTTCTTTCTTGCCAGAAAATAGTGTCTTAGGAAACCCATAGGACCTGTATTGTATTTGTGTAGAAGACACATAAAAGTCTCTGAGAAAATATGGTATAGATCTCATGAATAAATGCAGATGGGTTTAATTTGCTTTCTGTGTGCTTTCTCCTCAGTGTATTGTGTGGTACCAGCATCTAAAAGTGTGATGTCCATGTAGCAGTGTGCTTTTAGAGGACAAGTGTTCTGGACACAAATACAGGCAGAAAACATAACTGTCTTGGAAAGAATTTGTGGAATTGAACTTTACCTGAGTTCAGTAACTTGGTCAAGAACAAGGCTGCTTCTTATCTTAGACTTGACAGCTGGTAGGAGCATGTTTCATAGAATACCTACACCTAATTACAGACACAGGCTCTTTTTTTACCCGTGACTTTTCAGTTGATTATGATGTAGCTGTTTGATATCAAACATCACAGCAAAATCAGAGTGGTGATCTCATTGAAAATTAATGAGTTTTTGGATTCCCAGACCAAATGATAGTATGGAGTGACATCAGAAGCTGCTGAAATGAGGATGGAATTTTATATGGTTAATTACTACAGTGGTTAATAGGAAACATTACTTAATGTGCCCTCAACTTAGATGAATTATATATTTATATATGTATACATACACTCACACTAACCCTCTCTCCTTATTAACAAACAATCCTGTTTTGTTCTCTTGTATTTTAAGATTTTTGTTTAATTTCTTATTTTTAATTATCATTAAAGTTATTTTACCTCCTGAGTAATGAATTAGTTCTGGGCATCCACAGCAATTCCAGCATGCAGTCTCCCTTCAAACTGGTCTCTCTGCAGTTAGAACAGAATTCTTTAATTCTGACAAGCTGTATATTAAAGTGTCAGCTACAAAGATTCAAAATGGGAAATCTTTTGCTGGAAATTTTGTTTGTTGCATTAAAAGGTGTTTAAAGTGATCTTACTGCAAGCACTGAGAACATAGAATAAATGAATCTTTCAAGTGAATGCGTCATGGTAATACAAATCATATCATCCTCCTTCCTTTCCCTGAAGCTGTGAAAGCAAAATTAAGGAAGACCATAGGGATGTTTGTGATTTATACAGGAATTTGGCAGAGTTTTGGTTTCTGGATTTGAAGGGGAAGCAGTATGAGTGGATGCACATCCTCTTCAGTGCCTTCTTAGCACTCAGCTTTGTCTGCAGAGACAGCCTTTTGTTCCAAGCTCCCTCTCTGGGCTTCTCATTTGTCTTAATGCCCAGGTGAAAAATCAGCAACTTACTTCCATTTCCATGATATCTGCTGCTTTCTAGCCATGGTGGTCCCAGTTACTCAGGACAGAGAGGTCGAGCAGGGTACAGAGGAAGAGTTTGTACTTGCAGTGCAGTATTTTTCTCCACTGTTGCAAACCTTGCTTGTTGCCGTGGCTGCTTCCAGTGTGCTCAGAATGGATAATTTTAAATCTGACGCCAAGAGTAGTAAGGGAGGGAGTCTCTGCGTTGGCCTTGAGCACCTTCAGTGCTTCCGAAGTTTCTGTGCCAGATGAGTGAGAGCGATCAGAGGGCACACAGACTCCTGGGCAGAGGTTTTGCAGGAGACATTGGTTGGAATGTAGGGTTCTGCACCTTGGTTTCTCTCACAGAGTAATGGGATGCAGCATTTTCCCAGTCTCCTATTATAGCAGCAGTTGCAATTATATTGAGCTTTAATACATCTTGATAGGATGAGATGTAAAATGCCTTAGTATTTTGATATGCCCCAGCACTTGAGGAAAATGACTTCGGTGTCCTCTCATCACTTTTCTTTGTTCACTGGCACAAAAGGCTGTATGCTGACAGTAGCTGCTGTCTGGCAGATGTGGTAATCTGACTTTAAATGCTTTATTCACTTCAAGGGCTGCTGAGAAGTGACTCTATACCTGAGGTTGGAGAGGATGCTGCTGCTACAGTCGGTATGGCAGAAGCACTCTCAGAAGAAGAACAGGACGAGCTAAGAAAAGAGCTCGCCAAGGTAATTCTTTTGCAAATAGCTTGTTTTGAGAATGGAAATCTGGGATAATGCTGTCTTTGAACATACAGTGAAAGTTTTGCATAGTTATATGTGAGTGTCTAAAGCCCTGTATGGCACTCCTTTGTATTGCAGGGAGGGAAAGGGAAGGTGTCAGGGAGAAAAGAACTGCCAGTTCTAGCGATAGGGAATTAAGTGGAAGTGCTGAGTGTACAGATGTTAAACCAAGACCCGTAAGTACGTAACCCTTTGTTTCCCTCAAGTGAGAAGTGGATAAATAAGCAGTCAAACAGAAGGTGGTTGGGAGCCAAAACCCAAGTATTGTCTTAACTGCTGTGGAATAATTAAAGCTGTTTCTTTTGTGAAGAGTGCTTTGACTTGTAGGCACTGTTTTGCTAATGTCTAACCCGTTACTATTCTTGTCCATAGCAGAATTTTTTTAAGAGCAAGTTAAAGTAGCACTCTGAAGGACAGTCAAGTATTGAAGCCTGATACATGCATTTCAAGAGTTGTCAAAGTAAAGCTTTATTGGGCTGCCAGTCTTTTTTGGTTAGTAGCTCTGTGTGATTTTAGGACATGATAAAAGACATTGACTTAGGCCCAAGGTTGGCAGACTAAGGTTAGCTGTGGAACAGGCACATTCAGTGTAGTCTTGTATTTGTTAGTCCTGAGTATGATTTCATGCCAAAGATAGTGAGGGTAGTCTGGTCCTGCTAGGGTGTGTCATGCTGGACTTCAGACAGATATCCAAAACAAAGGTGCATTGAAGGTACTAGTATTTCCTCAAAGGAGCTTAAATGAGTGGGAAGCCTCATACTCTAAAGTGGGGTGATCCTGTCTGGATGAGGGTTGGAGGTGTGCCCTTGCCTTTGTACCTACGACCTTAGTGCCTCTGTCACATTTATATAGCTCACAGAATGACGTAGTAAAACTGTTTTGACATCCTGGTTCATGATTTGATCATGCTTATGGAAGAGGTGTAAGTGACCATCTGAGTAAAGAAGGAACAATACAGTTTTCTAGTTGCAGAGCCGCTGCTGTGTATTTGTTGTGTGTTTGTGTGAGTTTTAACTGCTCAGTCTGCCACCATTTCCACCCCTGATCTGGAGAAGGTGCTCCTATGGCTGGATCCAGTCTGCAGTTACTGGCTTAAGCCACAAAAGAACCTTTGTTCAAGCAAGGAGACAAAACCTGTGCATGGATCAGACATGCTCTGAGCTTCCCGATACTGGTCACACATTGGTATCTCTTCTGACATGGAAGTAGAATACAGGCTTGGCGATTGTCCCAGGTTTGACTAATCTTCAAGATTTATGTATCATAGGTAATGTTTTCGAACTATACAGTCTTTTAGTTACCAACATCCTTGTACGTATGCCAGTAACAGCTAGCTGCAGGTAGATTACTCTCTCATTAGCTCTTGTTGTAGACTATGCTGGATTTCCTTTTTAGTATTTAGAAATGACTGTGAGGCAATGTTAAAAACCTGTTAGCCCTCCTAGTACTGGTGTCTAGTAGATGTTTTAAAAAATACATAGTTAAATGGCTGGGTATACTGCTTGTTAACTTACCTCTCATCAACCCTCCTGTCACAGGTGGAAGAGGAAATCCAGACACTCTCACAAGTCCTAGCTGCCAAAGAGAAGCATCTAGCAGAAATCAAGAGAAAGCTGGGAATTAACTCTCTACAGGAACTAAGGCAGAACATTACCAAAAGCTGGCAAGATGTTACATCAACCACAGCGTATGTACCAGTTCATGATGATTGTCTAGGCTGTTGAGGTGAAAACTATTTAGTTCCTGTGTCATGTTTAAACCCTTTGCTCTTACGAAATGGTGTGAGTGTAGATAACACAAGGTTAAGTTGCATTAAAACTTATCTGGATAAATCAACATAGGGGGTTTTTTTGTTTTGTTTTTGTGTTTTTTTTTTTTTTTCAAAGAAGGACCCTGCTATCCATATCTCATGCAAAAGAAAAATGATTAACCATAATATGGGCTATTCTAGCATGCTTTTATTTGTCTGACAGATGTGAGATACCATTATTGAGATACCAAGTTGTGCTGAGTCCAACAGAATACCCTTTTCCATCCTGAAAAATTGCTGTAAACTGAGCTCATGCAGGAAGAGAGCACTCTCACAGTTACTGTTCTTGCCAAACACAACTGTTAGCTTAAAGTCTAGAGTGAGCTGACTTCTGCTATTAATGACTACACAGAACATAACAGGATGTACCACAAGCTTTTTATAGTGGAGTTTCTTGACAGAACTCTTTGGTACAAGAAATTAGACACTTGGCACAAAAAATAGACCTTTTTCAGTGTGTGTGTGCGCACAGTGGTGTTTTCTTGAGGGTTTTTTGTTTGTTTGGTTGGTTTTTTTGTTGGGGTTTTTTTTTTTAGATTTGTTTTTGTTGGTTGGGGTGGGTTTTTTGTGTGAGTTTGTTCTATTTTTCTGATAAGTCCTACAACAGCAGATTGCATCTGTTCTGATGGTGGGGTGGTAGATACATGTTGATGAACATGGTTGGCAGAGATGCTGTAGTCAGAAGGGACTGCAATCTCTTAAGTAGGTTGTCCGTTAGACCCCAAAACTGAAGTATACCTCTGCATTTGATACACATGTACATACACTTAAAAGTTCCTTATGTGTTCTATTAAAATAACTAAGAACTAAATTTTGTTTGAACACAGGTATAAGAGGACATCAGAAACACTGTCTCAGGCTGGTCAGAAGGCTTCTGCTGCTTTTTCTTCTGTTGGTTCAGTCATAAGCAAGAAGTTTGAAGATGTCAGGTAGGTTTCTTTAGCTTTTCCCAAGTAGGTAATCACAGAAATAAATTTATGCTGGTAGCATATCTAGTGCTTCTGGAAGTTAATCTATCAAGAGCCCTCAGCATCTGTTTTAGGAAAGCTGAGAGACTTGCTGCAAAATCTGCTTGTATGTCCTCACTGATGCAGAAGAATTCTGTGGTGTGTACTTTATATATGCGAGAGAAACAATGTGTGCTGCAACCTCCACTGCTGCTCCTACTTTGCTGGTGTGATTGCAGGTGGCAGTGACTCTGCCTGCCTCTCTGTGGTGCACATAGCACTGTCATTTCTGTTCTCTGGCTTTCTCAGTTTGTGCGATACTATATTTAAACAACCAATATCTTTAACTGTTTGGTGGTTTGTGTTCTGTTGTTTGGGTGGGGGTTTTTTTTTGGTGTGTTTAGTTTGGGACTTTTGTCCGTGTGTATTCCTTCCAGGTGTGTTTTATTTCTTTGTAAGCTGTTCTGCCTCATAGAATTGGCTTGATTTTATTACATTTTTAAGAGACTATTGGCACTCTTTAATTTTTAACTATTGTTGACACACAACATATTTTGACTTTATGTCAAATGACACAGCCCTTCATGCACATTAGGTAAGTCTGGTGATCATTTTTAGCACTATTGTGAGCTGCATACAAAACTCCTGCTGGAACATAGACAATTACTCTTCTTTGCATGTAATTTGTTGTGAATAATGGATTAAACTTATTTTTCAATTATTGGGCAAATAAAAATTCACACATTCTAAAAAAATATTGCAGCATTGGAAGCAACGTAATAAAATCAGCCATCTGTGTTTAAGTGCTGCCATTAACCTCTTGCTTTTTGAAGTCTAGTGAGAAAACACTTTGAGGTGCAGCTACACAGTTACATATTTTTCCTCAGATTTATCAGAACTTCCTTTCTCTCTTTAATGCTTACTCTGGCATTGTGCAGACTACAGGCATTTTCCCATTCCTTTAGGTAAGGTGGGCACAAGAATTGTTTCTGAAACTAAGCATGTAGTCAGACTGTCTCCATTAAAATCTTTAATTAAAAGTTTTTTCTGTAAAAGGTAATTTCTTCTTTTCTCCAGTGTTAGTTAATGTCAAACTGAAGCTCTTTTAGTGTCAGGGAAAATGTTTCTTCATGTTCACCTGGTAACTATCTTAGAACATGAAATCCTGAGTATACATAATAATCAATTGCTCTCTTTTCCTGGTAAGAAAAGAACCCGCTAAAATGATTTTGCAAGGTTATTTTTGTCAAGAGGCAGAATATGGTGTTGAGGTCAATGGCATGCAGGATTCCTCCTTCTTTGTCTGTCCCATGTTTGTGACCTGACAGAGTAGAAATTTCCTCCTTTTTATGTCTATTACAATGGCTGTTTAGCACTGTGACTAACGAAATTACTGGAGTCTAAATGTAAAATAGTTTATACATCCTCTTCATAGTTTGCCCAGTGAAACAGTCCTTGAGTTAATTACTTTAGCAGTATCAGTATTTTAGTTACCTTGTCTGCATTGCCTTTTATCTGCCTAGTCTAAGCAAATATTCAGTGTTTTCAGTAGTTAAAATTCCTGTGTAGCAATTTCTGTCCATTGCCTCTCATCCCGGCTATGCATGCATGAGTCTGGCTTCATCTTTTCTGTACTCTCGCAAGAAGCAGCTAAAGACAGCAGTAGGATCTCTCTAAAGATGTAGGGATCTGGCATCTAGAATACTAACTAGGAGCTATAACCCCTGGGGAGGAGATGGATAGTGGCACAGGATGCTATCAGAACTCAGACTCCGAAGTGATCTCAGTTTGCTCAGGTATAAGAAGAGCAGCTGGTCTGAAATACGTCCCCTTTATCATCAGTGCGGCAGCAGGAACCTGGAAGATGTCTCTGTACCTTCGGGCTGCAGAGCTCATCTGCTGACTTCACAGGGTTTGTTCACCTTCCTTAAGGCTATGCTGTTCTCCTGTTAGTATTAGACTATTATATTGGACAAGGACAAGCACAGACTCAGAGCTGTCTTCTGTCTTCAGGAATTTAGTACCTCAAGAGTGTCCTAATTACTCTAGTTAGTAGCTATGTGGGTGTTGAGTACTCCTTATCAGAAACTGGGCTACTGGAAGGGAATGTAACAATGCCAGAGGAGTCCACACTGCTGCTGTGCTTCATGGGGAGAATCACAGCAATGGAAATTCAAGGTATTGTTATAAATTCAGGAGTTATGGGGTTCAAAAAACAAAACAAAATTTTGAAGAATTAGTGCTGTTCAAGATCTTAGTTGCACTTAAACAAGAAATTGAAAACCTTTGAGTTTTTTTCTTTTTCATGAGAACAAAATTCATCTGGGATTCAGCCACTGAATTCAGGTCCCAGGGTTATATAACCACTCAAGTGGTGTCTACTTTTAAGACTGCACAAGTCTGAACTTCAGAAAGTTTTAGCTGTCTAAATTCTTTCCTAGAAGCGAGAATTGACGGACTTGATAATTACTTGAACTAATACTGAATATGCAAGTGCATTTTTGTTCTTAAACTCTTAAGTGGCAGCTTCACTGGGGCTTCACTTTCCTTGTATTGTTTTAGTTGAGAACTTCTCAGCTATAATCGTGTGATTTCTTCTGCGTTGGACTATTTCTACATGTTCCATGCAGCAAACATCACATACAGGTCTTCATTCTTGTGCTGCAGAGTGATTTTGTAGGGAGCTAGAAAAGGCAGTGAAGCAGATGGTAGAGTTGTGAACTTGGAAAGTACTGAAATGGAGAGGTGGGGGGACTGGTAATGCAACGTCAGTGCATTATTGCTTCCCTTTTTTGCTTGTTTCCTCTGCTTCTTGTTATGCTGACTTGAGCTTTGTTCCTTCTAGGTTTCTCCTATTTTCCTTTATAAGAATGGCTTGAAACTGTGATGAACTAAACTTCCTTGTGTAGGCAACATCAGTATTATGTGCAAAACAACAGTAGTACCAAGATGTAGTGCTCTGCAAACTTCTGAGCAATTGTGACTCTGCACTCAGTTCCACCTGCGCTGTATCCACATTATGGAGTGGAAGTCCCTCTTTGCCTTATTCTGAGATTGCAGATTAACTTTCTTTGCTTGCTTTGGAAGTCTGATACATGATCAGGGATTCCTAAATATCATAATTTATCAGCATATTATCTGAAAACATAACTATTAACAAAAGCAAATAACTAGTGCATATGTACTCTTCAGCCCGTGTTTTCTAGGCAGGGACTCTGACATAGGTCCTTGTGCCTTTTCAAAATGTGAGGCAATGTAGTAGCTTTATAAATAATAATCTAAAGGATAAGAACACTTTTAATGCAATGCAGAATACATGGAAGGCTGGAGAACAACTTAACTGTGCCTTTTTTATTAATTGTTCTTTTAAGCTAGGGGTTTGCTTCTGAGGTATTGTAAAAAGGACTTCTCTTTTTCAAACTGCCCAACTTGGCCTAGTTGAGTGAGTGCTTTGATGTGGCATTCTGTCATTTGGAGAAAAAAATACAGGTTCTCTT
Organism: Acropternis orthonyx; assembly: GCA_035583155.1. Taxonomy (NCBI): domain Eukaryota; kingdom Metazoa; phylum Chordata; class Aves; order Passeriformes; family Rhinocryptidae; genus Acropternis; species Acropternis orthonyx. The sequence goes on along the minus strand of JAWWEU010000081.1, from coordinate 124,062,718 downwards.
CTTTATAAAGCCTTTCAAGGCTTAATTGTGCTTCTTTGCACTACTTGAAGAGGTGATGTTAAAAAAAAGATCAAGTGCATTTATCTAATCCAGTTCTCTTGCAAACCAGATCATTCTGTGATAAAACTATCTTATGGTGTCACTTTATAAAATGGATAATAAGCGTATATGTAAGTGTATTGTACAACAGCAAGTAAATCCATCATGACTGTATGAATAGTTCCTCTCATAAATAATCTCTGAGATTAAAGTAAACTTTCATAGACACCTGTTAGAGGATAAATGACCTCTGAGATTAGACTTCTGTAGACACCTGTTAAAAGATCTGCAGTACACTATAGGTGGTTGTTTTTCACTGTGGGCAGGTCTACAGTTTGTAAACGTACAGATTTCACCCTCTTTAGCCTTAAGCTTCTTGCATGGAGGCACTTCTTGTAGGTTGAGAGGAAGTGGCTGAGCATTACTAGAGCTAGTTAGTGTCAGTGTAGTTCTGTAATAAAACCCATCACGTAGTAAGACCAGAACTTGTAATAATCCACATCACAGTGAGGAATATAAGTTACAGTCCAGAAGGCCATCCGCTTCTCTGTGTTCTGGAAAAGCTTGTGAAAGTCAGTCCTTGCATAAGACTGAAACACAGCAGAAGTGGGGTTGTGGAAATGGGTGAAACATGGCCCTGCCTTACTGATGTGTGTCAAGAAAACATTTGGCCTTTGTGTATCTGATTCCCAGTACACTGTACCTACAAATCCAATTATGGTTTTGCAACTGCCTTAAGGGATCCCAGCCTTAAGGGGACTTTTCACATGTGTAGTTTTCCTGTATCACTGTATTCTACTGATGAGCCCCCAGAAAGAATCTCTTCTGTGTTCATTGCCAAATGAGTTTTAACTTTTTTGCTTCTGTGAATGTATCTTTCATTGTACTGAGACACTAATTGAAAGTTTGGAGGTACATCGTATGAGAGTTATTTCCCTTCCCTCCCCTCTCCTCCAACAATTGCCTGGAAAGTATTCTCTTGAAAGACATCATAAAGCCCAGACAAAATTTGACATTACAAATATAATTATGAAAATCTGTGATCATCAGTTTTAATAATTCTAAGTTACTGTTGTGGTATTTGGTAGGAAATATTCAACATATAAGACTTGTTTGTATCAACAGTAAACAGGGATTTTCTAGATGGAACTAAATTGGATTCCAGGTGGTCTTGAAGTTATTTGGGAGCTCCTTAATCTATATCCAGTCACTTTCAATGAGTAGGTGTATGTTCTTACTAAACAAACAGTAACGGTATAGCAACACTGGCAGGTTACAGAAATCCTCCATGAATTTCAGAACACAGAACTAGGACTTTTTCCCTGCCCCCCAGCATAAATCTGACCTTGAATGGAGATTGATGTGACTGCTCTTGCCAGATAATGTATATTGATGAGTAGATAATTTGTATTGATGAGTGTGGAAATCTTACTCTGAATTGAAATGGAAGCCTTCTGAATGTAGGGATAATTCTTTTTGTTAGGAAGGTGAGTTGATTGATAAGACTCTTGAGTTTTCACTTTCTACTTGATATCATCAAGACTGTAAATGCAGCATGACTCTCATTGCTTGAGAAACTTAATGAGTAGACAGACTGTTGCACCTAAGCCGAATAAGTACTAACAAGCATGGCTCTTGAATCTTTCTGAGAGGGGAAAAAAGTCGTTGCAGCTTTTGTTCTGATGTACTTGTGTGTGTGTATGGCTAAGCAAACCCAAGCAGTTACTGTATAGGACTGTGTAAGACTGGTGATTTACCAAACATAGTATCCAGAAGTCAGTTCTCTAAGCCAATTTCTTCTCAATGTAATACTTAAACTAACTTCTTGCTTTCTCTTTTCTTAATGCTGGCACTTAGTATACGCTCCATACAACATTCAATTAGTATGCCTATTATGAGGTAATGTATGCATAATCCAGCTGTTGGGTTTATTTATTTTCATGTGTGGAATCAAGTCAAATTGAACTTAAGTCAACTAACACAGATTTAAAATTAAAAAAAAAAAAAAAAAGAAAACCCCACCCAGCTTTGTGATGGATTTTCTGTACTAACATATAGGATAAAGTTTGTTTTATTTCTGCTTAACGGTGGTGGCTGTCAAACCCATGGAATGTGACCAAGCACACTTCCCTATTTGGAAAACTGTAACAACTTTCCCCTGCCCTTTAGAAACATAATGCTACTAAGTAATTCCAAGTTTAAAAGGCAGTAGCTTGGCATATGTGTTTGAACACTGAAAGTGAGTTAGAAAAATACTGTGGTTTCACAAAAAGTCTCTTGGTGACTTGGGGTGCTTGCCTTTTGTCTCCTTTTGCTTGGTACTGTGTCCCTCTCCTGAGAGGCTGGTGGATCTCTGTGTCATTTTGTGCTTTCCCAAGTGAGAGAGTGCTGCTAAGTGTGGGTGACCTACACAAATACCAAGCAAAGGGAGAAGAGAAGCTTCAGATTTCTTTTGAAAAACACTCTTGTTTTTAATATTTATATAATAAATTTTTGAGTCTGTTATGAATTCATAGTCCTGGTCCACTGAAGGCAAGCATTTTTCACCATGCATAAAGGCAGGAAAAGTGTACAAGCTGCTGCACAAATTTGCACGGTGCAGTGACAGCTAGGCAAAATATTAAACCACTCTTCTGAGTGGATAATACACTGGCCCTCAGCATTGGAAATCCCAAGCTGCCCTATTCTTTGTTTGCAGAACTTATAAAAAGTGGGAAAATGTGCTAGGATAACCAGAAGTGATGACTAAACTTTTCTGAAGAAATCCTTTAAGCCAGAAATCTGTTTGAAATCACTGGGAATAATAAACTAACCCTAAAATACTTGCTCATTCTCCCTTCCATGTTGATATGAAGGATCCTATCACCGGGCCTGACAGTGTTAGTTGCCAGAGATAAAAGTGAGCCCGCAACTTGAGTATGTTTGAATATTAGTTTTGTAGTACTTGGGGAGATCCAGATCTACACCACTTGTAGGCTACCCATAAAGCAAGGGAAGAGCCCCAAATAAAGAAATCTCATGTTGCCATTGGGAAAAAGCAGTTGTCTGCTTGTTTTCTGATATTTATAGACTAACTAGATATGGTTTAAATTCTGTTGGTTCCTTTTTTTATTTTCCTAGAAATTCTCCTACTTTCAAGTCCTTTGAGGAAAAAGTTGAGAACTTAAAGGTAAGCATTACTAAAACACCTTGGTGATTGTGGAGCTGTGGATCTGGAGAAAAAACTGAAGATGGACATCTTTTTAAGTACTTTTCTAAGTTTCTCTGGCTAATGATTTGTGAATAAAAAAAATGGGCTTCCTTCACCTCATACAGGAGGATATTTTTAACTAGAAGAACTAGCAGCCAGCTAACCTGCACAAACAGCTAGTATAACATACCTAGTATTAGGTATCCAGTATGGTCTAGATTTTTATGCCTTTCTAGGGACTAGTGTCCTATGCAGAAGAGTAGCTTGGGAAGCTTCTCTCATTTCTGGCATAAAAGACAAAACGCCTTTGTACCTTAATTTAAAACTTACAAAAGCCTCAGGTTGAAGGAACAACCATTAATTGCTTCTCTAGGTAAAAACTCCCTTTAAAAATAACTAATACATGTAACTGGTATCAGATTTGACTGTTCTTATGGGCACACTGGGTTGGATGGGAAGCATGCAAGTGATAGCATGGGGAATTAGGTGTGTCCTTGCAACGAAGTCGCATTACTACCCCTGCAGTCCCACAGGGTATATGATGTGGAGGGAAGTGAAAAGGCAAACACATTACCTGGAGAAAGTAAAATAGTTGTTCTGTTCCACTAAAGATCTCAGGAATTACTGTGGAGACTCAAAACTGCTCAAAGTTCTTTCTTGAGCAATGCAGAAGCAAGTTTTAACTCTGAATTTCTTGGAGCCTAAATGACTTGAAAGGCTGCATGTCTGTATCCATTTTTAACTTGAGGGTATGTGAACCTTTGGACTCTGGAATCAACCCTTGTGTATAAGGGCTGCTTTGTGTATCTCACAAACAAAGGGAGACTGTTGTGTTAATTTGCTGGTGAGTATTTCCCCACTGGATAGGTAAAGACTTGTCTTCAGAGTATTGTGGAGATCACTCTGTCCTGGAAAAGGTGCTCTGCTGAAGAGAATTACTAAACTTACTCATACAGAGGTACTGGTTTCGTACAGTTAAGCATTCTGGCATGCCAAGTAACTACTATTTTATGTTGGGGCTCTCTCTATCTAGTCTAAAGTTGGAGGAAGCAAACCTGCTGGGGGAGACTTTGGAGAAGTTCTCAACTCTGCTGCCAATGCCAGTGCCACAGAAATGATCGCAGAACAAACAGAGGAGGAGACCCACTGAGATTCCTGCCTCTGTCCTGCTACCCACTGCCAGATGCTGCAAGCAAAAACCAAGCACACTTGTAACATTCTCTGTGCTCTTTCCACCAGATGTGCTTTTATGTAGCACGTAGCTATTTTACCAGATTAACTGATACCAGGCTTGTTTGTGGGTTCTAAATATTTTTGAAACTAAAATACATTGTTTGGGGTTATGTGCGGGAAGGGGAATTTTTATGCCTTTCAAGCATTTAAAGGACTTACTTGTAATTTCAAGGCGACCTTTAAAATATAGCAATGAAAAAAACCCACCTATTTTGAGAAGTTAATTATATTGTACAGATACTGTGGATACATAAATTCTTTTCAGTCTGTAACTACTGCTCAACTTAATCATTATGAATTTACTGCTGCTGCCAAACTGAAGCTTGTTACTTTGATCCCTTGTGATTTTTTTCAGTTGAATGTTGCTTGCAAGGGACACTGGACTAGAAGGATCACTCCTAGATAAAGAAAGGGCCTCCATTTCAGCAGGCTTTACACAAGTTATAGCAGGATCACACATGCGTAGGAACGTACTGTCTTATGAGCTTGTTTGTCATACAACAGATGTGGCTGGATAATACGGAACATCTGAAACTTATCCATTTGTCTGTGCATTGTCCGTGTAGGAAACTTCTGACCAATGCAAATGGAAGCAAGATGCCTCATAGTGCTGGTTTGGTTCAATCCTAATAACATTTTCAGTCTTGTTTTTTGCACAGGATGTCAGTGTGGTATGATAACACTCTTCTGAATGTTTGATCAGTCATGAATAGATTCATCTTCATTCATGTGTGGTGGTGTCTCATTCACACTAACAAAGCTTGGACTGGAGGAATAAACCTGAGCATGGAAGTGGTTCTTCCTACAAAGAGAGTTGCTCCTAAATTCTAACATTGTTTCCCTTGTAGGCTGACCCTTGAAAACATCTGCTACACTGTCTTACTCTTCTTACGTGTTAAAGGCCTGTACCTCTACCAGTACCCCTGTTTGTGATGCCAGAAATCTGTTCTCAAAGGTGCAGTGTCATTGCTCAGCATAGCTCTCTTACAAGATCTGTCCTCCCACATGTTATTTTATCTGCTGTACTCCTCAGATTTCTTGTGTTTTGTATGTTTCTGGCACATGGTATCAGTATGGTTAGGACTTTTTATCACTGTGCTTAGAATCGGAAACAAGTTTTGCAACATTTGTGTGAAATCCATGAAACTTCAACTTCCACAGATGTCTGGAGGAAAAGAAGTTGGCTCCTGACAACCTTGCTAGCATGTCAGATGTAGACTATATGTTTAATCACATGTGAGAAGCTTAATAAAAACCTGTATGTGAGGAATGTATTGTCCTGTGAATATGGAGGATAATATAAATAAGGAAATTTTCTTTATAATTGAAAGTCCTTGAAGCCCTTTCAAAGCAGTGCTGATACATACTGCTGTTCTGGGGGAAATCCGCATGGCTGAGCTTGGCATTTCTAGAGAAGACTGAGCCTAGGTTGCCTTCTAGTGGCTTACATAAAATTACAGAATCTTAGAATCATTTGGATTGGAAGTGGCCTCTGGAGATCATCTAGTCCAACCCCCCTGCCAAGGCAGGGTCACCTAGAGCAGGTTACACAGGAATGTGTCCAGGTGGGTTTTGAATGTCTCCAGAGAGGGAAAATCCATGACCTCCCTGGGCAGCCTGTTCCAGTGCTCTGCCACTACATAAAATTAAACTGTCCTGATTACAATTCAGAAGTTGAGAAAACGAGTTCAGATGTACCCTCAGCCTTTGACAGCTCCACCTTAGCAAAGGCATGGAGAATTGAATGGTACAGTGTGTGTTGTTCTTCCTCTGTTGGGTCAGTACCATGTAGGACAGGTCCTGGAACGTGATCCTTTTTGTATGGGGTTTTTATTTATTTATCTGAGGAAGAGAAGGGTCATTTAGTCCAGACTTGAGATTTCTATGTTCTGAAGGAAGGGTTTCTTTTTATTTTTTTAAGGCCAAGTGGCAGCAGCATTTTACTGTAATACAGTATTACATTCCATCTTTGCAGCTGCAGCCTCACATCAGCTTCTACTGTGTCTTCCTCTGCCCACACCCTCCCTCTCCTGACTGCAGGCAGCCATGGGGGGGCTGTGGCCACTGAAGCTTTGCCTTCAAGGGGGTGGCATGTTAATCACGGAATCAGTTAGGTGGGAAAAGACCCTGTGAGATCATCCAACCTGTGACTAATCACCAGCACTCAGCTAGACCACGGCACCAAGTGGGGCACCCAAGGGAACAGCCTGAAGCAGTGTCAGGGGAAGTTTAGGTTGGATGTTTGGAGAAGGTTCACAGAATCAACAAAATTGGAAAAAATTTCTGAGATCACTGCGTCCAACCTATGACCCAAGACCACCTTGTCAACCAGACCATGGCACTAAGTGCCATATCCAGTCTCTTCTTAAATACCGCCAGTGATAGTGAATCCACCACCTCCCTGGGCAGCCCATTTCAATGTCTGATCACTCTCTCTGTAGAGGTTTCCTTCCTATTGTCTAACCTAAGCCTCTCCTGGCACAGCTTAAGACTGTGCCGTCTTGTCCTGCTACTGGTTGCCTGGGAGAAGAGACTGACCCCCACCTGGCTACAACCTCCTTTCAAGTAGTTGTAGAGAGTGGTAAGATCTCTCCTGAGCCTCCTCTTCTCCAGGCTGAGTGACTCCAGCTCCCTCAGCTGCTCTTCCTAGGGCTTGTGCTCCAGTCCCTTCACCAGCCTCATTGCCCTTCTTTGGATCTGCTCCAGCACCTCAATATCCTTCCTAAACTGAGGGGTCCAGAACTGGACACAGTACTCAAGGTGCAGCCTCACAAATGCCAAGTACAGGGGAAGAAACACTTCCCTGGTCCTGTTGACCACACTATTCCTGATACAGGCACGATGACATTGCCCTTCTTTGGCCACCTGGGCACATGCTGGCTCATGTTCAGTTCCCTGTCAATCAGTACCCCCAGGTCCCTTTCTGCCTGGCTGCTCTCCAGCCACTCTGTCCCCAGCCTGTAGCGCTCCATGGGGTTGTTGTGTCCAAAGTGCAGGACCCAGCACTTGGACTTCTTAAACATCGTAACATTGGATTCAGCCCATCTACCAGACTGTCCAGGTCCCTCTGCAAAGCCTTCCTACCCTACAGCAGATTGATACTCCCCCCCAACTTGGTTTCATCTGCAAATTGCTTGATGGTAGACTCAATCCCCTCATCCAGATCATCAATAAAGATATTACATAGGAATTGGCCCAACACTGACCCCTGGGGGACACCACTGGTGATTGGCTGCCAGCTGGATGCAGCTTCATTCACCAGCACTCTCTGGGCCTGGCCCTCCAGCCAGTTCCTAACGCAGCACAGAGTGCCCCTGTCCAAGCCATAGGCTGCCAGCTGTTCCAGGAGTATGCTGTGGGAGACACTGTCAAAGGCTTTGCTGAAGTCCAGATAGACACATCCACAGCCTTCCCCTCATCCACCAGGTGGGTGACCTGGTCATAAAAGGAGATCAGGTTGGTCAAACAGGACCTGCCCCTTCTAAACCCATGCTGGCTGGGTCTGATCCCCTGTCCGTCCTGTAGGTGCTGTGTGATCGCGCTCACGATGACCTGCTCCGTAACCTTGCCCGGGCACTGAGGTCAGGCTGACACTCCTGTAGTTTCCCAGGTCTTCCTTCTGGCCCTTCTTGTGGATGGGCGTCACATTAACCAACTTCTAGTCCCCTCTCGATAAATGATGGAGAGCGTGTTGGTGAGGGAGGTGGCGCGCGCCTCCCTCACCCAATATGGCGCCGCCCGCCTCAGCCCGGCGCGCTGCGCTTGCGCTCAGGGCAGTGGCACCGCCCCCGGCAGTGATGGCGGCGCGGAGCTGGGTGCGGGCGGCCTGGGGGGCCGGCGGGGCCGTGCCGTGCCGGGCGGGGCTGCCCTCGGCCCGCGGTGCCAGCGGGGCCGCCGCCGGTCCCCCCCCGGCCCGCCCGGAGCAGCGGCCGGGCAGCGGCACTCCGGGCTCTGGCCCTCAGCAGGTGAGGGCGCTGCGCGGGTCGGGCCCAGGGAGTGTCCTGTACTCGGCCCTGGTGAGGCCACGTGTGGAGAGTTGTGTTCAGTTTTGGTCTCCACGGTTCAAGAAAGACAAGGGACTGGTGGGGAGGGTCCAGTGGAGAACGAAAAACATTGTGAGAGGTCTGGGGCAGCTCTCTTATGACGAGAGACTGTGGTAGCTGGGCCTGTTTAGTCTGGAGAAAAGAAGACTAAGAGGGGATCTCATGAACACATATAAATAATCCCAAAACCGGCTGCCAGGGGGACGGTGCCAGACTCTATGCAGTGGTGCCCAGGGACAGGGCGAGGAGCAGTGTCCATAAACTAAACCACAAGAAGTTTCACCTCAGCATGAGGAGGAACTTTCCATTGAGGGTGGCGGAGCACTGGCACAGGCTACCCAGGGAGGTCGTGGATTCTCCCGCTCTGGAGACATCCAAACCCCACCTGGACACATTCCCGTGTAACCTGCTCTAGGTGACCCTGCCTTGGCAGGGGGGTTGGACCAGATGATCTCCAGAGGTCCTTTCCAACCCGAATGATTCTGTGATTCTTCTCACTGCTTTGCCCTGGGTCACTAATATTTCTCTTTAACATACTCATACACAAACCTAATGTAGAAAACATACAAGTGGTTTTGGTTGTAAAAGGTAACAGCAAGATAACAACTCTGTGGGCAAAGCTGTATTCTGGCTCTTACAGGCTGTCAGGGAGAATGTGGAAAATCTTTAATGATTTTAGAAGGTCAGATCAAAGACCTGTTAGGCCAGTGGTCCAGAGACTTGCAGTGGAAATATAAAGGCTCATATGAGTGAAACACGTGTAAAATTGTAGGTGTGTGAAGGCAGCAAAAGAAACAGCAGGACAGGGGTTGAAAGGATGCTATATATTAATCTGGAAGACCACAGTTCCTCCGGGAAGATGGTTTTGGGAATAAAATTGGGGATAATGTTCATGGCAAGGCTTGCACTCTAATAAGCAGGACCATGAATAATTCATCAAGAGCAGACCCTGCTTCTGAACTATAGCAGGAGGGCAACAGATCTGTGTCCCATATCTTATGTGCCATTTGTTTTCCTGTTAATCCTACATGAAAACAATCATGGAGAGATAGACAGTGAGCAGTAGTCTGCTATTTTGAGGCTGCACTAAGTGAAATTCTGGAACAAAGGACGACCCTGTAAACAACTGTTGAGTCCTGAAGGCTGTGAAAGATTTGTCCAAAACCTAGTTCACCTTTGCCAAACAGGATCAGTCTTGAAAGTGGGGTGAAGCCTTAATAGTTGGCAGCCTTCATCTTCCGTGTTGCACCCAAGTGGTCTTTCTCCAGATGCTTGTTGTGAGTGTGGTGGTATGAGAATGTGCATGAATGAAAATTGGGAGAGAGTGAGTGGTATAATGAATTTAAAGATTTGTTAATAACTATCACTTTCTCTAGCACTGCACTGAGTTTTGTCATCCTGATTTTCCCCTCATATTGTGACAGTGCCTGTTAGCAGACATGTAAGGAAACAGGAAAAAGCTGTATGTGTGTGTACTGATGTATCACAAAAAATCTCTTCCAGGCTGAAAAACCCTACCTCTGATTATTCCTCAGGTGGAAGTGATTCCATGCTACTCTTTATCCTTGACAGTCATCCTTTTGTAAATTTTTTCAGTTCTGTTTGCCCACACCAGTGGCTGGGGTGACTTGGAGCATGCCTGGTAGGATATGGAGATTAATACTGTGAATTATTATTGCAGGACTGGGAGTGTAGAACTGGAAATGCCTGTCACTGAATCCAAGACCATATCCCAGGTTACTGCATAATCTGTAATACTCTGTTTTCCGTTGAAAATCCACACTATTAAGGCTGGCTGTGCGAAGATCAAAGGTTTGCCTAACCCAGGATGCTGGCTCGGGTGATGTCTGGGGGGATGCCCATGGAAGAGTTTAGGAGTGGGGTCACTTTGTCTAGCTGTAGAATACTATTGAATGTATAAATATGTATTGAATACTACCTTGGGGATTTGAGGAGTGGATTTTTTTCCTCTTTTTACTTTTCTGTTGAAGTAAGAAGATGGAAACATATTTTTTTCTTTTTTCTGTCTATAAATTGTCATTGTTGAGATGGACAAACGACAAAATATACAAGAAAGTCAGGCATAGATTTGTTTATTCTTAGCACAGCTAGTTTTTATATATTTCCTAAGCATACGTGCATTAACATTATTGGTGCTTATTAATATAAACAATCATACATTGGCCACAGTTATAACCTTTTGTCTCTGTACAGATTCACCCATCTTGTTATCCCTTATCTTGTAGTTTTCTGAGTTCTCTCAGAACCTGCGAGTTGTTTACAATTCTCTAGCTGAGGGATGTGTCTTCACAGGTACACAACTATCTCACCAAGGTCAAATTCTTCTTGCTCTGCCAAGGGATCTGCAGAACTGCTGCAGTTCCCTACAATAAATAAATTGTCATCAAGCCTTTAAAGGTTATTAACTAACTCAAATGTTACACAGTACTCACAACATCATTTCCAAGTGGAATTACAAATATAAAATAATGGAGTACTAGAAATCAAACTAGGCATTTAAAATGAGTATCTGGACAACAACTCTGATTTTCTCTACACTTTGCTGAACTATTTTTTTAGTCGAACCAGAGGAACAAAGGTAACTTGCTTTGCAATGTCCCAGTGATGTTCAAAGCATAACAATGAGATGAAGGTTATCATGACTACTTTCATGGTGTTCTTAGCCCAGTTAATGCTCCATGAGTCTGAGTGTTACTGATGATTATTCACTGTTTGCTCTTTGAAGAGTGTGCAGAAGAGGAAGTGGGTTTTGGTGGGAATGAGTTAGCAGTGGAAGGCGCCATGCTGAAATGAGGAAAATGAAAGAGTTCTGACTTGCAGTGTAATCTGTTTGTTCTGGGTAGTTTCCTTGAAATCATATTTTCACTGCTTTTAACTGGTTTTTGTTTGCTATGAAGTGTATTATTTGGTAAGTAAGTGATCCCATAGCTGGGAGGAACCCTGGTCCTACTACCTGCTGTAGCTACAGCCCCTTTCTGGGGTGCCCCGCACCAAGAGAATCTGCTCTTTCAAGCATGAGGAGTGTGGTCTTGCTTGTCCCTTGCCTGAGTCACAGCCTTATCTCAGCTGGCAAATTGAGAGGCCCAGAGCACTGGCTGGCTTTTGCTGTGCTTCATCCTGTAAGAACCAGAGGTGTTATTTGGATCCTCAGTGTTTCTCTTTCTTTTGGGGAGAACCTTGATAATATTGCTGTATAGGTTTTGTCTGCCAGCTGTTTTTCGTTCATTTTTGAAACAGTGGCTTATTTTAGGCAGATACAAGTAAACCTGATAAACAGACATGTTGACATGTATTTGTCTTCAGATGATTCAAAAAGAATGATGATATTTTTCCTAGGTAGCTCTTTAAGCTTTTTGGACACAGCAGCAATGTGGACTGCTGACCTTGCTTCAGAGTTACCTGGCAGCATCTTGCTACGTTGGTGGTTTGTTTTAGTTTTTACCTTCAGTTTACAGTTCAGGTCTTACTGATTTGCAAATAGTGAAACTTACAGAGCATACACGATTAAAATTGTTAAAAATGTGGCAATCTACTAAACAAAATATTCTCATAAACCAAAATGGTATTTAAATTTGTCTACAGCAGACAGCTTACTTCTTACTACCTTTTCATTCTGCATTTTTATGATATTTAAGTTTTGCATTATAAACTGAACAAAAACAACAAAAGACAAGTTTAAGGTTCTTTTCCATGGAATTGCTTAAAAAAAAATCTTCTAGAAGGACAAGAAAGGCTTTAAGTGTTACCTTTATTCACAGATTAAAGCTGCCTGCCTAGCAAAATAGGAAACCTTGCCATTTAGAAAGGATGTGATGATTTTTGTTGATATAGGTAGAAAAATGATTTTTGAGCTGCATTCTTCTCTCAGTTGCCAAAGTTTGAAGAAAATGTTAGAATTAAGTAACTAATTAAGACTAAATGCACATTTTTGTGCACTGAATAGTCTAAAAATGTTTAAAATATGAGTAGTGAAGTTTGTCAAGTGCCTCTTTAGATAGAAATGAGTTACCACTGTGTTAGCTTTGCTGCTAATCAGCAGTATTTGTCAGCAGTGGGATAAAGCTGCTCTGTTGGGATTTTTTATGTGAAAGTAACAGGGTGCAAACCATCAGAGGTGCGTGTCGGGGCGCGGTGACATGGACAGAAAGTTGTCCTGTGCGGAAGCAGAGATGTGCGGCCCCTGGGACGGCCAGGCTGCTGGTCCCAGCCGGGCAGGATCGCTACGCCGAGGTTTGGGTGAACCTCCACTCCCGGCACAGCAGAGGGCACCGCTTGTTTCCAGATGTTGCAGGAAAAGCAGCACGTTTGAGAAATTACCGATTTAGTTTCTTGAATGCCGTGTTTGAAGGGAAACCATTTATTAAGAAGAAATGTAACTGATTTTGTCTAAAGTTCAGGTGGAAGGGACCGGGTTGGTATCAGTACATCATAATAACTAATTTCTAAGAGAGACATAAGAAATTTTTCTTCCAAATATATATTTTAAAGTTTTCTTAGCCAGGGATCCATTGCTGAAAGGGTTCATAAATGTGAGGAGGGTGTGTGTGTATTTAAATTTCTCATCACTAAGTAAAAAATAAAATGTCAATATTCATAAAGAAAGAAAATAAATATTTTAATATGTCATAAAGAGTTGCCTTATCTGTTTATGTTTTAGGGGAGAGATCATAAACTAAAACATGAAAGTGAGAATTTTAAAGGAATGTTATTACATTTCTGAAAGCTACATGGGTATCCCTACAAAGAATGTGTAGTTGCCTTGCTTGTGCAGTATCTGGACAACCTCAGTTTGAAATAATGTTTAACACTGGATGTTTTGAAATCAAGTATTGAAAAAAAAAAATCAGAATTATATTAATGTAATTACTGATGGGAAAGATTTCTCTCAATCTGTCTTCCCAGCTAAGTTAACATTTAGAAGATGATTTTCCTGAAGTAGCTGTTCTTTGATAGCAAAAATACTGATTTATGGTTAGTACAATTATCACTTGTAATTTTCACCGTGTAAGATTTCTGAGGACACCTGTAATCTTTGTGTGGATACTTTGCTATTGCTAGTAAATAACTTAAAAACATTTTTTATTTGTTTACAAATGTAGCAGCATTGTATAAAATCTATGTGCCAAGCCACTGGGGTTACTCTTTTTAGGCAGATTGCCATCTGTCCAGCATTCAAGTGCTGAAAACTGCTGACTAACTGAGCTGGACTTGCCACCTGTAGGCTTTACAGGAGTTGGAATGGGTTGTCTTTACCTGGAAATTTCTTTTGGCTTGCCTTGCCAAATTGCAGTTCTGCATTTGAGAAACTTGGATTATGTCTGCTCCTGCTATGCTGTGAACACATCCTGGTGCTTTCAGGTTTGTACTAAATAAGGACTGTGTCGCAGCCTTCTCAGCATTATCTCAGCTGGATCTGCTCGAAATACTGGTTTGCCTTAAAGTGGCAACGAACCTGTTTGTCCTTCTCTTAACTTCTGTGAAGGAGCAGTTCTACCTTGTGAATGCTCTGGCTGAGGCACCAAAAGTTGTGTTTTCTGAGTTAGGTTTCTCTCAGTTGTCGGTGCAGCTGGGTCTGTCAGAAGACCTGCTTTGCCTATGACAGGAATGCTTGCATGCTATGGTGTTGGAGCAACACTGTGAAATGGAGTAGACAGGACTTCTAATGTTGCTGGACAGCAGAGGAATGATGCATGCTGCCCCCTTGAAGGACAATTATAGTGCAGTAAAGTTGTCACCACTGCCTATCACAGCAGCGTACCCAGGAACACAAATTCGCATGGGAAGGCCCTGGGCATCTTGCACAGCTCTGTCCTTCATTGACATGAGGAAGATCACAGCTCTGGAGGTGTTGTCTTCTGGTACTTATTCCTTCAGATGGCTCTGGGTTGGCAAGTGATTGCTTTGGCATTGCTGGAGGTCTGTGAGTGGTTATTGTTATTAACAGGATATTTACGTCCACTGTTGCTGTGAGAGATCCCAGTTATTCTCATATTAGGACTATTGAAATGTCATCTTGTCCTCCAGGAATCTGGAAAAAGTGATAAATGGAGAAAATGTCAGGCTGTTGTGTGGGATTTACTGGTGTTCAATTCTAGCATGGCAACCTAAAATGCAAGGACACTTGTAATTGTTCAGAGAAGCAATGCAGAGTTCTGTCTGAGCAGTCAAGCTGCGCAGGCAGATGCTGGGCTCAAAACACCATGGGCTGTTTTTAGGACTCTGTGTGCTCATTTGATTTGATTTTCTTTTTGACACAGTGCATGAAGTAGGCTCAGTCACTTTTCCTGGTTTAGAGGCTAATGTTCTATTTTTTTGCTATAATTCTTGAAAGAAAGAAATAGATAAATACTTAATATTTTAAATGTATATAGAAGTTACTTAATTTCAAGAAAAATAAGTAGATTTATTGTGACTAAATTATGTGCTATTTTATGTTGTGAGATAAAGTCTTAGCTCAGTGTTATATAGTATATGATCCACCTGGCTAGTCAATGGCATATTTTCAAAGCTGCATTTGAATTTTTTTATGAAAGTCTTGTTCTGCAGTTTCTGCACTGTATATCCAGTCAAAGTGTGAAGATAACTGGAAAACCTTCCTTTTACTACAAACACAAAGAAGTTGATATTGAGTCAACCAGTGCAGCAGATTGTACATTTTAAGATTTCTTGGGTAAACCTCGGTGGTTTGGATAGCATTACAGTGTGTTAGAAATATGACTTTGCTGCTTTCTGGTGTTTTAAATGGACAGTTGATTGATGAAATTTCAAAAAAGGGTCTAGCAGCAGCAGATTAATTTTCTAGATACAGCTGTTCTGGCCTTTCTCTCCCCACATGTACTCTACTGTTTTATGCTATTCTTCCTAAGCATAAAGCACAGTAACGTAAAGTCACAGGGAAAAAAAGTATGGTTTTAAATTTTACTTAAACAAAATAGGGTATACCTTTGACTCTTCTGATAAGGGGCAGGGATAGCTATAATTAGCTAAAAAAATGACCTTATTCTGAATTTACTATGATAGTGTAGTGTTTGTTATAGGATATGTAGGATTAGTCTGTTAACTGAAAATATTTGCATGTTTTATGAACAGTGTTGCTACATGTGATTTAGCAGCATGTAATAAGACATTGGTAACTTAAGTATGTTTGCAAAGTATTCTGAATAGTTATGTTTTTTCAGGAGTTTGAAGAACAGTTCATGTATTGTATCGTGATGAGAAGTTTGACAAATACTCATCTTCGAGTCAAAAAAAGCCACAAGTAGCCTTATCAACAATGTAAAGAGATTTCTAGACAACAAAGAAGTTTTGATATTAAAAGTGCAGTTCAGGAAAACCTGAATATTATACACAGTGTACAAATCTGATTCCTGTGATCTTTTTTTCCCTTTTGAGATCTTCGTGATCCTGCTTGAAAAGTTTAGTTATGAGAGACAAAGATTGTTTTCACCATGGTATTTTAGTGGTTAAGTTCTGCATGTATTTGGTTAATTGTTATTTGTATCTCTTAAAAATATGCTTAGTTCACAATATTATGTTGTTTATTATCATGAGGACAATATATGTAGAAATATGATCAGAGGGCTGGAGCACTTCTCCTGTGAAGACAGGCTGAGAGAATTGGGGTTGTTCAGTCTGGAGAAGAGAAGGCTCCAGGAAGTCCTTATTGCGTTCTGTCAACATTTAGAGGGCTTTTAAAATGTCTCTCTCAATCTTTATTACTAAGGCCTATAGTGATGGGACAATGGTTTTAAACTGAACAAGGGTAGATCTGGGTTGGACTAAAGGAAGGACAGTGAGGGTGGTGAGGCACTGGAACAGGAAGCTGTGGATACCCCATTCCTGAAAGTGTCCAAGGCCAGGGTGGACGGGACTCTGAGCAGAACCTGGTCTGGTGGAAGGTGTCCCTGCCCATGGCAGACGGTGTTAGGACTGCATGATCTTTAATGTCCATTCCAACACAAGCTGTTCTGTGAAAAAAGTGTCAATCATCATACATGCGTGTAAGAAAGCAACATCAGAGTTTCTATCCCAGTTTTATTTTTGGTGTTTTCTGCCTGTCTTAGTTTGAAAGAGAAAACTAAGATATCTGGGGGCCAAGAGAGCAAAGGACCCCACCCGATTAACCACACCAAGACTCACTGTAGATTTCAAATTAGGGAATAGGTTTAATTAGGTGAAT
>JAWWEU010000081.1:124022029-124045266 GCA_035583155.1 Acropternis orthonyx | reverse complement strand
CCCCTCCCTTCCTCCCTCCCCTGGAAGTTCTCCCCGCCCCACCCCCTCCCCTCCGCTCCAGGCTTCACTCCCAGTCCGGGCAGGTGAGGGAAGAGAAAATTCTCCAACCTTAAACCCATAACACTGCCTTATGAGGGCAGCTTGGATATCCACTGAATGTAACTGTCTAAATGGGATTTCTTAGAGGCCTTTTTTTAGTAGTATTGTACTTTACTTCACACTAAACTGATAAATAAAGTAGGATATCCTTCATGTTCCAGGGTTTATAGTTCAGCTGATTTCAAATGGATTGTCAAGAGCAGTTTTAAGTTAGCCAGTTTACAACAAAGGTTTAAAATATTGTCAGACTTTTGTTCAAGCTGCCAAGAAGGCTTATGGAGTAGATCATGCTCTCTCAGATTTTCCACAGGGTACAGGGTGTAGCTTCTCCAGAGACTTGAGTTCACTATGCTGTTGGGTATGCTGGGACACTGAGACTTACAACACATTGTATGCAGCAGGCACTACCAGATTTTACCTTCAAGTTAGCAGTGAGAGGGGAGATACCATAGCTTCTGTACCTATGCTCCTTAAAGCCTAATCCTAAAGTATTTAAAAAAAAGAAAAGGAGTCAGGGTTTCCATGAAGAGGCCTTTACAAAATAGTATTAGGTTTGGACAGTAAATTAGTTACCAAAAATCCTAATGTCTGGAGTGAAGTTAAAATGATGCTTTGGTGAAAACACTTGGTCACCACTTCTCATCAAGAAATGCTTAAATACCTAATTTCAGTTTTTTAGTTCCATCATTTTTTGTCTGAAGAGCTTTGTTTGGTTTGCTTTCTAAAATGAAACCACATTTCTTCACTGTGCTAAGGAGAACATATTCATGTTTCTCTTTCGGTTGAAACAGCAGAAGTTTGCATTGCGTTCTGGTGGTTCTTTAGGGAAGCTTGTAGTTTTAAGGCTGTGATGGGAAATAACTCTGGAGTATGCAAAGTTGTTGAAAGTAAATAAAAATTTAGTGAATGTAAGAACGAAAATATAGCAGTCAATTTCCCCTCATTCTCTTCTAGGCAAAACAGAGCTCTTTCCCTTGTTTTTTCCAGTCATAGATCTGAGGCTTTTTCCCCTCCAAATTTCAAAGTTTTGAAGGAAAAACTTGTAGTGTGCACTGTGTTATTCTTGAATATCGGTTTTGTAGTACCATTTTGTATTAAAAAGGGGTTCTGCTTTTCTTCTCTCTTCTACTTTTTTCAAAACTTACCTTTAAAAAGATGGGTACAGACACTGTTTGTGTTTACTCCCAAACTATATCGTTTGGAGTTTGCTGCCATTGAGGGTGCAGTTCAAATCATTACTCGGGGTGGGCAGAAACTGAGGAATATGGTGTCTGCTGGAGCTTTTAGTTGTATTGTTATTTCTTCTACTGGCCTGTAGATACTAAATAATTAATATTAGATTGGAATACTTATAAGTGAAATAATTCCCTTATAGAATTCAGGTCATCGTAGTGTAAGCTGGTGTGCAAGTGCTGTCTTTATGGAAATCTGACGGTGTAACCATCTTCCCATAGGAACTGATTCATATGAAGGTTTTTATAAATATCTTCTTGCTTACTAGCAGGGAAAATTCCAGTTTTCTCCTTGACTGCTTTCAGAGCTCTTCTTTGTGACTTTGCAGTCATTAATCTTAGATTTTCCTCTAACTTACGGTTTTGAATCACAAATCCTTGTTTTATGCTTTCTGTATGGACTATTTCCTTTCATTAGTTTTATTAAATATCACCATTCTTGCTTTTTTTTTCAGCTTTGTTCAGTGTTTAATCTTCAAAACCTTTTGTTAGCAAGAAGTTTAAATTGGTTCTTCACTTTAATCTGTTTGTGTGAAATAAAATGGAAAAGTCTCTTGTTTAAAGGGAATGAAGAGATCTTCCTTGTATCTGTGGTTGTCCACTTTGTGTTGTAAACCAAATCTGTGGGGTAACAGCAAAAACTTCAGTTGTTTGATATATATATATTTATGGGACAAAACCCAGGCCACTAGTCAGGGAGGAAAAAGAGCTGTATTCTGAGGGGGGGAATAAATGCAAAACAGACAGTGGACTTTAAAAGAGCAAATTCTGTGCTCATGCTATCTTTAGTTATAAATGTGCTGTAAGTTGGATGATGTGCTGTTACTTATGAGCCTTAGTAGGTGAATTTTACCGCTGTTATATTTAGTTAGATGTAGTCTAGCTAAATCCTGTGTCCTGGTTTATTCTTGTATGGCTCTGCCTAACGCGATCTTACTATTTTCTACTATGTTCATAGTTTCACGTGTCTGTTTTGTCCTTAAACATTTGGGGTTTTTAAATAACACCATTTTAAAATTTGCTTCGGTTCATATTTCAGAATTAAATATCAGCTGCCAAAAAATTTCTAAAATAGCCTTATGCATCTTTGAGTCACTAGAGCATCACTCTGATGTCTATAGTTTGTGTTCTCCATATGTGAATGGCATATATTAGCTAGCAACTTGCAAATTGTCCTCCTTAACAGTGCATGAGATGAATGTTACTGGCAAATAAGAGGGTAACAAGTAATTTAGTACTTTTTACAAATGTTTGTCAAATAGAGATGGACAAGAGACGGTTCCTGTCTGTACATTACTGTTCTATTAAAGTCCAAGTGATGTTCCTCAATCATATTTCATCTTAGACTTCTGATTTCATAGACTCATTGAATGGCCTGGGTTGGAAGGGACCTTAAAGATAATCTAGATCTACCCCCTCTGCCATGGCCAGAGACACCCTCCACTAGACCAGGCTGCTCAGAGCCCCATCCAACCTGGCCTGGAACACTTCCAGGGGTGGAGCATCCACAACTAATCTGGGCAATCTGTTCCTCCAAATACTACAAAATATAAGCAAGTCATGTACTGTATATTGCAAGTACAAGTATTTATCAGATTTTGTTCCTCTTTATTGTTTATGTATCTGTTGATAATAAGGAAGTAGGTGAACCCTTGGCCTGCAGAGCAATAGCTTGTGTTGTTTGAAAAAATAATGGCAGGCACAAACCTTTGAAGGAGTAGGTTGCATATTCTGTAGTTAGTGCTGTTTATTGAGACAATTACTGGTGGTGTTTTCTGCATCTCGGGATGTATGTAAACTGTGGGATAGTATTTAAAAAATTTGAAGGAAGAAAATGAACAATTATGTGTCATCTTGTTCCTTGGGTAGAGGTGCAAATGGTAGAGACCCAAGGTGTGGGGTGTTTTGCCCACTGCAGAACAACTTTGGAAGAGGAGACAAAAAGTCTGTGACTGAAGGAGATGTGGAAGGCTCTGCAGATTTAGTGGGAATGATGTCTTGGAATACAATAGCTGTATAGTGGCATGAGCCTGAATATGCAAAACTTCGTTGGTTTGTAAGAAATGTAGCTTAGGCACTTACTAGAGGTTGACTGAATTTTTAGAGTAAATAAGTAATAAACAGCTCTTACACTTTTAAAATATTTTTCCCCTGAACTTTTCTTTCCTACTAATACAGGAAGCAGAGTTTTTCCTTTGGGAAAGCTCTAAAATCACTGATTACTGCTAGCCAAAAAGTTATGAACGTGTTCAAAGTTGAAGGTAGAGAAGGTACTTTAACTTATTTGGTTGAGGGGAGGCTGAGAGCTGTCCACTTCTGAGATGAATTAAAGGCAGGAGGCCTGAAATTTGAATGATTATATTCTGAGACCAGAATAAAATACACGGAACTTCTCAATAAAGGGTCATCAACATTAGACCAAATAGTTGAACATATAAAAAGAAGGCAGCACCTAGAGAGAAGACTTGGAGCTGTAACTGCTTGCATGCTTGTATGTTGAAATTTCAGTCATTGTAGCCACATATCAGTCCTCACAGTGCTTCTCCTGAGTCTTCAGTATTGTTTCCTGGGAGAATTTCAGTGTTCAGGGAAACCTGGTTGGTGAAAACAAAGTTTGATGATTGTTCTTTGGTAAGTTCAGGAGAGTTCTCGAGTTGGCAATGCTTGTTGCACTGCTTCTGGATAGAAGGCCATTAACTGTTGGATGTCAGGTATTCCGGTATATTGTCTGAGTTGCTCCTGATGTCCTTCAGGTGATATTTTTCTGCACAATGCAGTTTTGTTTTCAGTAGACCTTGTTGCATTCATTTAAGTAAAAAGTAGTAAAAGTACCCTAGAGAGGAATTTGTTAAATAAACTGCATGAATCACTATGAGCTGTTACCCTAGTAATGCCTGCAACACTTACAAATTTCCTGGGATTTAAATTTATATCTAAGCAAAAGTGCACACTTCCAGTAGTTACAGGGTCTGGAAAATTCAGGTTTGGTGGGCTAGAAGAACACAGCGAAATTTCTTAGGTTTCTTGTTGAAGTAAGTGCCTTCTCGATGTATACTTGTTCAGTGGGTAGCTTAATATATTGGGGTTTGTTTTAATATTCTTTGTAGCAGGTTTCCAGTCATCCTCCAAACTAAAATAGTACATGTTGAAAGTGTTTTCGAGAGGTGATCTGTTCAGACCCTTTGCTCCAAGCAGGACAAACTTCAGGTTTGGTTCAGGTCGCTCAAGGCCTTTTCCAGTCTGTTTTGTGTATCTAAGCTGTTGGGGCCTTTAGCTATTTTGGCATTGTACTAACTCGTTACTGCAAATAATTTTTTCCATTTTGTTGTTTTGTCTAACTTTGGACAGAAAAGTGTTTCTAGCTATGGATGCCAGAGCCGAGGAAAACAAAGTTTGATAGTTACAGAGGGTTGTGTTACTTGCATGCTGCTTGATGTTGGTATGTCCCTCACCCCTTAATTGTAGCAATCAGATTACCAATTTCCCATGTCCGTGTCTCATCCATGTATCTCACATTCCAATGTGCATGCTACTTGCCTTTGCAAGCAAACACAAGGCGTGTAGCCTGGGTTTTCAGATATTTTGCTCAGTGGGTGGGATAGGACCTCCCTGCTTGTACAGTCATAGGCTTTGCTTCAGAAATAGTATGTTACATTCCTCCATTGAAATTACTTCTCTTTTTTGGATCTTACTGGAGTTTAAATCTACCTTTCCCACTCTCCAGTTAATATGCATCATATTGGAGTTCTGTTAATGAAAGATCTGTTGTTTTTTATTGAACTGTGTGTGTAGCAAGTGAAAGGTATCCAAATATTTGTGAAAAATTTTGAAATCCAGAAATCAGAAGGAAAATCAAACACATTAGGCATTTAAGAAGGAGGAAGGGAAAAAAGCCTTTATACTTCAGGTACTTGAAAAGAACATGCCATTTGTGCTTCTGAATTTTGTAATATTCTTCAGTTTTTGCAGCTTGGCATGTTATTACTGATGCATTATCTATCAGAACTGCATGGTCAACACTCCCTGAGAATCAGGAAAGTAGAGTGCTTAATAAAGGGTGTTGCCTTTTTATTATATGGTCTTATTGTTTTGCCATAATAGTACTGTGGAGAATCCAGTTAAGGAGATTTAGAAATCATAGAGGAAAGCACTCAAAATGTCATTAAATCTCTTTAAATGCTTGAGATAAATTACTGTTTAATGAGATTTGCTTTGGGTTATGCAGAAAACTGGAGAAAATACTGCATTTTTTCTCACTCTGTTTCTAGACTGTCCTCAAAAGAGTCCTTGATGGCAGTAACTAATGGCTTCTCTTGAGGATTCTTGTATATGTAAATTAGCTGTTTATGCTCTTGAGAAGTTCCTCTCCATAACTCAGAATAGAGAACTCTGCAGACTTGTAGGCCTGTGATAGAATTCAGACTGATTCCTGGTAGCTTCTTGGAAGACTGTCCACAATGAAGAATGGCAAAGGATTTGTTTGTACATTAACATCTGTATTTTAGTTAAATCTGTGTTCTAGTAAGGGATGAGCACATCTGTGAGTGTGTAAAGATAGCACTTGTATGTTGTGTACAGAGATTATTTCACAGGCAAGTTTGAATATGGGAGAATTTTATATCTGTATTTTTTCCTGCCAGGGAAATAAAGGAAAGGGTTGTTATTAACTAGAATGGACCATTCTTAGGTGATGAAAACAGGAAATCCGTAGGATATTAGTGTACTCATCTTCATGATGTGGAGATAAAAGCTTGCTGCTTGTGAAATTTTTTTTAGTGTAGAGAGCCTACTGAGTGTGCCATCGTATGAAGGCAACACCAATGAGGTGAATGCCGTTTCATGGGTGTAATTGCCAAGAGATGATGGAATTTACTGTGAATTGTATTAATTGCTTAGCAAAGAAATCTTGGTGTTGCTCAATGGCCATTACTAATGCAGTCTTTGTAGATAACTTAGGAAAATCTCCTTCAAACCAAAGTCAGTTCTCTTGATCCTCCCTACTAGCTCAGGCTTTTCCCAGATGATCTGCCTGTAAGAAAAAATAGTTCATTTGTTGGTAATCATGTAGTGTAGTGTCTGATGCCAGTAGCATTCATTAAATTAGTTCAAATCATGGACGGACCTCCTCATCTCCTGTTGAAATGTCAGAACAAAGTTATTATTTAGCCAATATCTGCACTTAGCTTTGGAGTACATGTTTGTTACCCTACAAGTGATGACATCTGCCTGCTTCTGTGGGTGTTTTTGTTTGTTTGTGGGTTGTGGGTTTTTGTGTGTGTTTGTTTGTTTTTTTATAGATCAATTTTCTTATTAGTTTGCCTTGCAGTGAAAGATAACTGAAAATATTCTGGGATGAAATGATAGTAGTCCTTGTCCATCCTGAGTTTATGTGTTACTGCCGTGTTCTTACCTTTGTCCTTCAGTGGAAGACCACTAAATTTGCACTTTGTTGTACCTTAGTTTCCCTTGAAACAGGTTGTGGTATTTCAATATGGCAATCTCCTGCCCAGACAGAGTCATTTTGAGGGGGATGTTAATTTTGCAATGTCTACTTCTAGCTTACAATTTATACATTGATTTAAAGTTTGCTGCCCCCTTATTTAATATGATGCCACATTTAAACACTTCCTCTTACTATTTCCACTATGTTGTATTTTTTTGTTGAAGCACTTACAAATGCATCTTTTCATGCATTAATTTTCATGCATTTGAATTTAGACTGCATTGTGAAATTCAAACAATCCTATGTTTGGAACCTTATCTGATATTAACTTTCCTGTGTAAAGTCCTACTGCTCTGTTTGTGGTTTACCATTGCCAAATGCTTTCTTTTTGTGACATGTTTGTGTGCACGTGTGTGTGTATTCCACGTTGTTCAGTCCTTGTCCTTGGGATGCCGCATTTAACAGCTCCTGTTTCTGAAGCAGCAAATTTACCAGGTGTCAGATCTCTAGCTTGTAATTCCCAAGGTTATGTCCCATCAGAAAAATTCTTGCTGTTTGTGCCTCTCAGCAGAGCTGGAATTCAAAACTGTCTTGTGTTTTGTCTTCCCAAAGAATAAAAAGTTTCCAAATGTACAAGTGAAAAATCATGGCATTATTCTCTGTTCTTATAAAATATAGATGGATTTTCAGCATCCACTTGAAGCAGTCAGTGGGGAAGTGTGTTGAAGCCAGCAGATCTGTAAACCTATAACTGCTTGATTATTTTGTTTGCTTTAGTTCTTCTGCTGGTTCCAAAATAGTTTGAAATCTTGCACAAAGTAATTATTATCAGTTAATTACTGCTAAATGCAGGGAAAAGTTAATAGGTTCTCATTTTTAAAATCTGTTTAGCCATCTGTAATGTGACTTCCTCAGATTCACCTTCAGGTATGTATTGCTTCCAAAATGCTTCTCCCTTTTCATTTGTTACTACCAAGAAGGCTTTTCTTTCTAATTGCATTTCAAAGGCAGTAATATTAAAAAGTGGTCAAATTTAGTATATCAGGGAAAACATATGTGAGATTGAGTCTCACTTTGATATAGCTGGATATTTTCACCTAGCATATGGTGGGAAGCCTGTGACAGTCAGCTTTCTCAGGTCATAGAATAGAGATGTCTCTCTCCATGAAGAATAGCATTAAGATTTATTTTCTCCCATTTCCCCAGGGCACTATGAGAAGAAACTGGCATTTTGTTTATTTAACTACTTTGATTTCTTAGAGTGAAAAATGAAAGAAGTGATGGTTCAAAATTTTTTTTTTTCATATATTAGATCAGTCCTGGGCATGCTTTTTGTGCCTTGGCAGAATGGTTTTATTCTTTAAAATAACGATTTAAGTTTTATTCATTATTAAATAGTTGCACGAATAGCTGCAAGGTGCTAATTCTGGTTTGGTTTTTACTGAGGAGATAACAAAGAGAGTATCTCCTACATTTGGAATGCATTTTTAAATTAACTTGCCTAACCAGTAGTAGAACTGTAAGAAGTTTTCAGGAGATGCACAGTGTAATGTTTTTCTATGACTGAATTAATGAAAGCTTTACCTTTAATGTGTAAAATGTTTGGAGCTGGAAAAATGTACCAGATGCCTCCTTAGAAGTTGTGCTAAAAATGTGCTGAACACATAAATCTTTACTTGTTATTCAGTGAATAAAGCCTTTTTGTATGTTACAAGTTTAATTCCTCCTTCAGATGGCATGTTTTGTGAAATGCTTTTTCTTTTTTATTATTCATCTGTAGGTTCCTTCAGAGAAATCGGAATCCTTTGCATCCATGTTGAGACGCTCTCCTTTAATTCAGATGGGGCCTGCCAAAGATAAAATTGCCATTGGTCAAATATTCCATGTTGTAGAAGATGATCTTTACATAGATTTTGGTGGCAAGTTTCACTGTGTGTGTAAACGACCAGAAGTTGACGGAAAGTAAGTAATAAAGTTATGGTAGGTGAGTAACATATGTGAATGATGTACTGAAATGCTTAGCCAAAGGGACTTGACCATCTTCTGAACTGAGTTTAGGTAGTTTATATGAATGTTGTGGTTTAAACTGTGGAAGGTAACATATTTTGCAGAGTGAAAGTATGATCGAAAACAGATCTGCGTAGCTCAAGACATCATTGTCTGGAATGCGGATTCCTTTGCACATCTGCTTTATTGCTATCTACATTATTCCAACTTAGAACGAGCAAAGGAAGTTACTGGGTGTTTTGTCACTGAAGAAAAGAGAAATACGTATCATCAGAACTGTTAAAACATGCCCTGCTTATTGAAATACTTGGGAATTTTGTGAATGGGGAACTTTAATTCCATGTAAATTGCTCCTTAGGCAGAAGCTATCTGTGCTAAATATATGAGGTGATATACTGGTGAGCTTACACGTTATTTGTGATAATACTGTTCGTAGCAGATGATCAGTGCTAATGTGGTCATATATTCCATATTGTAGCAGGTGATTTTGTATACATTTTGGCATAAAGTTTCACTGTGTCCTGAAGTAGAACAATTGTGGTGGAACTAGAACAGTTGTGCTCAGGAATAGGGTAGTTAGCTAAAAGATGCAGAAGCAACAAACAATATTTATAAACTTTCTAAACTGTCTTTAACACTGTATTACTGAAAGATCTCTTGTCTATTTAATTTGTCTCCAGGTTGCTTTAACACTTAGTTTTTAATACGTAGGCAAAATACCACATTTTTGAATTCATAGCATCAGAATATTTTAGTCCATCTCTTTTCCCTCTTCTTTCCAAGAGGAGGATCATCTTTGTCAATCTGCAACATCACTGTTTCTAAAACATTAAATATGATTCCTGTGATAATCAGTTCTGAAATAGTTGATTTAACAAAAAGTTAAATAGTTGATTTAACAGAAATAATCACACATTTGTGTACAAGCCTGTGATAGTGTTTTATCAGGGCATTTTTATACTTAATTTCCTTTCTTTGACAGGTCTATGATTTTCAAAGCAAATGTGTTTGATATTCCAGTATGAACTGAGCCCTTTGTGCACATCATATTTGGCAGCAGGTGAAGATCTTCTAAATCTTTTGCTGCTACTGTAGTGATAAAGCCCTTATTCCTCTTTGCATCTCTTGTTGATGCTAAATTGAGGTGAGCTTTGCCTTTACCAAGGCCATTCTTGCATACCTGAGGAGTGTTGCTATATTGATCTCAATCTATGACCATTCATTTTGGTTTTGTGGTAGAGTTCAGACTGAAGCTTCTGGGTCAGCTGCAGTAGCCTTCTGCCAGGCCTGCTCAACTGTTGTACATTGGGAAGGACCCTTCTAGAGTATTGAGCAGTTTGTCCTTATAGATCAGTGACCTCTTCCGGGCACTTTTTCATGTCAGGACAGCTTTTTCTCTACCCTGAATAACCCAAATCTCTCTTCTACCACTTGCCTTTCTCACTTTCCTTTAGTATTTAAACTCATTGGTAACTTCTCATTAGAGGTACAGGGGAAGATGAGGCTCAAGGGAACTACTGTTGGAGCAGATACTTCAGAGTCAATTGAACACTGCAAGCATAAGCCTGGGGCTGAGTTCTAGGCCAGTTAAAAATTTTGCTGCTTGTTATAATGATAAAAACAAGCATATCCATAAAAAGCTTGCTTACACTTCCTTCTCACTGCTTGTGAGTTGAACTAGAGAAATGGAGTTTAACAGCCTCGGCATTTTTAATGAAATTGTTTGTTCACGAAATGATACAGACAGCACTGGAGAATGTAGTGGCAGTGGAAGTACTCAATATATAATGTACTGAAAGCATTAATTTCAGATGTAGGTGACTGATTCAAATCCCCTTTCTCCTCGATTCAGACCAAAAACCTGAATTTGCCTCTGACTACTTAAGTGTTTAAATACTGTATGGACCTAATCCTCTAAATATATGTATTTATATAAGACAAAATTTAAATAAATGTTGCCAACTTTTTCCAGTTCATTTTGTTTCTGGAACTGGAATTCCTAAAGTTTACCTGAATTTACAAGAAATTGCAGATACAAGCAATATTCTGTTCTGCTGTTTAGTTTGTAGCTTGTCATAATGTGCTGTGTCATAACATGGTTGTACCAGTTCATGTCTAACTGGGATTTGTAAAGCAAAAGTGGCAAAGTACTTGTGGAGTCAAAAACAGACATGGAAAGCTGCTGTCTTAGCTGGCCACGTATGTCATCAAAAGCATTCAGGTGCTGCTGAGTTTGGATCTCCCTGCAATTTAAAAAATAGTGGCAAGACATGCCTTTGCTTGATCAACTGCTTTAATGTGCTAACATAGTAAAGCAGTAGCCTTGATTTATAAAATTTGCCTTATCAGAACAAATATGGTTTTTTCATACGCTGACCTCTTGGTAAGCATGAAGACTTAAAGTCTGTCGATGCACACTGACTGCTCTATGGAAGGCAATAGCTGCTTTTGATCACCAGCATAAAGGTCAAACTAGTGCTAGAGTATCTCCCACCAAAGCTTGAAAGTAATTGGCTTGAATTTGCAGTGTGTATTTAGATTTGTATCAGCTTACAGTGGTGACTGCAGTAAGGTTTTTGTTACTGTTATTTCTGTTAATTCACTTGCTGACAAAAGTGACTGTATTACTGCATGTAATCAATGCAACTGTTTACTGTTTTGCTTGCAAAATATTTTTTATTAGTGCCAAGGAGAAGAATGGGCATTTTAATTTACAGATAACAGATGTAAATTCTTGAAGGCCATCAGTTCACAACAGAAAAAATAGATTTAATCTTCAGACACAGAAATTCATGGTACCATTTTTATCAAGTCAGTCTTGAACATGGTTATTCTAGTACCTGTATTCTGATACTGATCTTTGGTTTTACTGTACTGTCTTTTCAGGTTTTTGGCAACAACTCCAAAATACTAGTTTAGCATCTTTAAAGGAAAAAACTCTCTTATGTAAGGAGGTATCTTGTGAGAACATGTGCTTTCAATATTTCCTTGGTCCTTTGGCTTTTTTCTCACCAAAAGTCAACTATTTTCATGATATTATAATAAAATTTTCTTATGTGATATCCTGTGCTCTTTGAAAGTGCTACAGGTCACTTAAAAAGAAACAAAAATCTTGCAAGAAGTTCTTGTCTGTAAAACTTGCCTTAAACTGCTAAGTCTGGTTCCAAACAGTTGTAATTTCTTGGAATGACCATGAGAAAGACCTTATAGTGCTACCACTGTCACCATAAGAAAGGATTCCACTCTAAGGACTTTCTTGGGTGAAAAATCAACTATGAAAAAAGGTGTCCCTCACTTGGAAAATTTGAAGTAGCTACATAAATACATTTTTTTCCATCAGTTCTACTAAAAGAAATGTCAATCTTCGAAAAAACAAACAAACAAAACACCACAAACTTTAAGTAAAAGAAACCCTATAACAGCAGTGATGCAAAATTTAAATTGAATAAGCATTTCAAGAACATGCTAGCCATTTGTGTTTGGTGGTCATTGATTGTTTTCCTTCTTTGAGAAAGCTGTTTCATAGAATTGCAAAAAATGCATTTTTTTAATTAGCATTGTTGGTATTAAGATTGGAAGAATGCATCTGCTTAGTTAGAGACAAAATATATTGGTAAAGTTTCACTGGGATAGGGCAAGGGTGTATTTGATTATATATATCAACAGCATTTTGTTATTTGGGATTTTTTTAATGTGTCAGGAGTATTTATTGCAATTACAATTTCAAGATCTCATGTAAATATGCTGTGCTTATTAAATATACACTATAATTAATAAAAATATTTTTTTAATACACTTTTACTTACATGCTGTATTAAATTTGCATTCTATGGTAAGAGCATAGCAATTTTGTTAAGTATCCAAAGTTTATACAAATGAAAAAGGGTCTGTAGGAAAGTAAGGTTCTTTTCAGCTATGGGAAGAAAGTGGTATATTTTTTTCTTTTTTTTAACATGCAGAGGAAATGAAGTCCTAAAGAAGAAAGTATGTGCCTTACATCTCCAAATGAGCAACAGCTTAATCCATGGCAAAAGGGTGCTGTTACAACCTGCTTCTGCCATTATCAGATGGAATTCCTAAGAAGCAAATATGGAAAGGGGTTGTGCTGACACTGCCTCTTGCATGGTCTGCACCTGTACTGTTAATGACCAATTCCCATCAAAAGCACAATGGCTTTCAGCAATTGTCTAAAATGTAGGATTGCAGGACCAGCTTCCAGAGAGGATTAAACTGCACCTCTCCATGCCAGTGTAAAGAAGCTTTATTTTCAAAGACTGCTGTAACCCTCCAGCAACTCCAGTATTACCAGGCTGTAGGATCAGAAAGACACTTCCTTTATGCCTGAGTATGCAGCTGGTGCAGGGATTTCCAGTATATCCTGTGGCAATTTTACTTGTCACCTTTTACACAGTGTGTATTTGCCAAACTTAAACAGTAGAGAAGGGAAGAAATCATTTGATGCTGGTTGTGATTTAGAACATGACAGCTTAATGAGCATGATAAAATATTACCTAATGCTGTTTCTGCAAATTGTATCAAAATATTTACTCTGTTTGAATAACTGCCAGGATGAATTTTATTTAGGAAACATTTTAAATTCCTCTCTTTATTCTATTTAAAAATATTTTATGGATAAGAGCAGAAGGAAATCCAATTTAAAATAATGTATCTTTTTAGACTAAGTAATATGAATAAGGCTGGCTGTTTTCTAGCATATTCATTTTATTTAGACAGTCTTAAATTTAAATTGATAGTGATAGGGAAAACTATTTAAAAGAACTTGTAAGATTAAAAAAAAAATCAATTTCTAAAAAGAGAAATAGAGGTCCATGGAGAGAGGTGCTCTGCAGGGGGAAGGATTTCAATAAGACACCATTTGGTTCAGTTCCAGGTTTGTGTAGTAAGCACAGTCACTGTGTGTTGAGCTGGAGGGTGAGTTTGGAGTTAACTACTCCATTTTGATGCCATGTGAATATGGCTCTTGACCAGTGAGTACATCTCAACCAGACTGAGCTCTAACCCACGCAGAGCAGCTTGGTCTCAGTGTGTGGCAAAGATACCTTCACAAGGGAGGGTGTCAGAGTGTGGTAAATTCACTCTTCGCTTGCTGAACCCTCGTTTCCCTCACTGTTGTGATGTAGTGGTGCAAGATTACTATGGAAAGGTTTAGAGAGACGATGTTGAAGACATAACCTAATTCTATTCTTCCAAATTAAATGAAGACCAGACAACTGGCAGGGTTCTGGACTGATAGAGAGACCCAGCAACCAGATCCCGTCCCCAAGGCCTTTGCTTGCTCTTTGCCAGAGGAATCACAGGCATCACATTCGTGTTTAATCTCGTGTCTGTTACTAGTTGGGAGCAAAATCTCTGAGTAGAAGTATGAGCCACAGATCTGGTGGCAGTGGGAGACTTAATGATGGTTTCCTTGGAGTATGTATTTCTTCCCTGTCCTGTACTGCTGCTGACTTCAGTGGTGCTGGCCTGGCAGCCTGGCACATCCTACAGCTTTCACGTCAGGCTTTGAATGTTGATGGAACTATTAACTGCTAAAAAAAAAAAAAGAAAGACGTAATGTGATTTATAAAGAAAACATATTTTGCTGCAGTAATGCTGATTTTAGTTGTACCTGTTTGTTTTTACAGTGGTCTACTTCCATCTTGCTGTCTGTTGCCAGCAAAATAGCATTTATCTGTAATCTGTAATTCTTGAGGGGAAAGAAGGTAATTGCTAACCAGTAGTACAAGTGATACAATAAATGATGCTTTTCCAAGTACAATTTTCAAACTCATGCAGATGCACAAAAAACAGGTCATAAGAAAGACACTGGAAACCTATAGAAACCTAATGATTTAAAAAAAAAAAAAAGGCATTTTGAAGTTACTGATAAAATGCACATGATACTGGGTTGGTGTCCAAAATTGCTTTTGATTTTTGTGGTGTAGTTTTGCTTAGGAAAGGCTCAAGGTCCACTGAGGAACATTTGTTTAACTCCCACTTTTGGTAAATTCATTCCCATGAACACAGTAACTGTACTATTAGAATTTTTTCATTCTATCTATTCAACGTGTTGCTGGTAGCTCATTGGCATTAGATCAGTGGTTTCCTCCTTCCCTGCTTCCCTTCTGCTCATATATACATAATTAAAGCAGAAATTACAAAACTTACTAAAATACTATTAATATTTTTATTTTTAATTTAATTTAATTTATTTTTTTTTAATTCAATTCAATAAATTCAATAAATTCAATTAAATTTGAATTCAATTCAATAAATTCAATAAATTCAATTCAATAAATTCAATAAATTCAATAAAAATAAATAAAAATTTAATAATTTAGTAAACACAAACACCTTGCCTTTCACACAAAATTTTCTCTATTCTTTAGTCATCAGCTCTGATTTTTTGTTGTTGTTTGTTTGGAAAGTGGTTTTTGCCTATCAAAAACAGAGTAGTGATGTAAGTAATCAACTTGAGAGAATTTGTAAGTTTATATGAGAGTGGTTTTCTTTGTGCCTATAATGTCAAATGGTTTACATCTATTAGTGCCATATTTTGCTGACGTCTGAGACACTAAATAGCTATCTGAAATCAAAGCAATCTTCATACTTCTCTGCTCCTTCCTCATCATCCTTAGCTTCCAAGTTGTCCTACCTGTCAGGTAAGCACCTGCTTATTGGAGGGCAAAATTCCCCTGCGTTTTGAAAGGTGAACTTAGACTGTATGATAGTTTTTGAATTGTTGAATAATTATGACCTGCTCAAATTTGCTGAAGTATAAAATGAACTGTGCCCACACGCTTTACTGAATCTCTTCCAGTTTGTATCTTTTATGGAAAACATAACCAGACAGCTGGTCTCCACGCTGTAAAAACCAGTCTCTTTCTCTCATTAAAATTACAAGAATGTCATGTGGAAATTCTCTGAGGACCAAGGTGGTTTGCACTAGTCATCAGCAAACTTGGGCTTTGGCACTCTGGTCAGCTTTTGGTCTCCAACTTTGCCCAAATTCCAGGGAGAAATGGTAAGCAGGACAGATGATGTTGTCCTGTTCCCACATACAAACATTGCAACTTAAAAAGGAAGCCTTATTGTTTACATTGAAGAGGGCTAAATTCAAGGAGGTGGCAGGAGCTCCCTTTTCTACAAAGCTTCCATATAATGCAATTCACCATTGCTCTGAGCCCAAACAATGCACACGGTGCCACTCTGTCTGCTGTTGAACAATTTCAGCTCGCTTTTTTGAAAACAGACATGAAGAATAGCCGTGTGATTGCAAACTTGGTCTGTGTAGTGCAGCAAATAACCTCTAACTTATTTATAGCATTTTGGAAATTATAGCATTTTTATCCCCTATGGACACAACTTATTATTTGCTTGGTTACTTTACAATTGTGACTGTTTTTGCCACCCACTGTATATCATTCTGCAGTGGTTATTTTCAACCACAAATGGAGGTGTTTGCTTTGTGTAGTTCTGTAATACACAAGACTGTGCTTCCAGACTTCCCAGAGCTCAAAGTCTGTAAACACTTTTTTGGACTACAGTGTAAGTTTTTCACCCCGGATAGGTACTTTGGAGTTTAGTTAATGTAATGATAAGGATATATTTAGTTAATATAATGATAAGGACAAGTGTTACTTATCAAAAGTACAGCCAATCCATGTTAATGAGGCACCCCATGCATTTGGTACAGAGTATACAGCACAGACCCAGGATTACAGCCATGCAGTGCACGTGAGCCTGCTAATCAATTTTTCATCTTAGTGCCTGCTTCTGTCGTTAGTTTAAGGTAGCAGGGAGTTATGGGATCTGATGACCTTTGAAGGAAAAAACCTCACAAAACTAGTAGCATTTACTGGTATAAATGTTGTGCCAGCTCTGTCTTCCCAGGGCATCATGATAAATGGGAGATGGAATATGCTGTGTCAAACATCTTCGGAGAACAAAGCAGTCCATAGGTGGCCTGGAGCTTTTTTGGCAACGTCAAAGTCTGTAAATACTCTTTCAGCCATACTTTTTCTCATGTGGACATGCACACATACACGATAGGAAAAAAAAAGGCTTGGGAAGCTCATTACTGCATTGGAATGTTAGAGTGTTCTCCGTAGGAGATGCGGTAGGTTAACTCTGCCTTTTGCCCTAATCCAGGTGCTAGCTGTCAAGAACTGCAGAAACCAGAATTACGAAGTCATGACTTGGCAGAAGAATTAAAATTGTTTCTAGTATTTTGTTCTGAGATTGATGAGTATACATGACTTGAATCTCTGTGTGCAGCATATTTGAAATTTCCCCCCCCCACCTTTGAGAAAGTCTTGCTGTTAGCACACAGGGAGGAGCTCTCTCACTTATATACTCCTAGTAAAGTGTAATTAATTTCCTCAATAGCTAGGCCCAAAAAGTCTCAGCTATTCCAGATGTAGAAGATTATGAATTTTAGTGAAAACTCCAATGTTGCCCAACATGTTTTGCAGATCAGTGACTCTGGGTGCCGGTGGATGAGGTAGGATCATGCCAATTATACAGGTGTGTGGTACTTTTCAGGTGTGCAGGGAATTGTACTTTACTAAACCACAGAATGAGTTGCAGATGTTTCTGGCTTGAAGTCTGGTCAGTTTGACCTGTACCTGTACCAGAGGTAAGGGTTAGATGAAAGGCAGCCCAGGTTACTGAAGCACTGTAACTGCTTTTATTAGGTTGGGTGTAATTGTGTGCTAAAACCTCTTAGCATAATGAGTTGAGCTGCAGTGCTGAGCTGATGTGGCCTTTGATTTCAGTTTGGGAGCCCGCTCTTCATGGCACTCCTCCGAGAGGTGTAGACTTGCCCAAAGACAGAAGCTATTTAGTTTCTAGGTTGAGAAACTGAATTAATGATGTTTTGTACCAAATGTGAATTATAAGTCTTCATATAACAGATCTTACTCAGGAAAATTAATGCTATTGTATGACCATGGAGTGGTAGTTATTCACCCCTCTGGAATAGTTTCAGTAAAGTGAGTCTGAGAAGGGAATTAACAGAGCTAGGGAAACACTGCAGGTAATACATATCAACCTTGAGCTCTTCAGAAAGCATGAGTCAGGCCTCCCACAAATCGTGATTTTAAAGTTGGTTTTATTTTTTGGTTTGTGTCTTTTTGAGTTATTTAGTCTTTGGGTTCATATCACTTTTTTTTTTTTTTTTTAACTTGGCAGAGTGGGAATTTTTGATTAAGCCAATCTTTTTTGGTTTTTTTAAAGGCAATTTATCTTTCTGTGTAACTACAAGAACTAAGCCTTGAAGACACTAAATGTCACAAAGATGATAAAATTGTTAGTATTAGCAAAGCTAGAGATGTTGTACAGAATTATTGCACTGATGATTCTTCTCAGTCTGCTATATAATATGAAGATTACTCAGGCTGGAGGCCAGTAACTAACTGTGTACCCCAGGGGTATATACCAGGTCCAGTCCTGTTTAACATCTTCATTAGTGACCTCAGTGATGGGACAGAGTGTACCTTCAGCAAGTTATCCTGGACTACAGGGAGTGGTGGTGGTGTGACACAGGGTGGTTGTGCTGCCATTCAGAGTGATCTTGACAGGCTGGAGAAATTGTCTGATAGGAACCTCCTGAAGTTCAACAAAGAGAAGAGCCAAGTCCTTCCCCAGGGAAG
Source organism: Acropternis orthonyx (assembly GCA_035583155.1). NCBI lineage: Eukaryota > Metazoa > Chordata > Aves > Passeriformes > Rhinocryptidae > Acropternis > Acropternis orthonyx. The sequence continues at coordinate 124,026,832 of JAWWEU010000081.1, read as the reverse complement.
GTACAGCCCCAGGCACCAGTTAATGCTGGGGCCACCTGTCTGCAAAGCAGCTTGGCAGAAAAGGTTCAGAGGGCCCTGGTGGACACCAAGCTGAACGTGAAACAGCAGTGAGCCTTTGTGGCAAAGAAGCTGAATGGTGTCCTGTACTGCATTACACAAGCAGGCGATGGGATGTGATCCTTCTCTTCCACTCAGCCCTGGTGAGGCTGGATGTGGAGTGTTGTGTCCAGTTTTGGGCTCCCCGTTTCAAGGGAAAGTCTAGTGAAGGGCCCCTAAGATGATGAATGGACTGGAGCATCTCTCCAGTGAAGAAAGGCTGAGAGAGCTGGGGCTGTTCATCCTGGAAAAGAGGAGGCTCAGAGGGATCTCATTAAGGTATATAAATAGCTGAAGGGAGGTAGCAAAGGGTACACAGCCGGGCTTTTATCAATAGCACTCAGTGACAGGACAAGGGACAGCACACGCCAACATACAGGAGGTTCCCTCTGAATATCAGGAAACAATTTTTCACTGTGAGTGTGACTGAACACTGGCATAGGTTGCCCAGGGAGGTTGTGAAGTCTCCAGCCATGGAGATACTTAAGAGCTGTTTTCGGTCATCAATGATTTATTTAGTCACGCATTTTTATTTGAAGTCGCTGGTCCATACAGAGGGATGGCTCGTCAGAAGGAGGAGTGGGTGTTGATTGACTCTTGGAATAGGCCCAAAAGACTGGTAAAATTAATTCTGTTACTCTTATGTGCCAAACCCCTGACAGATGCTTTTCTTCCCCTGATGCTTTCTGTAACTCCTTGTCAGCCTGTTTAGATGTCGTTATCCAACCAGGGCACAAAAGCAGGTAAATTCCTACAAAGCAAGGTAAGCCTTTTAAGGCTGATTGTTGCCGAACTGTGTACAGGATTCAGCTGCTTTGCTGCTATTAGGCAGCTCAGCAAATCAATTCAAAAACACATGGTGTTTAGAGGCAAAGATAAGTAACATTTTATTACATACCTGTTACTTAAGACTATTTTATTTTCCTTTTCTGCTCACTAATATACCAACAAAACCGACAGCTAGGATGGGAATAGCAAATGAGTAAAATTTGTGTATCAAATGTTTTGAAGGAAGAAGTAGAGGTAATAGAATTAAAGCAACACTTAGATTGTATGTAATTGCCCTCACTGAGTAAGGAGCATCTGATAACACAGCCCTTGCTATTGTATTTGCTTGCCTGATTTTTCTTAAATTTTCAAGATCAAGGTTAAAATTCTAGGCAGGTATTGCTGTTGTGCTGAAAGAACTGCAGTGTATGTAAAGACTCATACATTTAAAGAGAAAAAAAGGTGGGGGGGAATTTTTTTAAAAGTATTCAGTAGCTGTTAAAACTTGCCTTAATATATTTTGGAGTCTGTGTGTGGTCACTGCTGCCATGGCTCTGTCAGCATTTTAGGCATGATAGGAGCCAAATAGGAATGCAGATGTCTGTTGCTTTGTGAATTTGCTAGGCATAGCTATGATTTATGGACTCTGAAATAAGAAGTATGATGATAGCAAATCATGGAATGTTTTTCATACAAAACCAAATTTTGTTTTTCTTCTGTGATAGCTGTCAAGAGAGGCAAATTTTATATTTTCCTGTATTAGCATTTTGCAACAATTAATTTTTTTGTCTAAAGAACTTAAAATCTAGCCACCCAACTTGAGTGAGAAATAACAACAACCTCCCTGTCCTCCAAATCTTGAAGGGACTGTTCTGAAAAATACTGAAGCTGTATTTTAAATAATCTGCTTTGAGACTTGGCAGGCTCTGATCATATGACGAAGTGCACATAATGTGGTCACGCTGTGTGAGCACGTACCCACTTAATCGAGAAATTGAGATATGATTCTAAAGGCAGAGAAATAACTATTGGGTACAACGAAAAATGCTGATCACTTATTAGTGTTTGGTGGCTTTTCATTAGTAGGGTAGAGGAAAAGGGCTTAAGCAATTTTTCTTTGATTAATGATCTTATTAGAAGGATTGAGGGATTGTGTACATGTCCTCTGTGAAACCTCTTGTTCTTTATTTTCATAGTTGCTGGCAGGCTCTTGAAAAGCATTGAGGCCTTGTTGAACGAGTTTCATGCTTCCTAGAAAACTATATAAAGCATTTCTTTATGGAAATGCACAACACATATGTAACCTGTCTGAAATCTTCTGGAAGTAATGGAGTGTTAGATTAAATATTAAAATTTTAAAAAACTATAATCTTCTAAAACTTGAAATCTCAATCAGACTTTTCAGATAGTTTTCATACATCATAAGGAAATGTAAGTAGCATACAAGTTAAATTTATTTGCAATTTGTGCTCGTTAACTTCTAGTATTAACATAGAGATCCTAATCTCAGTGGTAATTGTAAATTGATTGCTAATCTGTCCTTCCACCTGGCAAGTTCAGTTACTTCTTTTCCTATGACTTCATATATATGAAGTTACCTAAAAGCATTTTAGTCTTTCAGACTGAGTAGTGCCTATACCACCTCACTCATCTTTGGGTCTCTGGTCTATTACCACCCTAGTACTAGATTTTGCTCCCCCCGAAGGCTTTCAAGACTCTTCTTGGCAGCTGGCTTGACAGGGCTGCTGGAGACAAGACTGAAACGCACTCTGCTTCCTCCAGACAGAGCTCAGTAAAAAAGCTGTGATCCTCTGCTTGGCAGGAGGCAGGGCTGCTGCTGCTGCTGCCAGCGTGGGAGGGGGATGCAGAGCAGCAGTGATGCGTGGTAGCAAATAAAATATCCCTTTCTGGGACTTTTGGTGACTTGAATCGCACATTGCTCTAATGTGAGGGTTTGTGAAATATTTATCTGTTTCTGCTAAGCTTTGGCCTAGTGTACACATCAGTAGTGCACTTAGCTAAAATTAAATTGTAGTAAGTGAGTGGAAAGGAATAATGTGTGGAGTAGGTTAGGCTAGGTTTAACTTGCTAAGCAGTGATTTAAGCTTAAAAAAATTAAAAAAGGATGTTTGGAGCAATTTATCATAGAATGGTTTGGGTTGGAAGGAGTATTAAAGATCCTCTAGTTTCAACCCCTGCCCCCGTCATAGGAGGGACACCTTCCACTGGACCAGGTTGCTCAGAACTCCATCCAGCTGGGCCCTGAACACATCCAGGGATGGGGCATCCATAGCTTCTTTGGGCAACCTGGTCCAGTATCTCTGTGCTGTGATTATTTCCATGACTTTCTCTGGACTCACTCTATGTCCTTCTTATGTTGGTGGCCCAAGAGCTGGGTGCACTGCTCCATGTGGGAGTCTCATGAGGTCTCAGAGTAGAGGGGAAGAATCACCTCCCTAGACCTGCTGGTCACACCTCTTTTGATGCTGCCCAGAACACAGTTGCCTTTCTGGACTTCAAATGCATATTGCTTGGTCATGTTGAGCTTCTTGTCCACCAGTATCCTCAAGTACTTCTCCTCAGTGCTGCTCTCAATCCATTCTCTCCCAGCCTGTAGTTGTGCTTGGAATTGCCCGACCCATGTGCAGGACCTTGCACTTGTTCTTGTTGGTCTTTGTGACATTAACATGGGCTCATCTCTCAAGTTTGTAAAGGTTCCTCTGGATGGTATCCCCTCCCTCCAATGTTTTGACTGCACCACAGGGTTTGGTGTTGTCGGCAAACTTGCTGAGGATGCACTCAGTCTCACTGTCCATGTCACCAACAAAGATGTCAAACAGTTCTGGTCATGATACTGACCCCTGAGGAACAGCACTTGTCTCTACTTGGACATTGAGCCGTTTACTGCAACTCTCTGAGTGCAACCACCCAGAAAATTCTTTATCAACTGAGTGGTACATTCGTCAAATCCATGCCTCTCCAGTTTAGAGACAAGGATGTCATGTGGGACAGTGTCAAATGCTTTGCACAATTCCAGTTAGATGATGTCATTTGTTTTGCCCTTACCCACTAACACTTGAACCTTGATGTAGAAGGTCACCAAATTTGTCAGGCACAGTTTTCACTTAGTGAAGGCATGTTGGCTGTCACCAATTACCTCCTTATTTTCCATGTGCCTTAGCATAGTTTCCAGGAGTTGCTCCATGATCTTGCAGGGCACTTAGGAGAGATTGACTGGCCTGTAGTTCCCTGAGTCTTCTGTTTTTTCTTTTTAAAAAATGGATGTTTTGTTTCCCTGTCCACTCAGTAGGAACTTCACTGGACTGCCACAACGTCTCAAAATATGTTGGATAGTGGTGTATCCTCTTAATCCACCAGTTCTCTCAGGACCCATGAATTATCTCGTGACGTCCCGTGGACTTGTACACCTTCATGTTCCTAAAATGGTCTTGAACCTGATCTTCTACAATGGGTGGTTCTTCATTCTCCCAGTCCTTGGCTTTGCCTTCTTTGCCTTGGGTGGTGTGGCTGGAGCAGTTACTGGTGAAGACTGAAGCAAAAAAAGTAAATGGAATACCTCAGCCTTCTCCATACCCCCAGTAACCAAGTCTCCTGTTTCCATCAGAAGAAGGCCCATATTATCCCTAGTCTTCCTCTTATCACACCTATAGAAGCTTCTCTTGTTGGCCGTGACATCCTTGGCCAGATTTAATTCTATCAGGACTTTTCCTAACCTGATCCCTGGCTCTTCGGACAATTTCTCTGTGTTCCTCCCAAGCTACCTGTCCTTGCTTCCACTCTCTGTAAGTTTCCTTTTTGTGTTTGTGATGGGTTTGATAAACTCCAAAAAACTCAGATTAAAGCCTTAGTTCAGTTAAGCCCAAAGTCAAATTCAGCAGGCCTCAGTTTTGTGGCCATGGGGGCTTTCTGTAGATTTAG